>CM042239.1:76852879-76955379 GCA_023566225.1 Romanogobio albipinnatus
AATGGTGACCTTTTCAATAAATCATCAACATCTAAACCCTTTTAAATTGTTTAACATGTATTGTAAATCTGTTTGTTTGTTGAGTGCGTTTTTATGATTCTGTGTAACTTGTGTTTTGTTGCCCCAGGGCTCCCTTGTAAAATATATTTGAATATCTCAATGGGACTTCACCTGGTAAAATAAAGGGAATAAATAAATAAAATAAACCTGTTAATAACCTGTTATTACTGTAAAGCTGCTGTGTCAATCTGCCCAACTAAAGGAAACACTGATCTCCATAATGGCGACCCAAACAATAAGACAGCAGCTAAACATGTTAATTCTTAAAAGAAACTGTAGACGAATTACAGAAATAAAGTCAGTTAGTTTAGTAGTAAGGTTAATAGTGTAATGGTCAGTAGTGCTGGTGTTTCTGCTCATCATCAGCTGTCTGCAATGCTGACAATACAACATAAAGAGCTCTCCATTCGTCTTCCACGTCTGTTATTGTTTATGTTTAAATTTGACTCATTTGACAGTTTTTCTTGATTGTTTACACACATTTTCTGAAAGCATGCCTCATACACACAAACCAAAACACACACACACAAACCAAAACACACACACACACACACACACACACACACGCACGCACGCACGCACGCACACACACACACACACACACACACACTCAATTCTCCTGCAAAATGAAACTTTACATTCAAACTAACGATGTTATTTCTTCTCAAAATGGTATTTTGTTTTCAGATGACACACACAAACCATCATATGACTAGACATTTATAAGAGAACCAGTGTAACACTGATGTAAAACACTTCTTCTCCACTCATCATCATGACTTCAGTGTCACACACACTACACACAGTACATACATAAGCAGTTTAACAGAATGGGTTCAGGGGTGCATGAGTTACATGTGCTCATTGTGTCTCAAGAACCAGCGTTTGTGTGTAAACAATTGAGGAAAACTGTAAATGGTTGACATTTAAGAAATTAATTTGATTCTTGAATTTAATTAATATTGCTTGTAATCTGTTGCCACAATTTTATAGAGTAGATATAGCGCAATAAACACTATTTAATACACTTTATTTCCACTTTTCAAATATTTTCGTACTTTATATTTAAAATAAACTCTTTTCCGAGCTGGTATGCGATGGGAAAAGAGAGTGGATATAAAAGTTAACCTCACCCGTCTTACTTTCCCACCCCATCCTCCTCAAACTGAGATGCTCTGTTACCCCTTTTCCACCAAAGCAGAGCCAGAGCTAGATTGGAGCCAGAGCCTAGTTCCAAATCGGTTCTTTGTGTTTCCACACCCAAAGCTCCAGCTCCGAGCCAGGAAAAGTGGTTCTTAAGTAGCACCAAAACATTGCTGGGCTAGAACAGGGCTAGAAGTAAGAACCGATTACGTCAGGCACTGGGGGCGGGGTCAACAAGACCAACACAGACTTGAGATCCGCCATTGTTGAAATAGCAGCTAATGGAGCTAACAGCTGCTGCTCGTTTGTAATCTCCGTCTATACAAATTACGGCGAACTGCACGAATGCGTTGGATTTGCTGTGTTTTCGTTGTGTTTTGATGCCGATGTAGGATCGTAAAGCCATGTGAATCAATAGTAACGCAACATTTGCAGTGTTGATGGAAGGCTTGTTCGCAGCGGTGCTGTGCAGAGACCGATCGGCGATCGCCGTATGACAACGAGTCCAGCGAGAGCACACGACTCCTTATGCTTTTGATTCACTCATACGTTTTTTTAAATATTATACGTGGATCGGTCTGCGCAGCGCCGATGCATCTCAAACAAGCCTGGTGTGTGTGTGTGTTTCCCGCTAGCGTTGCTGAGAAAGATGAGACGTATACAGTGACGTAAGACCTGGCTCTGTTGTGGCTCTCTAGCCTGTGGAAACGCAAACGGTTCTTAGTAGGCTCCTCAGTTGAACCAACTATGAACTGGGACTAGCTCTAGCTCCGATCTAGCTCTAGCACTGCTTTGGTGGAAAAGGGGTATGTGTGTTCTGAGCCCTTTCTATCAGAACCAGCATTAACTTCTGGAGCAGTTTGAGCTCCAGTAGCTCGTCTGTTTGATCGGACCACACGGGCCAGCCTTCGCTCCCCACGGGCATCAATGAGCCTCGGCCGCCCATGACCCTGTGGCCGGTTCTCCACTGGTCCTTCACTTTTGATAGAGACTGACCACTGCAGACCGGGAACACCCCACAAGAGCTGCAGTTCTGGAGATGCTCTGACCCAGTCGTCTAGCCGTCACAATCTGGCCCAAACTCGCTCAAATCCTCACGCTTGCCCATTTCTCCTGCTTCTAACACATCAACTCTGAGGACAACATGTTCACTTGCTGCCTAATATACCCCACCCACTAACAGAGAGCATCAGTGTTACTCATATGCCTGATCAATCTATACTTCTCATCATTTAAACACCTGACAATCTCCAACACACCCAAACATGAGATTCACACATGGACTTTAGGGGGCGCTCTTGTGCTCGTTTTTAATCATTAGTAAAGAATGTGTAGTTTGATTTGGAATATTAGAGCTGTCTCAGCTTTGTCACTTTAGTTTTTATTTGTGAATGTGTTATGGAAATAACAAATTCTGCCACACTGTAGTTCGTTTTGGCAGTTTTAACACCAGCATTAATGTTGTTCACAGCACCAAACACATCTTTACTGCGCTTTACTGTGCTTTACTGTGCTTTACTGTGGTATAACACAGACAAAACGAGGAATGAAATGTGGACAGACAATGAATTTCATTTGGAAATGAAACTTGAATTTTGTTTGGGAATAGATATCTGTCAAAACCCAACATCAGCGGTCAAATTACAACTATATAGAAAGATGATAAATATTGGTTAGTATGGATTTTGTTAGCCTGGTCTTACCAGACTCTCGGATATTTCATTTGTTCAGCGAGTCCGGCAACTCTCAAGCGTTCACTTCCTTGAAGGCGGGAACTCTGTTGAAGTTTAAAACTATTGGATCTGCCTTAACCAATCACCAAATATGGAACCTCGAGTCTCAGGTGGGTCTGTGTTTTGTTAAGATTAGAAAAGGTTTTGATGATAAAACAGTATGAAACATGACACCACCCACTAGGGGGAGGAGCCTGTGTAAAGGAATTTAAGTGCCGTTTCGCAATATCCATATTTTAACATATTCCGAATGACATATTTTAACATATTGTTAGCATTGGTTTAATGGTGATAGCATTATTCTATCATGAATTAGCACTGTGCTAGTATGTTTTAGCATTTAACGAGCATGATTTAGCTCTTTACTAACGTGTTTTTAGCATGATGCTAGCATAGCATGGTGCTATCATGTTTTTGCATGTAGATTGAGCACATTTGGTAACATGTTTTAAGAAGTTAACATAAATTAGCATTGGTGCTAGCATGTTTTAATACATACTATCATAATTTAACACATTGTAATGTTTTAACATGTTGTTAACATTAATTAGCATTGTGCTAGCAAGTTTTAGCTTGTAGCTAGCATTATTTAACACATTTGCTAAAGTTTTAACATGTTGTTAACATTAATTAGCATTGTGCTAGCATGTTTTAGCACGTACTAACATGATTTAACACATTGCTAACGTTGTAACACATTGTTAGCATTAATTAGCATTGTGCTAGCATGTTTCAGCATGAAGCTAGGATGATTTAACACATTGCTAACGTTGTAACACATTGTTAGCATTAATTAGCATTGTGCTAGCATGTTTCAGCATGAAGCTAGGATGATTTAACACATTGATAACATTTTAACACATTGTTAGCATTAATTAGCATTGTGCTAGCATGTTTTAGCTTGTAGCTAGTGTGATTTAACACATTGGTAAAGTTTTAACACATTGTTAGCATTAATTAGCATTGTGCTAGCATGTTTCAGCATGAAGCTAGGATGATTTAACACATTGATAACATTTTAACACATTGTTAGCATTAATTAGCATTGTGCTAACATGTTTTAGCTTGTAGCTAGTGTGATTTAACCCATTGGTAAAGTTTTAACACATTGTTAGCATTAATTAGCATTGTGCTAGCATGTTTCAGCATGAAGCTAGGATGATTTAACACATTGCTAGCATGATTTAACACATTGTTAGCATGATTTAACACATTGCTAATGTTTTAACATGTTGTTAACATTAATTAGCATTGTGCTAACATGTTTTAGCTTGTAGCTAGTGTGATTTAACACATTGGTAAAGTTTTAACACATTGTTAGCATTAATTAGCATTGTGCTAGCATGTTTCAGCATGAAGCTAGGATGATTTAACACATTGCTAACATTTTAACACATTGTTAGCATGATTTAACAATTTGCTAACGTTTTAACATGTTGTTAACATTCATTAGCATTGTGCTAGCATCTTTTAGCTTGTAGCTAGCGTGATTTAACACATTGATAAAGTTTTAACACATTAACATAAATTAGCATGGTGGTAGCATGTATGTTTTAGCTTGTTGCCAGCATAATTAAACACATTGCGAACATGTTTTAACACAGTGTTAACATAAATTAGCATGGTGTTAGCATTTTTAATATTTACCGATCATGATTTAACACATTGCTAACATGTTTTAACAAGTTAGAATAAATTAGCATTGGTGCTAGCATGTTTTAATACATACTATCATAATTTAACACATTGATAATGTTTTAACATGTTGTTAACATTAATTAGCATTGGTGCTAGCATGTTTTAACACATACTATCATGATTTAACACATTTGCTAACATGTTTAGACACGGTAGCATAAATTAGCATGGTGTTAATATGTTTTAACACATACTATCATGGTTTAACACATTGCTAACATGTTGTTAACATGATTTAACATTGGTGCTAGCATGATTATAACGCAAATTAACATGGTACTAACATGTTTAAACAAAAAACTAGCATGATTTAGCACATTGTTAACATGCTTTAACAAGTTGTTGACATGATTTAGCATTGGTGCTACCATGTTTTAGCTTTTAGCTGGTATTATTTAGCACATTGTTAACATGTTGTTAACATGATTTAACATTTGTGTTAGCATTATTCCAGCACGAATTCATTTTTAATACGTTTTTAACATGTCACCATATTTAACATGATCATTAATTATCACTGTGCTAGCATGTAGCTAGCATGATTTAGAACACTGCTAACATATTTTAACATATTGTTAGCATTGGTTTAATGGTGATAGCATTATTCTATCATGAATTAGCACTGTGCTAGTATGATTTAGCATTTAACGAGCATGATTTAGCTCTTTACTAACGTGTTTTTAGCATAATGCTAGCATAGCATGGTGCTATCATGTTTTGGCATGTAGATTGAGCACATTTGGTAACATGTTTTAAGAAGTTAACATAAATTAGCATTGGCGCTAGCATGTTTTAGCACATACTATCATGATTTAACACATTGCTAACATGTTGTTAACATGATTTAACATTGGCGCTAGCATGATTATAACGCAAATTAACATGGTACTAGCATGTTTAAACAAAAAACTAGCATGATTTAGCACATTGTTAACATGCTTTACAAGTTGTTGACATGATTTAGCATTGGTGCTACCATGTTTTAGCTTTTAGCTGGTATTATTTAGCACATTGTTAACATGTTGTCAACATGATTTAACATTTGTGTTAGCATTATTCCGGCATGAATTCATTTTTAATACGTTTTTAACATGTCACCATATTTAACATGATCATTAATTAGCACTGTGCTAGCATGATTTATAACACTGCTAACATATTTTAACATATTGTTAGCATTGGTTTAATGGTGATAGCATTATTCTATCATGAATTAGCACTGTGCTAGTATGTTTTAGCATTTAACGAGCATGATTTAGCTCTTTACTAACGTGTTTTTAGCATGATGCTAGCATAGCATGGTGCTATCATGTTTTGGCATGTAGATTGAGCACATTTGGTAACATGTTTTAAGAAGTTGTTAGCATTATTATGGCGGTTATGTCTTAAGTGAATATTTGCGGTTGGGAAAGTAATGGGACGCGTGTTATTAGCATAATAAACCTGTATCTGTTTGAGTCATTAATGCGAATCAAACAACAAAAGAAAGCGAGAGAATCTCTCACTGCATGTGGCATGAAGGCTTTGGATCATGAGCTCATCAATCCTCCGAGCTGACCCCAGTCAGTGTGTGTGTGTGTGTGTGTGTGTGTGTGTGTGTGTGTGCGTGTCATCTATGCATGTACAGTTGTGTAACTATGTGGGTCCAGGCTCCGGCATAGACATATCAAACATATTCTATCTTTATCCCAAACATGTCTTGGATATTTTCCCAGCATAAGCATCGCTCAGGGATCTGAAGCGGCGCCGCGACTCCTGCGAAGCGTTAAATATAGAGACGCGCATTCCAGCCACAGATCTCCGCGTATGAGTCCAGGCGTCAGGACGCGTCTCCTCGCGGCACATCTTCAGTGTTTTGACTCCTTTACACACTTCATAAGCTCTGCACGAGTTCTCAGCTGCTCACAACACACACGCAGGAGGAGCACGTTTAGCTCACAGCAGATTATGGGATGTTCCGTCATAACACACATATCTAAAGGTTCTGTGTTAAAAATGACAGTGTGGACGCTAAGCCAACCAGGACCTGTTTCTGTTTTGCATACAGACACTTTCTATGAAGTCTGCATTCATAATGCATCATGAGCGTATTCTTAATGCATTATAATGACTTATAAACAACCTTGTAATGTGTTGTGTACTCTGATAAATAATCAGAACAACAGTTACAATACATTATAATACTTACTTGTGGTTATAACATTTAAAAGTATAATGCATTAGAACACCAGATGAAGTCTGCATTCATAATGCATCATAAGGGTATTCATAATGCATTATAATACATGCATGATGACTTATAAACAACCTTATGTTGTGTTGTGTCATCGTATAAGTAATCATAACAACAGTTACAATGCATTATAACACCAGAAGAAGTCTGCATTCATAATGCTTCATAAGGGTATTCATAATGCCTTATAAACAACCTTATAATATTTTAAAACAGTTACAATACATTATAACACTTACGTATTTGTGGTTATAATGTTTAAGAGTAATGCATTGTAACACCAGATGAAGTCTGCATTCATAACGCATCATAAGGGTATTCATAATGCATTATAATGACTTATAAACAACCTTATGATGTGTTGTGTACGCTGATAAATAATCAGAACAACAGTTACAATACATTATAATACTTACTTGTGGTTATAACATTTAAAAGTATAATGCATTAGAACACCAGATGAAGTCTGCATTCATAATGCATCATAAGGGTATTCATAATGCATTATAATACATGCATGATGACTTATAAACGACCTTATGTTGTGTTGTGTCATCTTATAAATAATCATAACAACAGTTACAATGCATTATAACACCAGATGAAGTCTGCATTCATAATGCTTCATAAGGGTATTCATAATGCCTTATAAACAACCTTATAATATGTTAAAACAGTTATAATACAATATAACACTTACGTATTTGTGGTTATAATGTTTAAGAGTAATGCATTACAACACCAGATAAAGTCTGAATTCATAATGCATCATAAGGGTATTCATAATGCATTATAATGCATTCATAATGCCTTTTAAACAACCTTATGATGTGTTGTATCATCTGATAAATGATCATAACAACAGTTACAATACATTATAATACTAACCTATTTGTGGTTACAATGCATTATAAAAACGGATGAAGTCTGCATTCATAATGCATCATAAGGGTATTCATAATGCATTATAATCCATATAAACAACCTTATGATTATGTAACATCTGATAAATAATCATAACAAAAGTTGCAATACATTATAATACTTACTTGTGGTTATAATATTTAAGAGTACAATGCATTATAACACCAGATAAACTCTGCATTCATAATGCATTATAATCCTTATAAGCAACCATATAATAATAATAATACCAGATGAAGTCTGCATTCATAATGCATCGTAAGGGTATTCATAATGCATTATAATACATGCATGATGACTTATAAACGACCTTATGATGTGTTGTATCATCTTATGAATTATTGCAACAACAGTAATAATACCTACCTATTTGTGATTATAATGCATTATAACACCAGATGATGCCTGCATTCATAATGCGTCATAAGGGTATTCATAATGCATTACAATACATGCATGATGACTTATAAACGACCTTATGTTGTGTTGTGTCATCTTATAAGTAATCATAACAACAGTTACAATGCATTATAACACCAGATGAAGTCTGCATTCATAATGCTTCATAAGGGTATTCATAATGCCTTATAAACAACCTTATAATATGTTAAAACAGTTACAATACATTATAACACTTACGCATTTGCGGTTATAATGTTTAAGAGTAATGCATTACAACACCCGATAAAGTCTGAATTCATAATGCATCATAAGGGTATTCATAATGCATTATAATACATGCATGATGACTTATAAACGACCTTATGTTGTGTTGTGTCATCTTATAAGTAATCATAACAACAGTTACAATGCATTATAACACCAGATGAAGTCTGCATTCATAATGCTTCATAAGGGTATTCATAATGCCTTATAAACAACCTTATAATATGTTAAAACAGTTATAATACAATATAACACTTACGTATTTGTGGTTACAATGTTTAAGAGTAATGCATTACAACACCAGATAAAGTCTGAATTCATAATGCATCATAAGGGTATTCATAATGCATTATAATGCATTCATAATGCCTTTTAAACAACCTTATGATGTGTTGTATCATCTGATAAATGATCATAACAACAGTTACAATACATTATAATACTAACCTATTTGTGGTTACAATGCATTATAAAAACGGATGAAGTCTGCATTCATAATGCATCATAAGGGTATTCATAATGCATTATAATCCATATAAACAACCTTATGATTATGTAACATCTGATAAATAATACATAACAAAAGTTGCAATACATTATAATACTTACTTGCGGTTATAACATTTAAGAGTACAATGCATTATAACACCAGATAAACTCTGCATTCATAATGCATTATAATCCTTATAAACAACCATATAATAATAATAATACCAGATGAAGTCTGCATTCATAATGCATCGTAAGGGTATTCATAATGCATTATAATACATGCATGATGACTTATAAACGACCTTATGATGTGTTGTATCATCTTATGAATTATTGTAACAACAGTAATAATACCTACCTATTTGTGATTATAATGCATTATAACACCAGATGATGCCTGCATTCATAATGCATCATAAGGGTATTCATAATGCATTATAATACATGCATGATGACTTATAAACGACCTTATGTTGTGTTGTGCCATCTTATAAATAATCATAACAACAGTTACAATGCATTATAACACCAGATGAAGTCTGCATTCATAATGCTTCATAAGGGTATTCATAATGCCTTATAAACAACCTTATAATATGTTAAAACAGTTACAATACATTATAACACTTACGTATTTGTGGTTATAATGTTTAAGAGTAATGCATTACAACACCCGATAAAGTCTGAATTCATAATGCATCTTAAGGGTATTCATAATGCATTATAATGCATGTATAAAGCCTTATAAACGACCTTATGATGTGTTGTATCATCTCTTGAATTATTGTAACAACAGTAATAATACTTACCTATTTGTGGTAACAATGCATTATAACTCCAGATGAAGCCTGCATTTATAATGTATCATGGGGGTATTCATAATGCATTATAATACATGCATAATGCCTTTTAAACAACCTTATAATGTGTTGTATCATCTTATAAATGATCATAACAACAGTTACACTACATTATAATACTTATTTATGGTCATAACCTTTAAGAGGACAATGCATTATAACACCAGATGAAGCCTGCATTTATAATGTATCATGGGGGTATTCATAATGCATTATAATACATGCATATAATGTGTTGTATCATCTGATAAATTATTATAACAGTTACAATACATTATAATACCTATTTCTGGTTACAATGCATTATAACCCCATATGAAGCCTGCATTTATAATGCTTCATAAGGGTATTCATAATGCCTTATAAACAACCTTATAATATGTTAAATCATCTGATAAATAATCATAAAAACAGTTACAATACATTATAACACTTGTGGATTTGTGGTTATAATGTTTAAGAGTAATGCATTGTAACACCAGATGAAGTCTGCATTCATAATGCATTATAATGCATGCATAATGCCTTATAAACAACCATATGTGTTGTATCATCTCATGAATTATTGTAACAACAGTAATAATACCTACCTATTTGTGGTAACAATGCATTATAACTCCAGATGAAGCCTGCATTTATAATGTATCATAAGGGTATTCATAATGCATTATAATGCATGCACAATACCTTATAAACAACCTTATAATGTGTTGTGTCATCTGATAAATAATCATAAAAGTAGTTACAATACATTACAATACTTGTGGTTATTACATTTAAGAGTACAATGCATTATAACACCAGATAAACTCTGCATTCATAATGCATTATAATCCTTATAAACAACCTTATGATTATGTAACATCTGATAAATAATCATAACAACAGTTACAATACATTATAACACTTACCTTATGGTCTTATGGTTAGTTTGTGCTTATTGTGTGTCAAATCTTTGTTTATTTTTAATATTGCACATTGGAGTATGGAAGAAACGCAATTTCAGTCTGTTGTGTAATGTACTGTTGCATGGTTTTGATTGACAATAAAGTTGACTTTGACTAAATGCAGACTTCATCTGGTGTTATAATGCATTACTCTTAAAGGTTATAACCAGAAATAGGTAAGTATTATAGTGTATTGTAACCAGTGTTGGAAGTAACGCATTACAAGTTGAGTTACGTAATCTGATTACTTAACTAGTAAAGTAATGCATTACTTTTAAAATTTACAATAAAAGTTATCTGAGTTCTGAGTTTTCAAAAAAGTAACGCAAGTTTCTAATGTATTGACTCCCAATGTTGAGTGAGTAAGAAAATCATGAGTAAGTGCAGAAGCGTTGTGTGAACATGAGGGTTACTGTAGTTCCAGATTAAATGTGAGGTGAGCGTGCATTTACTAACCTCACTTGCACAAAAGATTCAGTATTCCTCAAAATTCCTCCAATCTGTGAAATGCAAAATCAAAATACTGTGCAAACCAAACATTTTTATGCATTCAATCTGACTTTATTGACCAATGTCTTGCTGCTGACCCTCAATGATTTAGTTAAACCATGAGTAAAAATGACTTTTTTTGGAGAAGTGAGTCTTCTCCTGTTTTCTCCTGCTCTCCAGAACGGCAGCTGAAAGGGTTGAGTGGCGCCCTCTACTGTCTTTACATAAAGGGTCTTTACATTTTCACAAAAATATAACTTTTTTGTTATTAAAAAACAAAAACAAACAAGCCCAGCCCAGGTGAGAAAAAGTAACGCAAATGTAACATAACACATTACCTTTCTTAAAAAAAAGTAACTAAGTAACGCAATTAAGCCCCGTTTCCACCGAAATTACCCAGAACAATTTGTCTGCATTTCCCCAGACCTGCTGCTGTCTGCGTTTCCCTCGCGGTCTAACGTACTGTGAAGTAGGGCTGGGTATCGATTCAGATGTTCCAATTCGATCCGATTTCGATTCGCAAGCTCTCAAATCGATTCGATTTCGATTCTTGATTCAACTCAATGAATACAGGTGCTGGTCATATAATTAGAATATTTACATTTACATTGAGTCATTTAGCAGACGCTTTTATCCAAAGCGACTTACAAATGAGAGCAATAGAAGCAGCTAGAACAGTCAAGGGCAACAGTATGCAAGTGCTGTGACAAGACTCAGTTAATCTAGCACAGAACAGTTTTTATTTTATTTTATTAAATTAGACAGACAGAAAATGAATAGAATGTTAAGTGCTATTCTTGATGGTCAGGTGCTGCTGGAAGAGGCGTGTCTTTAGCTGTTTTTTGAAAATGGCTACAGACTCGGCTGCTGGAATTGAGATGGGCAGGTCATTCCACCAGGTGTGGGCGGTCCAGGAAAAGGTCCGTGAGAGTGATTTCATGCCTCTCTGGCCACAAGGCGTCGTTCACTGGCAGAACGTAAGCTCCTGGAGGGTGTGTAAGTCTGAACAAGCGAGTTTAGGTATATTGGTGCAGAGCCAGTGGTTGCTTTGAAGGCGAGCACCAGTGTCTTGAATTTGATGCGATTGGCTATTGGCAGCCAGTGCAGACTGATGAAGAGAGGCGGGACATGCGCTCTCTTCGGCTCGTTAAAGATCACCCTCACCGCTGCATTCTGGATTAGCTGCAAGGGTTTGATAGTGCATGCCGGAAGAACTAGACTGAGAATATCATCAAAAGGCTGATTTATTTCACTAATTCCATTCAAAAAGTGAAACTTGTATATTATATTCATTCATTACACACAGACTGATATATTTCAAAAGTTTATTTCTTTTAATTCTGATGATTATAACAGACAACTATGGAAAATCCCCAAAATCAGAAAATTAGAATATTGTGAAAAGGTTGAATATTGAAGACACCTGGTGCCACACTCTCATCAGCTGATGAACTCAAAACACCTGCAAAGGCCTTTAATGGTCTCTCAGTCGAGTTCTGTAGGCCACACAATCATGGGGAAGACTGCTGACCTGACAGCTGTCCAAAAGATGACCATTGACCCCTTGCACAAGGAGGGCAAGACACAAAAGGTCATTGCAAAAGAGGCTGGCTGTTCACAGAGCTCTGTGTCCAAGCACATTAATAGAGAGGCGAAGGGAAGGAAAAGATGTGCTAGAAAAAAGTGTATAAGCAATAGGGATAACCGCACCCTGGAGAGGATTGTGAAACAAAACCCATTCAAAAATGTGGGGAGATTCACAAAGAGTGGACTGGAGCTGGAGTCAGTGCTTCAAGAACCACTACACACAGACGTATGCGAGACATGGGTTTCAGCTGTCACACTCTTGAACAACAGAAGCGTCAGAAGCGTCTCGCCTCGGCTAAAGACAAAAAGGACTGGACTGAGTGTCCAAAGTTATGTTCTCTGATGAAAGGACATTTAGCATTTCCTTTGGAAATCAGGGTCCCAGAGTCTGGAGGAAGAGAGGAGAGGCACACAATCCACGCTGCTTGAGCTCCAGTGTAAAGTTTCCAGTCAGTGATGGTTTGGGGTGCCATGTCATCTGCTGGTGTTGGTCCACTGTGTTTTCTAAAGGTCCAAGGTCAACGCAGACGTATACCAGGAAGTTTTAGAGCACTTCATGCTTCCTGCTGCTGACCAACTTTATGAAGATGCAGATTTCATTTTCCAACAGGACTGGGCACCTGCACACAGAGCCAAAGCAACCAGTGCCTGGTTTAAGGACCATGGTATCCCTGTTCTTAAGTGGCCAGCAAACTCGCCTGAACTTAACCCCATAGAACATCTCTGGGGTATTGTGAAGAGGAAGATGCGATATGCCAGACCCAACAATGCAGAAGAGCTGAAGGCCACTATCAGAGCAACCTGGGCTCGATGGACTCATGCCACACCGCATCACTGCAGTAATTCAGGCAAAACCAGCTCCAACTAAATTATTGAGTGCTGGACATGCTCATACTCTTCAGTTGGCCAAGATTTCTAAAAATCCTTTCTTTGTATTGGTCTTAAGTAATATTCTAATTTTATGAGATACTGAATTTGGGATTTTCCTTAGTTGTCTGTTATAATCATCAAAATTAAAAGAAATAAACATTTAAAATATATCCGTCTGTGTGTAATGAAGGAATATAATATACAAGTTTCACTTTTTGAACGGAATTAGTGAAATAAATCAACTTTTTGATGATATTCTAATTATATGACCAGCACCTGTATAGATTTAATAAAAATACTATATTTATATAAAAGAACAGTGAACAAGTTTACAAGTGGGTAATTAAAAAGAAATTAAGAGCCACAAAATTGTATTTTAAACTTTTATTTTTTATTTTTTTAACTTTTAAAATTTTTACACTTAAATTTTAGGTACACTTGGGTACATTAAAACAGAACCCATCTCTAAATTTCAAATGCATACAATTATGTTAAATACAATACAATTTTGATGCAACTTTATTCTAAAAAATGTATCTGAGAAGTATTTTATATAATTTAGTTTTTATGGATATTTTGATATATTTATTCTAAAACATAAAAAGGATATTGGATGATTTTCAGCAATTTTCAGTAAAGGATAAGTTTTTCTTGCGATTTTGCCGACCGTCATTCAGACTATATCTCGGAAACACGCCGGCGAAGCCGTCTGTAATTTGGGTCGATCGTAGTGCCTGACAAGGCCTTCTGGGTGATGTCTCATCATCAAATGGTTCTGCAGACTTGAACATTTTGAATCCAGGCGAGCGTCCACAGTAAATTGGACCCGTGTAGAAATCGAGCATTTGAAGTGAAATAGACGCGCGTTCAAGGCGCTCCAGGAGAAATATGTCATCAAACACCTCTGCCTCTTTTCATTTTCATTATAAATATATATTAAACATGAATAGCCACACACATGTGGTCCAGGCAACGCCTACATTATCTTCACTGCATGTGTATTTAAATATCCTAAAATATAAAGTTATGAAACTTCCCTTTGCCCTCAGTCAAAACGATTCGCCAGGCAACAAATGATGATTCATAAGAGCAAAGATCGGCCGTTAGATCAACACAAGATGAATTATATCTGATGTTTAACCACCACAGGACATCAGAGCCAGCGGCTGAAGGACTGGCCGAGGAAAGGCTGCTCTCGCCGGGGTTGATGAGCGTTGAGCGCCGCTGATCCACTGGAGCTCACAACTCCACACACACCAGATCACATGTTCAGAGAGGAGCTCTCTTTAGAAACCACAGATTTGAGCTTTAAACAACTACATCACCTGAGAAAGTCTTAAAACGTCTCGGTTACGGATGTAACCCTCGTTCCCTGAGGAGGGAACGGAGACGTAACGTTAGTGACTAACGAATGGGGGTTTCGCTTAGAAGCCTATCATCTTCGAGATCTTAGAAAACGCCCAATGGCGTGCCAATGCCATGGGCATGCGGAATTTGCATACGTAACTCCGCCTCACCGCGTGAGTATAAAAGGAAGTATGTGGCAATATCACATTACATTTACCTGCTGAGGAGCCAAGACTGAACTCCGAGTGGCAAAGAGACGTTACGTCTCCGTTCCCTCTTCAGGAAACGAGGGTTACATCCGTAACCGAGACATTCCCTTTCGTTCATTCACTACAACGTAACGTTAGTGACTAACGAATGGGGGTCCCAATAAAATCACACCACTTGGCTGTCTTCCAGTGCCCTGCGTAAGTGTGAGTGCCCTGTCGTAAGACTAGTACGGATGAAGGACTCCCACTTATCACAGGAATACCAAGGTACACTGGGAAGCATATTCCAGGTGGAGATATGCCAGGATGCCTACCCGTAGGGAGGACTTAGAGAGTACACATATGACCCGCTAAGGGCTGCATATGGAGAACTCTGGGGTACCAGCCGAAGGTGGATTTTTAACCCTAGGGTGGCAGGGACTTGCCAAGGGAAAGACACCTGCTCACTGAGGAGGCTTATGGGGGAAATACACGTGTGGGGGTCGCCGGAGGGGAACTATGCACACGGGGCACCTGTCCGGACACGAGGGTCTGGGCTCGAAAGGGCAGACTTACTGATGTCGGCATCGACAGTGCTGGAGGAACTCAGGGCTCTCGGGGAGCTCACCTGAGGAGAATAATCGCACGTATCCAATCCGTGGAGTGGAATGGCGAGCAAGCGAAGACACCTGAGCCTAGCCCATTACCGGCCACTAGTAGAGGTGAGTACATAGTTGGACACAGGCTCCACTCTGAGATTGTAGAATCTGGCGAATGTGTTAGGTGTTGCCCAGCCTGCAGCTCTGCAGATGTCTGTTAGCGAGGCACCATGCACTAGAGCCCAAGAGGAGGCCACACTCCAAGGGGACATGGACAACCTTGCTGCTGGTAAGCCAAAACAATGGTGTCCACTATCCAGTGAAACAGCCTTTGCTTTGAGAGAGCTCTTCCCTTCCGCTCTCCACCATAACAGACAAAGAGCTGGTCTGAGGTCCTGAAACACTGCGTCCTGTCTACGTAAGCGCGGAGAGCGCGTACTGGACAGAGCAATGCCAAGGCTGGGTCTGCCCCTCCATGGGCAGCGCTTGCAGGTTCACCACCTGGTCTCAGAACGGAGTGGTGGGAACCTTGGGCACATATTCGGGCCGGGGTCTCAGGATCACGTGAGAGTTAGCCGGCCCAACCTCCAGGTATGCTTCGTCAACCAAAAATGCCTGCAGGTCCCCTACCCTCTTGATGGAGGCCAATGCAGTCAGGATCGCTGTCTTTATTGACATGAACTTAAGATCGACTGACTGCAAAGGCTCAAAGGGAGGCCCCTGCAGAGCATCTAAGACTACTGAGAGGTCCCAAGAGGGTACAAGGGGAGAGCGAGGAGGATTTAGTCTCCCCTCAGGAACCTGATGACCAGGTCGTGCTGACTTACCTTTTTGTTCTCCAAGAGGTCGTGGTGGACAGATATTGCGGCCACATATACTTTAAGGGTGGAGGGAGACCGAGGGAGACTGAATTCGCTTCAAACGCGCATAATGCACGTATCGCGCAAGCTTAATTCGCGTCCAATTTGCGCAAACTGGACGCGCGAATGAGGCAGAATCATGTCCATCGCACCGCGTGAAACACGTCTATCCATTGACTTAACATGGAAATCACTCGCGCCAGATGCTCTATTCGCGTTTCAACCACATTTTTAAAAAAAACGATTCATCGAAAAATCGCTGCACGCGACTTTCCAGTTCCCACTGGATTTCGTCCTCCGCATATAAGCTTAATAAAGCCTGAACCTCAGCATTGGATTATCAGTCGTATTTTTTAATCTCCAATGTTGATTTGAATAGCAAACATCTCTTACTGCGCGCACCGCAACAGACTTTTAAAGGTTGAGATAAAATACTGCGTGAGCTCAGCCAGTCAGCATGTTCAGCGCCCTTGTCCTACCCCCCGAAAGTTCCTGAACTTTAAAAAAGTACTTCCTTGCTTTCCCCAACACTGTTATGATTACTTATCAGATGACACAACACATTATAAGGTTGTTTATAAGGCATTAAGAAAACTCTTATAATGCATTATAACAGGCTTCATAGAAAGTGTTGATCTATTGAAGTTATTTAATTTCTTCCCTGTTGTTTTTTTCAGTGGTAAGATATTGATAGACACTGAGAAGTCTTTATTCTTACATAAGTCGTGTGTGTCGGGGTGCTATAACAGCCCAGCAGTGAGTTGAGCTCACACACACACTCACACACACGCTCAGAGCCGCGAGCACAGCCCTGATGGAGAGATTATGACAGAGAGAAGATTAGGCTAATGAAGTCTGAAGCAGTGGCTCAAAATAACTTCTAGTGTCCATCGCAGGGCTGTTCTGTACGGCATATGACAGCGCTGATGCGTGATAAAATGTTCACGTTGACTTGATCAAAATCAGGAACACAGTGAGTATATTACAACCTTCATGACTGTTCATTTCATCTTGTGCTTTTGAGACTCCTGACGTGTTGTCTTGAGCTGCTTTGTCAAATCTTCCACCGGTTTTATAAACATTGTGTATGACAAAAAAAAGAGACTGCGTTACATCTGACTATCAACATTTATATTGGATCTTAATATAGTTTACCTTTTAAAGAATTCCTTTCCCACATGAATTCAACAAGATGTTTACTGTTCAATAATTATTTTTATTATTTAAGAAAAGTGATTAAAGAAAGATTATTATATAATCCCTGAGATATTGCTCATTTGTTGTCGAGACAGAGCTTCACTGATAATGATGTATTGGTATGAAATAGATAAACGTTCTGATTATTTGTGATTGAAACATTTCTAGTGATGGTTTAATCCAGACCTGCTGAACCGTAAACAACACCTGCCGGTCCGTGGTTAATGAATATGCCATCACAAAGCTGATTTATGTAATGTGGATGAAAACATTACCCAAAATCTGATTGGCTGAGAGCCGTGTGATATCCCCCAGTATCAGAACTCGAACCGTATCGCTCCGCTTGAGACGACTGTCATGGTCGACGAGCAAATCAGCATCACTTTACAAATACTGCTGTTGTTGTGTCACGGAATATAGTTAAAGAATGCAGTTCAAAAGTGGTAAAAGGAAAAATTAAGTTCCATAACTTTATATCTCGGCTGTATTTATCTTAATCCTGCACTAGAGTCGCTTTTGTGTGTTTGACTGAATTGTTTGCATGTGGTTATTTCCTATTGTCGTTTATAATGTCTATTGTTTTTCATTTAAAGATTATTTTCTATAAATGATCTGCCGTGTTTGGCGTTGAGAAAGGGTCTGTCAGTGATTGTGATATGGACAGTCTCATCATTACACCACTAGATGCGGCACACACACTCTTTACGAAACAGGGAAGGTTCTTCAGCGCTGACATCATATTAGCAGATATTCATGTGTTTTTTTTTATGGATATAATATTATGGACATGGAGCTGAAGAATGAATGCTATATCAGATGCAGGTAATACACTCGTTTAGTCGATCTCTTGCTCATAATAATACTCTACTCATAACACAATAATCTTCACTGAAGAGACTCGGGTTGGGCTCGACTGTCAACTTGAGATGTGACTCCGTGGCGGAAGTATTTCTGCACAAAAGAGCACTTTACGCACTTGTGCCATCAAACTGTTGTATAAACACATCACACTCGTACGAGTATTGCTCATTTATCTCCAGTAATGTTCAATATTAGAACAAATCTGTTTTCACTGTTATATTATAGGGGGCGCTATTACACATCTTCTGAAAGAGAACTGAATCTCCAGATCAAAACACAGGCGAAGAAGAAGCAGAAACAAGAGATATCATTTGTAAGCAGATGCATATGTAAAATAATATGCATACTGCATGAAATGTCACTCCAGGACGAGATCTAGGACTTTTAGGGTGTTGATGGAAGTGGCGGGTGGACACCCCTGACATCTGACTGGTCACCCTGGGTGCCACCCCAAAATTTAGATCGCTATTTCCATTTCACATCTTATTGAAAGAAGGATGTAGCCTATTTTGACTAGCCTACAGCAGTGCGGCACATTTTTCATATATTAACGTTGAGTATAAAGATAATAATATTAACATTAGTGCCAAACAGATGATTAATAGCACAGAGTTGTTCACAATCCTGCTCCACCATTCATAGTTTTCTATTAAATGACACAATTCGTCTTAAAACGTTGTTAATGTATATATACTTCACCCTATAGGCTGGAAGAGTTTCTATAAACTTTTTTAAGTATTTTTCTTTCTGTGTGAAGTGTTTATGGAAAGATATTATATATTTTGTGCTTTTTTGTTTCCGTTTGTGCAGTTTTTACAGCAAAACACATCGATGCCACTTTTGGCATATGACGCTTCATCAATAGCGCGAAAACAGAGAGCACGTCGTGCGCTTGAAATACGCATAAAAGTATGCCAAAAATATAGCGAGTATCACAGTAAACAGTCGGCTATGTCTGAATTTACCGAAATAACCGAATTTAAGCAGTGGACATATGAAATACACGTCTATATATTGATTCAACATTGTGCATTTGGTCTTAAAGTGACCGCACCTCTTCCATCTGTCATTAAAGTTAATCAAAGAACAAAAGAAGAAAAAAAACACCCACTGACTTTTGGAGCTAGTTTTAACATGCATTCATCTATATGCATGTTTGATTATTACATTTCTGTACCTGAATACTGTTAGACCTGAACCTTCAAGCACTTAATTCTTAGCACTGTTCTCACTTTATGGCTGACTGTTCACTAGCCCACTTGTTCACTTGTATTCAATAATGTTTTACATTGATGTACTAGCCCACTTGTAGTTTTTGCTGTGGAATAGCCATTGGAATCAAGAATTGTGAAATTTCTACAATTTTGGTTGCTTAATTATTATAATACAATGTTACATCGGTCAAAACAATGAAAAAACAAATAACTATTAGCCTACACATGATATTCTTTCACTGTCTAAAGTGCCCCCGGCCACCCCATGTATAAAAGTCTAGTTCCGCCAGTGGTTGATGGACTCCATCTACTCCATCTGTGTTTGATCATCGCTCTGAATGTTACGAGATTTTCAGTTTCTGAGATTTTCTGTTTCAGTGGGCGGGGCTTTCCTTAATATTCATGTATGCAAAATCTCATAACACCGGGTGAAGTCTTTGACAAAAACATGATTTCTCAGCTTATTGCACAAAATGAAACTTACCCACATTCAAGTGTTGATAAAATAAGAATGCATGAAGCTAGAATAAAACAGTTTTTTAAATTGTTTAAAAGCAGAGGCTCTGCTCTTTCTATTGATATATTGCTTGTTCAGATATGCATACAACAAAACATTCTGGCCATAAATATTTTGCGCAAATGATCAAAAATGCTGGTGGTGGCTGACAACCTTTCTAGAAACACTGGCGGGGAAAGAGTTAATAAAGACTTATTTTTGCACAGTTCCTTGCACAATATTGTATTATGACCTTGAAACACACGTTGAGGCATCACAGAAGCAGCTCTATATGAGTGTGTGTGTTTTGTGGCGTAGTAAATGTGCTCTGCTGATACAGTCGTGATGTGAAGCGCTCGGTACGAGTCCCGATAAAAGAGCTCAAAGGCTTGAAGAACCAGCTAAAATGGCGTGTTGCTTCAAAAAATGTGTTTTTATGTCACGTTTGCTTTTGTTAACACTATCGGGTGTGTTTAGGGTTTAGTGGTGTGTTGTTTTCAAACTCGATAAAGCATTAACCACTCAATCCACACATCTAGCCTCTGGCTTGGTTTGCTCAGTTGGGGACACTAAATATTTCAAAAATGTTCAACTAAACATCGAAATAAATCTAATTATTAAAATAAATTAACCATATAAACTAAATTACTGATCTAATTATTGATCTAAAGCCCACACTGTCACCGTATGATCATTGAAATGAACTGATGACATCACCGTTTTCTCCAGAACGGCTGTACGGCTGAATAAAATTATGCTGCATTATTTTCCTGTTTAACACTGTAAAGCTGCTCTGAGACAATCGGCATTGTTAAAAGCGCTTTATAAATAAAGTTGACTTGACTTGACTTGACAATCCAGAACTGCTGCGAAACGTACAACCACCGATGTAATAAAACATTCCCAGACTCACGTTCATCTTCAGATAAAACCGTTCACGCTTTTAGTGTCACCCAAGCGTCTGGCGCGAGTGATTTCAATGGAAAGGCGCGTTGACGCGCGTCTGGAGGTCCCGTGGTGCGGAAGGCACATTTTGTGCATAGTTTTGACTGAGGGCAAAGAGAAGTTTCATAACTTTATTTTTTATGGATATTTAAATACACATGCAGTGAAGATAATGTAGCCGTTGCCTGGACAACATGTGTGTGGCTATTAATGTTTAATATATATTTTTAATGAAAATGAAAAGAGGCAGTGGTGTTTTATGACATATTTCTCCTGGAGCGCCTTGAACGCGCGTCTATTTCGCTTCAAACGCTCGATTTCTATGCGCGTCCAATTCACTGTGGACACGCCAATGGATTCAAAATGTTCAAGCGTCAAACTAGACGCAGTGAGCCGCGATTTTGACGCTCTATTCGCGTTTGGTGTGAATGCAGCATAACCCAACATATCATTGTGCAGAAATATGAGGGGAAAGAAGGGGGAAAAAAATCCCTTTCCAGAACATTTTCATTCAACGTTCCCAGCTGGTGGAATGATCTTCCCAACACCATCCGAAACACAGAATCATTGACATCATTCAAAAGTCAACTTAAAACTCAGCTCTTCCGTGAGCATCTAACCTCTTAAAAAAAAAAAAAAAAAAAAAAAATTCTTTCCTCTTTCTCTTCCTTCTTCCCTCCCTACTCTAGCCTGTGCTACACTGAGCAATGTACACGCTCTCAGGATTTCAGGCTCTTATTGCGCTTCTCGACTCTTCATGACCAATCGCTTCATGTACCCCCAAGTTGTAAGTCGCTTTGGATAAAAGCGTCTGCTAAATGCATAAATGTAAATGTAAATATCCCCACAGGTACGTTTCAACAATGAGCCGGGGTTGTGCATTTCCTTACAGCTGGAGAAAAATGAATGCTTTCACTTGAGGGTTTTTACTCAAAAGCATGAGTGCATGTGCAGATTTGTATGGTTTGTTATTGGCCATAATCAGTGACATTACACATGATTAATTTCATGCGTTCCTTCACGTAGGATGCGGTGAAATCGTGATGATGAGTGATGCTCCGGTGGTGCGGAAGGCTCCTCCACAGGCCCAGTCGACGGCCAGTGGTCACACTCAGATGACATCCCGGCAGCCATGCATCACTGAGCCGACCGCCTCCAAACGTGTGTGCTTCTATAAAAGCGGTGATGCCCAGTTCAGTGGCCTGCCTGTGGTCATCAACAGCCGCACCTTTAAAACCTTTGAGGCTCTCTTGGACAGCCTATCCAAGCGTGTGCCGCTGCCGTTTGGAGTGCGCACCATTACAACTCCCCGCGGTCATACGGCGGTGCGGTCCCTCGACCAGCTACATCACGGTCACTCCTACATTTGCTCCGATCGCCGAACTGTCAAACCCATTGACCTGGAGCGAGCACGCCGGAAACCGCCGCCCTGGTATCACGCTCGCCCTCTTACCGCCCGCCGCATGGCCTGGTACACACACACCCCTGCTCAACATGGAGCCTACAGCGTGAGACGGAATGAGCGGGTCCTGCTGCACACGCCAAAACGACTAGTGCTGTTCCGCAACGGAGAGCCGGAGGTGAAGCACACACTGACCCTACAGAGGAGAACAACATACTCCTTCGAAGCGCTGCTAGATCACATGTCAGAGGTCATGCACTTCCCTGTACTCAAGTTACACACTCCTGATGGACGAAGGGTAAGGATTTTTCTCTTATTTTTCATTTTAATTTGAACTTTAATTTGTTTTCCAAACACCCCTTTCCCCTTATTCTCTATAAACTTGCATGAATGTAAAACAGGACGAGACACTAATGCAACACTTGTTTTAACATCGAAACTGTCATCCATTTCCAGTGTTTTATTTCATTAGAGGCGTTGACCGTGTCAGTTGTGGATCTGGTGCGAGTAAGCCGACCCAGTGTCTGAGTGAGCATAAATAGCATTTACAGAACGAGGAAGACCTGCTGCCTGGTCACACTAAGCCTCTTTTCTCCTTCATCCTATTATACTCCACTGCACTCTGGGATAGAACACAGAAGGGAATCAGAGGCATGGCATATAGACCACCAAACCTGAAGTGTTCTGTAGAAAAAGTGCACATTCAATCAAGTAATCTAGATGTATATACATCGATCTGGCATAACATAATGAGCACTGACAGGTGACGTGACCAACACTGATGCTCTCCTGTTAGTGGGTGGGGTATATTAGGCAGCAAGTGAACATGTTGTCCTCAGAGTTGATGTGTCAGAAGCAGAAAAAATGGGCAAGCGTGAGGATTTGAGCGAGTTTGACAAGGGCCAGATTGTGACGGCTAGACGACTGGGTCAGAGCATCTCCAAAACTGCAGCTCTTGTGGGGTGTTCCCGGTCTGCAGTGGTCAGTCTCTATCAAAAGTGAAGGACCAGTGGAGAACCGGCCACAGGGTCATGGGCGGCCGAGGCTCATTGATGCCCGTGGGGAGCGAAGGCTGGCCCGTGTGGTCCGATCAAACAGACGAGCTACTGGAGCTCAAACTGCTCCAGAAGTTAAAGCTGGTTCTGATAGAAAGGGCTCAGAACACACAGAGCATCTCAGTTTGAGGAGTATGGGGCGGCACAGCCGCTGACCAGTCAGGGTGGCCATGCTGACCCCTGTCCACCGCCCAAAGCACCAACAGTGGCCCGTGAGCATCAGAACTGGACCACGGAGCAATGGAAGAAGGTGGCCTGCTCTGATGATCACGTGTTCTTCTACATCACGTGGATGGCCGGGTGCGTGTGCGTGGCTCACCTGAGGAACACATGGCACCAGGTGCACTATGGGAAGAAGGCGGAGGCAGTGATGCTTTAGGCAATGTTCTGCTGGGAAACCTTGGAATACCACCTATTCCCTGGTGTCTGTGGCTCTTTCAGCAGATAATGCGCTTGCCACAAAGCAAAACTGGCTCAGGAATGATTTGAGGAGCACAACAATAAGTTTGAGGTGTTGACCTGGCCTCCAAATTCCCCAGAGGACCAACACAATATTAGGAAGGTTGTCATAATGTTATGCCTGATTGGAGTATATTCTCAACACTTGAATGATTTTTCATTGTGCAGGTAATTTCAATGAGAAACCTTTGGCCACATACACAGATGCGATGGGCATTGGAAATGTATTGTCATGATGACATTATATACTGGGTTATACTCTTGCCATTATCACAAATATGCTGGGATGTGATTTTCAATTTAATTGGTCAGCATAATTGTATTTACATTTATTTTATTTACACTATTCAGAAATGTTTGAGCACGTAATCCAACCCCTACCCCCTAAACCTAAGCATGTGTGCCTTATATAATATAAATCACAGGATATAACAGGCAGACATGACTACAGTTGCGATTTAGATGCAAAACAATTGATTTGTGTGGAACAGACCCAAAAACGATCACCATGAAGCTCAGATCCTGTGCACACATTCAAACATTAGCTACGTCCCAATTCAGAGGCTGCATCCTTCCAAGGCAACAAGAGCAATCCTCCGTAGGCTAGACCGTCCCTCGCTTTCCATCGCAGACTTCGAAGGATGCAGCCTCTGAATTGGGACACAGATATTGCCACCAGAAGAAGCGTTACATCAACTCTGATTGTGAAATACCATTGGTTCTCATGTGTCTCATGACCGATTGGGTCATTCTAAAGTTCGATGTATTTTGTAAATGAGATATGACCGCGTGCCTTCATGTAGTGGGATCATTTTCAGTGATTAAAACCTTCCACTCTGTTCCTCATATAATTATATAATGGCTTATTTTTGCAATATTTGGGGTATTTTTGCAAAGAATACCCGGGATTGTACTTTTATTGGTCTGTTGCATGTTTTATGTTGTTGAGAAGTGGGGGGTTTAGGGTAGGGGTGCTCCAAAATATCCACCACTTTTACAAAGGCAAAGTATTACGCGTCTTGATCTGATGCATGTGGCAAACAACTGAAAGCAATGGAGTACCTGCACATCAGGAAAAGTGGGGTCCTGACCAAGCGTCAAAATGTGATGGATTGAAAGTGTTGATAATCTCTATATGAATCCATATGGGCCTTAGTTTGCCAGATCATTTAGTGCGTTACATCCTAACAGCTAAAAACATTTCAGTTTCACATACACATGGCAATGTTAAAAATTACAACAGGAAATATCTTGGTTAGGAAATCCTGGTTCCCTAAATAGAGAAATGATTTCTGCAGCTGATGCTACAGGAACACCTTCCAGGTCTGAGGATTACCTGAAGTCTTATAGAATCACTCCAATACATCACCTACTGTCTATAAGTGTGTGCTTTAAACAAGCTATAAAGGGAGTTTGGCTGAGATAAATAGCGCCAACTCAACCGAGACATTCTCTTTCATTTGTTCCGCTGTAGCTGATTCTGTGGGAACTGTATACAATTACAACATACAAATCCCAGCAAGCAATAGCCGTCATTTCACCTTCTCGGTTAACTATAGACCCGATATAGTCCGGCTATGAGTAACCCACTTCTAGCCGGAGAGGTGGTGGTCCAGTGGGTTAACCCATGGAACTGATATGCAGAAGGTTGCTGGTTCGATCCCAGCGGTCTCCACCAGTGTGTCCTTGAGCAAGGCACTTTACTCCACGTTGCTCCAGGGAGGGGGATTGTCCCTGTAATAAGGCACTGTAAGTTGCTTTGGATAAAAGCGTCTGCCAAATGCATAAATGTAAATGTAGCCAAAATAACCTTGAATTTGGTTACATGTCATTTTTGCCCCAAAAAAACTTGTGAGATGTATGATATTCCATCATGTAAGCAAAGTCAACGGTGATTACAAGGTGTTTGGTTTCCTTGAAATTGATGACCAGTCTATCCCTGGGATATGGTTAGACATCTATTACATTTTTATTTACAACCCAAATTGTGCCTTGTTTTAGCCTAGATGTCAGGGCTGTGTTTGGACAGCTATTAGACGTCTTTTAAACGCAACATTGATAGCTGGGATCATATAAGGTGCTATCGCACTGGTAAGTTATAGGAACTAGCCACCTGGGTGGGTCCCCTAGGGCCATTTTTCTGGTTGCATTTGCACTGCCAGTAGGAAACCCTGAATTAACGTAAGCCGATAGCCAGGTCATTTAAGAGCGGCATTCAACAACGTAAACTGGAAGATGCCATGGTGGCTTGAGAAGTGCCTGGACTTTAACGTCTATAGCAATGTTTGTGGAGTAAGTATATGTAGACTGTGTTTTACACATGCTGATGTTTCGTATGGCATGGGCTCGGGACGTACCTATAGTTCTGGGTTAGACCCTACTCTAAAATAGGAGCTAATTTAGTCCCCTCAAAAGGCGTTCCTATAACTGAAATTGTTCCCAGATCCTGCGATGCAAACAGGCAAAAAGGGGGCACTCCTAATAATAGTTATAAGAACTTTGAAAACGTTCCTCCGGTGCCCCTATAGCTGCCACCTCTACCAACCTTTGCAACAAGCATAATAAACTAATCTAACCCCGATTAAAACCTAAGAAGCAGGTGTTAGTCCTCCATTTACATTTCTCTATAAAACTATACTGGGCTAAAGGCCAAGAAAAATCCATGCTCCACGTAGAATGGGCCCTACCACCCATTGGTGATATCAATGCGCAGACCTCATAGGTGCACAAAAATGCTTTCACCAACTACTGGAATAGCTTTTTAGTAATGGCTACATCCCTTGTTTCAGTCCCTGAAACAAATAAACAGTAGTTCAAACTCACACCACTGGCTAGTGGTCAATGTTTGCAATGCTCTTACAGGACACAACATACGCATTACGCAACCTCTCATCCTCAGCCAAGTCTGTCATCATTTACTCACTCTTATGTCATTCCAAACCTGTCCGACTTTCTTCTTTTTGACCATATAATGAGCCTAAAAACGACATTGGACCCCACTGACCTTTATTAAAGCCACACTCTTGGTTGACACATGATACAGATGTTTTCACATTGTCATAGGTGGACGGGCTTCCTGCATTGATCTTATGCTCTGGGGTATTGGTGGCCGCTGGCCGAGAACCCTTCAAAAAAAGCAACTATGATGTGCAGAAGTCATCTCCACCAACGTGGCTACCATCTAAAAGACTGGGACGGCGGCGTCCAACAACCAGTAAGTTGATTTTACTTTTATTCTAGTACAGAGAAAAATACATTTGCATATATTCAATACTTTAAAACATGTCTTACATGTTACTCTGCATGTCAAGATAATCTATTACTGAGACTGTCTTGAAGCAAGTGCTGAGGCATTCGTATCTACTGTAATACCTACAGTGACCTACATTCTTCAATATGGATTATAGCGTATGCTCTCTCTCTAATCTGTGTTCATATTTTTCTCACTTGCATTGCTGTCCTGACTTCAAACAACTCTACATCTGTCTTCAACATTCTGAAGGAAAAAAGAAATCCCACAACACCAAATCCTTTCCCTTCTCCCTATCTTCAGAACGCTACATTGTGAATCAAATACAAAGCAGTTTGCCCGGAAGTATGTGTGATTTTCCAAGCAACCCAAATTGCTCGGTGGAAGCAGCTCCCAGACATCATCTTGAGTCAGTTTCTGAAACAGAAATAATCACCAGTCTGGATGGCGAGAGAGAGGACGACACACAAATGCCCCCTGATGATGACATTGAGAAATCCTTTCGAGTCAATCAAGATGGAAGTATGACAGTAGAAATGAAGGTACGCCTCACTATTAAAGAGGAGGAAACTATACATTGGACCACCACAGTCAGTCGTTCCAATGTGTGCAATCAATTTATAGCAGTTCCCTGTCCTGACCTGGATGCTAATTTACCGGACAACTTACCCCCTCAAAATGATACTCTTCCCATAGAGGTCAACGAGAGTGACCCCAATGAAAGCAGCCGTTCCTGCCCCGAGGAAGGGCTCAATGGAGGTGAGATCAATGGAGGTGCAGCAAGCATGGAGTTAGAGCATATTTCTTGCCCCCACTTGCACAAACAAGGATCCACCGAGAGCATCAGTGACGCAGAACTTCATATGAACTCTTCATACTCTTACATGGAAGATCTGGAGAATGGGGAAGCGAAGCAGAACCACCCTGTTCCCAAGCCTCGGTGCACTTTGCCCCCTGATACGAACACCACCACACAGATACAGTCCAGTGACTACTACAGATCTTTAGAGGTCCTCCAGTTCCAGGACAATCAGAACAAGACATTGCTACACGTCTATGAAGAGCAGACTTGTCAAGAGAACTTCTCAGGCAATACCCAACATGGCTATATAGCATCTTCTGCAGTATCCTCAGATAAAATGTTCCATTCCTTTAATGAAGATATGAAATCAGAGCCCTTGGCAACTATCAGATGTCAGTCAATAGGGAAACAAGATATACTCTCCACAATGTCTAAACCATATGCTTCCACCTACAAAACAAGCTCCTCCTCAACACAAAGGGCATCCTCAGAAGCCTCCGTATCAAGAGCAGTTCTTACTGTTGATACAACCACAAAGAGGAAGTCGGTGAGAGTAATAGTGAAAAAGAATCACTTGTTTAAGTCTGCTAATCCAGAGCGAAAGCAGAGAGATAAAAAAGATGACATCTTGAAAGAAATAAAGAAAATAAGAGCTGATATATTGAGCCAGAAAGGAGCTATGAAACATTTCAGAGCAAAAGCTGCTCAAAAACTACTGAAAAGGAGAAATAATAGTGAAAGTGGACTAAAGGCTCAAACAGAGTGTGTTCAACGGGCAACAGACGACCCGAGCCTACTATTGGTTGAAAAAGAACAAAAAAACATACAAGTGCAAGCTGATAGTTACAATCTGCCAAAGGAAAACGTGCATAATAAAGGCACAATGACACGGCAAACATCAGAATATGTCGAACTGTGGCTACAATCTCAACCGACCCCAGTGCACTCCTGTTTAGAAGCTATACCCAAAAATAACACAATGGCAAAAGCATCACTGTTCAATTACCAATCTAAGACAGTACAACCATCAACAAAGGACACATTTGATAAGAAGGGGATCCATGTACATTCGCCAAACACCAAAAAGAAAGCATTTTTAGACAAACAGAGTGATTACTTAACAAAAACAATTGGAAATCAAAAGATTTCTGAACTAATAAGTAAGACCTACTCGTATGACACAGAAACTACTTTGAGGAGGACCCTTGAAACCCAAACAAAGCCTCTAACAGAACTGATAGATATGCAAGCACAAAAATTCTACACAGTTAAAATGGCTGTAAGACCCGATATGAAGCCAGTACTTGATCAGCTTTGCTGTTCCATTCAGTCACTTCGTGAGATCACACAACACAAGCGGTCATTATGTTTGAAAACGTCCAAATCTCTGCCAGATTTTTCTTTGTACTTGGCATCTACGTTTAGCTCTTCCTCTAGGGTACTCCTTGCCTTTCTTTCTACCATGACTCTAAAGGATGGCTTAAGCCATTTAAATACATGTTGTCAGACTGAGACCAACCTAAGCAGTTCTGAGGCAATGCTCATGCTCCAGTCTCTAAAGGAACTGGCAGTAATAGAGGATGCAGAGCATCTGAGGATTAGTCTATCTGACCTCTACAACTCAGCATCTGATCAGCTGCTTCAGAACTGGAAGGGCTTCCAAGTACTGAGCAATAAAGCAAGAAGTAGCAGTGCCACACCAGACACCATTGGGAGTGGGTCCCATCACAGTTCAGAGGAGGAAGAACATTCTATCCAAGTGCTGATGGAACATCTAGGCGTTCCCGAGAGGGTCCGAGAGGAACTGGCAGCCCTCAACCATGTAGATATAGAGTACATGATATGCAATCAGATGGAAGACACTGACAAAGCTAGCGATTCCCTCCCAGAGATGAAAATGAATGGCTTTTCAGAGCACCGCACTAAAGAGCACATGGCTAGTTTCTCAGAGTTTGTGCTGGAAGATTACGTGAGCATCTACGTTAACTCAGTTATTGATAAAGCTATAAATGCACACCTTAAGAATAGTGACCATTTACAGGTTTTCACAGCAGACTCACGAGCAAGACCTGATACGGGCAATCTTGGGATCGCTGATAGATACCCAAATGATTCGAGAAATGAGAACTTTTACAACATTGAGAGAACTTTTCAGAGTGAGGCAATACCTGACTCAGATATCTGCGAGGATATGTCCTCTAGTGAATCTAGCTTTGGGGCAGAAATGTGCCGAGAGATGGGGTTAAAGAGAACAGAATTGCAAGGAACAGAGAAAGTAAGACAGAAGCAACAAGAAGACACTGTGAAGAAACATCAGGAAAATGAAGAGAGACAATGGGAAATTGATGAGGGAAGAGGTACATGGGAAGAACATAGTTCTGAGGTAGAGAAGACAATAAAAAAAGAAGAGAACATGGGAAAAATGGTAAATGAGAGAGTAAAAGACGTAGACACTGCTGACAAGTCACTTGTTACCTGTACAGGAACTGTTGAATCAAATATAGAAGTGGATGAAATACAAAATCAAGACTTGTGTATGGAAAGTGGGACTTATTCAGAAGAGGAACATGTGATCCTAGAAGCGCCAGAATGCTACACCGTCTACCAGGAGGACTTTGAGGAGATGTCTGAGGAAGCCACTGAGTGTGAAGGAGATGAGATTGGTTTTAAGGAAGAAAGAGAAAGCACTATTGCAGAGCTTATCAACAGTCTACAAGAGCAGGACAAGTCGTTGAGACCTTATAATACAGCACAGACATTTGGCGAACAGCTCTTGAACCACATCAATGAACCAAATCTAGAGGCATCAAAGATCACCAACGCCACAGATAGGGCATTAATGGATTCTGTCTCATCATCATTGGCATTCAGCTATGATTCCAAAAACAGTGCTTTGGCGAAAGATTCAGAGGTACACATTCAGACCAACAGAGTGAAATCCATCCGAGACATGTTTCTGGCTAAGAACACTACAGATGCACAGCCGAGCAGCCCAAGTTCTGATTCCGCAGAATACCAATTTGAATCTTCTGACAGAAAAGAACACCAATCCTCAACATCCACAGAGGAATCGAGAGAAGAGAAAGATCCATGCAGGTTGTCCATTGCCAAGGGTTATGTAAAAAGAACTATTGAGCGGCTTTATGGGCAAGAGTCTAAAGGACCAACTTCTGAGGAGAACAGAAAAGAGAAAAAGAATAGAGAAGGCCCTAGAGGTACAAATGCCCCAAGGCTGCCCTCCATCAATGAGTCTAACACGAAAGCCGTCCCAGATTTGTCATACTTTAATGCCACAAGCACCGGCTTCAATGAGCCAACACATTGTGTCACTCTGAACGCCAGGGTGGGACCAAAGGATGCAGTCCTCATTGATAAGGGTCGCTGGTTATGTAGGGAAAATCAAACAAGTCCAAAATCTTGTCCAGAGAATGAAGACACCCCCAAGCATGTAAAGGAGAAAATTGGGTTGTCTGAGTCAGAGCAGGATTCTGGGAAAGAGGATATTCCATATTCCCTTTTCGGCCATTCTCCTATAATGCCTGACAAGGATCCGTCTTTCCCAGAACAAAGGGAAAACACAGGGAGGACGTTCACTTACTTTCACCTTCCAAATGCCAATGATTCCGAGGTACAGCCAGATGAGCAAAAAACTGACACTCCAGAGAACACGGTTAGTCCTTATACAGAGCCTCCTAAATGTTGGGCTGAAAAACACAGCATAGTAACTGTCTTCACATCACCTACTAATAAGGTGCATCCACTGATAGACACTACACCTCCAGTAGTTACCCAGCCAACCAAAGGACAAGGCGCTGAAGTCACGAGACGCTCTGCAGAGCCTGATGCACTGGAGATTCTGTACATGTTTTGTGGACAACACTGCCCCATCCTCTAAACTTTGGATTGTGAAATAACTCATTTACACCAAATCCACCTTATAGTCCTGACCTTGACATTGGCAATGGCCACCAACATGAACCCAAACTGAGACTGGCTTTGGGCAAACTTTCATGTTCCTTAAAGAATTTGTCAAACAATGTTTGGTGGGCATAAGATGTCTGTGACATCTCTTACGGCTGCTTGTGAAGGCAAGTCTCAACAGGTTAAGTAGGCTACTTTCAATAAAAGTACATGTTAGGAATACTTTCAGCTCTGTTGCTACGTGTCAATGGTAAGCAATTGAGTAGCTAACACTGTCTAGAGCAAATGCGAGCATCTCGCTCATAATAAGCCCATCCAACAGTTTGAGTCTGTCTACACTGGACACAAAGTTAACACTATTAACTGGTACATTTTTCTTTCTGAATGGGTGTATGATGGTGTTGTATTGAAGTGTTCATTTGCATCGCAATGCCTTGTTTGCTTTGATGTGTTCATGACCTTTTTATCTTTGAATCTCTAAATCCAGGGAACTTCAGTTTGGACTCCTACTACTATAGCCACGCCCAAACTCTCAGCCTACTACAGTAGCCACGCCCAAACTCTCAGCCTACTACAGTAGCCACGCCCCAAACTCTCAGCCTACTACAGTAGCCACGCCCCAAACTCTCAGTCTGCTACAGTAGCCACGCCCCAAACTCTCCACCTGCTACAGTAGCCACGCCCCAAACTCTCTACCTGCTACAGTAGCCACGCCCCAAACTCTCCACCTGCTACAGTAGCCACGCCCCAAACTCTCCTCCTGCTACAGTAGCCACGCCCCAAACTCTCCACCTGCTACAGTAGCCACGCCCCAAACTCTCCTCCTGCTACAGTAGCCACGCCCCAAACTCTCCTCCTGCTACAGTAGCCACGCCCCAAACTCTCCTCCTGCTACAGTCTGGGGCTCAAAGTTTATACTTTTTGGAGAAATAAACAAAACTCAAACTCAGTTCAGGTAGAAAGGCAGGTCTGTAAGGCTAGCAGCTCATTTATCAGCTGAGAGTGATCGTCTAAATAAAGGTCATATCTGTCTTTTGCCCAAAGCAAACATGCATCCATGTGATCTCCATTCCTCTAACAGTGAATGTCTGTATGTTGTATGTCCGCACTGCCTGTGACCACGAAGGGAAAGTTGGAGATATCACATTTATGTTAAACAATTATACACTCCCCTAAAGGATTATTAGGAGCAGCACTAATACTGTGTTTGACCCCCTTTGGCCTTCAGAACTGCCTTAATTCTACGTGGCATTGATTCAACAAGGAGCTGAAAGCATTCTTTAGAAATGTTGGCCCATATTGATAGGATAGCATCTTGCAGTTGATGGAGATTTGTGGGATGCACATCCAGGGCACGAAGCTCCCGTTCCACCACATCCCAAAGATGCTCTATTGGGTTGAGATCTGGGGACTGTGGGACGGCCATTTTAGTCCAGTGAACTCATTGTCATGTTCAAGAAACCAGTTTGAAATGATTGGAGCTTTGTGCCATGGGGCATTATCCTGCTGGAAGTAGCCATCAGAGGATGGGCACATGGTGGTCATAAAGGGATGGACATGGTCAGAAACAATGCTCAGGTAGGCCGTGGCATTTAAACCATGCCCAATTGGCACTAAGGGGCCTAAAGTGTGCCAAGAAAACATCCCCCACACCATTACACCACCACCACCAGCCTGCACAGTGGTAACAAGGCATGATGGATCCATGTTCTCATTCTGTTTACGCCAAATTCTGACTCTACCATCTGAATGTCTCAACAGAAATCCAGACTCATCAGACCAGGCAACATTTTTCCAGTCTTCAACTGTCCAATTTTGGTGAGCTGGTGCAAATTGTAGCCTCTTTTTCCTATTTGTAGTGGAGATGAGTGGTACCCGGTGGGGTCTTCTGCTGTTGTAGCCCATCCGCCTCAAGGTTGTGCGTGTTGTGGCTTCACAAATGCTTTGCTGCATACCTCGGTTGTAACGAGTGGTTATTTCAGTCAAAGTTGCTCTTCTATCAGCTTGAATCAGTCGGCCCATTCTCCTCTGACCTCTAGCATCAACAAGGCATTTTGGCCCACAGGACGGCCCCATACTGGATGTGTTTCCCTTTTCACACCATTCTTTGTAAACCCTAGAAATGGTTGTGCGTGAAAATCCCAGTAACTGAGCAGATTGTGAAATACTCAGACCGGCCCGTCTGGCACCAACAACCATGCCACGCTCAAAATTGCTTAAATCCCCTTTCTTTCCCATTCCGACATTCAGTTTGGAGTTCAGGAGATTGTCTTGACCAGGACCACACCCCTAAATGCATTGAAGCAACTGCCATGGGATTGGCTGATTAGATAATTGCATTAATGAGAAATTTAACAGGTGTTCCTAATAATCCTTTAGGTGAGTGTATGTTTGTGTTTGTACATTTTATTTATTGTAACGGTAGATTTATACAAACTTGTGTTGTGATTTCAGTAGTCATGCAATGCCATAGAAGAACCGGTGTGGGTTCCTTAAAGAACCTTTCACTTAAACGAATAAAAGACAATAATAAAAAAGAATTAAATAATCGAAAATAACTTTTTTTTCGATGGTCCACAACCCCATGTCTGAAGTGGACCATTGAAATAAAGTGTAACTACCTTTTTATACTATAAATAACCCATAGATGCCAATTAAGAACCTTTATTTATGAAATATGTGTGTGGAAAAGCTCAGTACAGTGTGTTGTGTACGGTATAATACACACACAAAACTTGCACTGTTAAAGCGTAACTCCTCGATCAATGGCAGCTGATATTCTTTAAAAGGAAATGTAATCATTTGTTCAGTTTGAGTTTGGGTTTCTCCTGGAGATCTTCCTCTCTCCGCATCGACTGTAGATCCTCAGCAGACGTTTACGGTAAAATCCTGACATTAAAGATTGAATTATTGATTGTGTCTTTGTGATTTTTGATTTGTTCAACAAACTTCACAATCATCAGGAAATGTTCAGGTTTTTTCATTATATCCATATGCACAGCAGGAAACAGCGGTACAGAAAATGAGATAAATCTTATTAATAAAGAAGTTAATTTCGCCCTCTTTCCCGATTTAACGGCACAGGAGAGGATGAACACCAGACAGAATCAAGTCCTTCACAGTCACATGACACTGGAGGGAGGTAAGGAACATATATGGATTTTAATTAAAGTCCAAATTTCACAAATCTCTGCTTCTGCGGTGAAGATACTCATTTATTTTGGTTATAAATCTGTGGTGCACGTCATTGCCTATATGTCATTTTTTTCAGAAATTGTGAATTTAGGTCTACAAGTTACTAAAATAACTATAGACTCGTCATGTTGAGTGGGATCAGGTGATTTGTTAATTGCATTAATGACGTCAGCTTCACTGAAGCATTGCAGTTGGTTTGTAAAAGCTGTGTTTATGCATGTCATGTCTGCATCTGACCAGCAGGGGTCGCCAGAGTGAGCCGTTTACAGCGCTCCGAACAGTGAATCGGTTCAGTTGATTCACTTGTTTGACTAAACACTACCTGTGTCCCAATCCGTCTATGCCCTTAAAGCATGCGCTGTTTGGTTATGGACATACTTTTGAGTGAGTAGCAGATTACAGACTACATCATCATAATTGCGTTTTATGACAGCTCTGTCGCTTAGTTACGTGAATCCTGTCACCGTTTAATCTGTCAATCATCTTGTTACAGTTATAATTATTTCTCCTCATTCAGTTTCATTTCATTTCCTACCGTCTCGGAGAGATTGCAGTCGCGTGTTGATCAGTCAGGGGTCAGGGGTCACTCCCCTTTAATAGTTATTGACCAAACGTGTCTTTATTAAAGTTCACAACTGTTGCAGATTAAATATGTGGATATGAATCTTTTTGCCAGGTTAGATACTGATAATTAATCACTCAAACTTCTAAACCAATCCACTTAAAGGGACAGTTCACCCAAAATTTAAATCACCTCATGATTTACCCTCCATCAACTCATCCCTTCTTCCATCAAAGTGCATCCGTCCATCATAAAAGAGCATCTAACCATCATAAAAGTGCTTCTATCAATCATAAAAGTGCATCCATCCATCATAAAAGTGCTTCTATCAATCATAAAAGTGCATCCATCCATCATAAAAGTGCATCCATCCATCATAAAAGTGCTTCTATCAATCATAAAAGTGCATCTATCCATCATAAAAGTGCATCCATCCATCATAAAAGTGCTTCTATCCATCATAAAAGTGCATCCATCCATCATAAAAGTGCATCTACACTCTAAAAAAAAAAAGGTTCTATATGGCACCAAAAATGGTTCTTCGTCGTAATCATAGGGGAACCACTTTTGGTGCTATATAGCACTTAAAAAGGTTCCCCTATGATTACGAGCCAAGAACCATTTTTGGTGCCATACAGAACCTTTTTTTTGTGTGTGTATCCATCATAAAAGAAGCATCCATCCATCATAAGTGCTGGTTCACTTCAGAAGGCCTTTATTAACCCCCGGAGCAGTGTGGAGCAGTTATACGATGGATTGATGCACTTTTTATAGACTTCAAATATGACACTAGTCACTGCCATTATAACGCTTGATGACATGTCCTCATGTCTGTATATCCGCTGGGAGTTGTGTGGCGCTGCATCACACCAGTCATGTTACAAACATCAGATCCGTCGGGATGAGTCCACACTCACTGCGTCGATCTACACCCGTTATAGTTGGGAGGTTAGCGACCCCTAGCGGTGCAAAAACAGTGTAGCTTTAATATACTACATGTTAAACTAAGCAACACCAACATTTAAATATGTGTATTTCCAGACTGCACAAATATTTGTTCACACATTACATTATTCTGAAGTCCACCCTTCAGCTGTTTCAGGAGAACTCCTCTTAAAGTTGAGCCCCAGTGTGGATTGGAGCAGATCTTGAGTTCAGATTACAGCACAATCACAAAGCCGACGGCCCTGGTTATCAATTACACACTCATGAAACACTGCAGAGTTTTAAAACAGACTTTATTAGACAAATAAAAAAACCTTGTTAAAACATTGACCGAATGTATAGTGAGCGCGATTCCCTCCTCAGCTCGGCTTCTTCCTCAGAGTCGTGGCCCTCACAGACTTCCTGATCGTGCGGCACAGACTTCCTGTAGACGGCGGCGTCATGGAGCCTTTAATGTTGAGCAGCAGACCACACCGCGCCCGAGACGGGCCCGCGGACCCACTGGTCAGCCTGGCGTTCTCCTCTCGCAGACGGCCCATCTCCTGCTCTTTAGCGAAGCCATCGCTCTGCAAGCGCTCCGATCTCTGCTCCTGTCAGTAAACGAGTGTTCAGAACCAGCACATGGACACACAAGTGCATCCATCCATCATAAAAGTGCATCTGTCCATCATAAAAGTGCATCCATCCATCATAAAAGTGCATCCGTCCATCATAAAAGTGCATCCATCCATCATAAAAGTGCATCCGTCAATCATAAAAGTGCATCCGTCAATCATAAAAGTGCATCCATCCATCATAAAAGTGCATCCATCCATCATAAAAGTGCATCCATCCATCATAAAAGTGCATCCATCCATCATAAAAGTGCATCCATCCATCATAAAAGTGCATCCGTCCATCAAAAGTGCATCCGTCCATCATAAAAGTGCATCCGTCCATCATAAAAGTGCATCTATCCATCATAAAAGTGCATCCGTCCATCATAAAAGTGCATCCATCCATCATAAAAGTGCATCCATCCATCATAAAAGTGCATCCATCCATCATAAAAGTGCATCCGTCCATCATAAAAGTGTATCCATCCATCATAAAAGCACATGGCACACATCAGGTTCATCAGCACGTGTTTTAACCTGATTTGAGAGTTGGTTCTGTAGGTTTTGGACCTCCGCAAGTTTCTCCATATAGCTCTCCCCGGCTTCCTGAAGGGTCTCGTTCAACTCGCCGATCCGCCGCTCCAGAGACACGATCAGCTGAAACAGAGCACACACACACAGGTACAGAACTAGTCAAGCGGACACAGAAACCGTCAGCTGTGTGTTTACCTCTTGCTTCTCAACACACATCTTCTCCACCACACACTTCTCCTTGTACAGCATCTTAAATCGTTCCGCATCTGCAGAGTCAATTGATTTGAGATCATACACGACATCAATAGTCGATGAGTTTATACTGAAGAAACTCGAGTCTAACCCTCACCTGCGTCTGAGGAAGGGCTCGTCTGCGTGGAGCCGTCCTGTTTGAGGGGTTGAGGACCAGAACACTGGCATTTCTGTTCCAACTCAAATACACGCTTCTCTAGCACCTAGAAATACAATAATAGTAATAAATACACACTATATTTGCCAAAACTATTGTGCCACCCCTCCTAATCACTGAGTTCAGGTGTTCAATCCCTTCATGGCCACAGGTGTATAAACTTCCTGCCGAGCTCCAGACCTCCAAACTTCTGTGGCCTTCAGATGAGCTCAAGAACAGTGTGTAGAGCTTCATGGAATGGGTTTCCATGGCCGAGCAGCTCATCCAAGCCTCACATCACCAAGTGCAATGCAAAGCGTGGGATGCAGTGGGGTAAAGCGCGCCGCCACTGGACTCTAGAGCAGTGAGACGTGTTCTCTGAGTGACCAATCACGCTTCTCTGTCTGACAATCCCATGGACGAGTCTGGGTTTGGCGGTTGACTTGCCTGACTGCATTGTGCCAAGTGTAAAGTTTGGTGGAGGGGGGATTATGGGGTGGGGCTGTTTTTCAGGGGTTAGTTCCAGTGAAAGGAACTCTTAATGCTTCCCCAAGACATTTTGGACAATTTCATGCTCCCGACTTTGTAGTATCAGTTTGGGGACGGCCCCTTCCTGTCCCAGCATGACTGCGCTCCAGTGCTCAAAGCATCGCTCCATAAAGACATGGATGAGCGAGTTTGGTGTGGAGGAACTGGACTGGCCTGCACAGAGTCCTGACCTCAACCCGATAGAACACCTTTGGGATGAATTAGAGCGGAGACTGAGAGCCAGGCCTTCTCGTCCAACATCACAAATGCGCTTCTAGCTCGTGTGTGTGAAGGGGCGGCACAACACTTGTGTATCTGCAATTGAGTGGCCAAACACAAAGACATGATAAGTCACACCTGGAGCATCAGACCAACTGCAACAATGAGTAAATCAGAAAGGAATATCAAGATGAATTTAGCCAAAATGCCTGAAAAGTGATTTAATGGCCAACAGGTGGCGCTGTGCCCAAATTGATGTGGTGTGGTCGAAGTAAAGCATAATTGCCGTTCGACTCGGCATGCTGCACTGAATCTGAAGAGTTGTGATTTTTAGTCTAACCGTTCAGAAGTTATAAGCAAAAACAGCCTCTCATATCTCCTGACCACTGGGTGGCACTGCAGGTCATGTTGGCATAACACACACCAAGTTGTGTCAGAAGCTAAAGCGCTGTGGAGATCTGGCCTCATGCTCATTTTGGCGTTAGTTTGAATGTCATTCAACAGTTTAACAAATCGTCAAAGTTCAGTTTTCGTGAAAATCAGAGCAACGGCCGAGGAGACGCCTTGGGGTAATTCTAAAATGGCGGAAAAATTGTCATGCAATCAAATCTTGAAACAACGACTAAGAAAAGAGGATTTGTTTCCAGCCCTTACAGTTCAAAAGTTAAACACTTTGGACAAGTGGTGGCGCTAGAGGGACTGAGTTAGAGACTTGGCATTTAGTGTGGAGCTGAGTTCAGACTGATCTGGGGCTTCATAACTTTCCCACAAGCATTTCTATGGGATGCCATAAACTTCCAGAGCGGAACAACAACACTGAAGATTATAATGGGCGTCTACTCAACTTCAATGCTTGACTCTAGTGTTAATTCTGACAGCATATTTTGATTTAGTTTTAGTCATATTTTAGTCGCCTCAATTGTTTTTAGTTTTAGTCTAGTTTTAGTCTCCTAAAATCTAATGAGTTTAGTTCAGTTGTAACACATTAAGCATTTAAGCGTCACATGACCGACTGTCACTCGAACCGACATTTTGACATCATTTTGTTTTTGACATTAAAAATACACGAAAGAGCTCAATTCACTTTAAAACATCTATATAGTTTATATAACTTTGTATTTCTGTTTTAGTCAGTAGGCCATATCAGGTTAAGCTAAAGCTTCAAATAAGTTTCTTTATTTAATTTCAAGTAGTGAAGATTTGTTTTAATGGTTTTAGTGAACTATTATAACCCTGATACTTTACTGAATATGTGTCAAATACTGCTCTTTCCTCCTGACTATGAATTAAATGGGAATAAATTAAATACAGTTTAGTGTGTAAGCAAAAACTAATATATAATGCGTGACTTTTAATTATAAACACGCTGGAAATACACCGGGACTCTTATTTTGAAATCTGGCCTTACTATTGCAGTTGCAGGAGCTCATTCAAGTTCAGGAGATAAAAAAAACATTACTATATAAACATGGTAAAGTAATCTTCCCTCCCTAACATTTGTGTCTCGTTTTTATTTGTTGACGAAAATGACAGTTGATTTGTCATAGTTTGTCATCCAACTCTAGTTTTTATTTGGTTATCGTCAGTGAGAAAAGGTTGTTGACAAATTATTCGTCAATGAAATGAACACTGCTTGGCCCCTAATAAAAATCATCATTCTCCACCTACAACACGTGTCATTAATAAACGCAAACAAAAGCATCTGTCACACCAAACACTGGGGTTAGATCTGAGTAAGTGTGTGTGCCTTGACTCGCTCCTGCTCTTCGTTGTATTCGTCTATCGGGATGTAATCCTCTTCCAGTCTCTCCAGAGCGCACTGGTAAGCGTGATCCTTCAGCGCCTCTTTATACATCTCAAACGTGCTGTCCATCTTCTCCTCATAGCTCTCCTTTAGGTCCACCAGCTGACGACTGCACACACACACACAGTTAAACAGAAACACACACAGGTCCTCTGGCGTCCACGAGAGCGCACCTGTGCAGCTCCTCCGTCTCCAGGATCTGCTGCAGCATGGCGTCTCCCATCTCCTTCCGGATCTGAATCTCCTGGAGGAGGTTTTTCCTGCGCTCGGCCATCAGCTTCACACGCAAGCTCTCCACCAAGTTCAGCAACTCCTGCAAGAGAAAGACAGAAATAATCTTCCGAGCGTCATGTTGAAGAAGTTCAGACAAAGCAAGGTCACCTCTTGGGGTAATATGGACACATCGGCCTCCTCTCCGTCCAGCAGCTCTTCCTCGGATAGGTAATCCTCCACCGCCTGGTCATCAATCACTCCATTTTTCAGCAATGGCTTCCCATCCAGACCAACCAGACGTGGTGCCAGAGCCTCGATAGATCTCTGAGGAATGACCTGTAACACCTACCCCCCACACACACACACACACACAACACACCTAGTGACACTAGTTGAAACGTTTGATTGACAGTTTCTCAACTGAACGGCTCACTCTGGCGACCCCTGCTGGTCAGAACAGTGTAAATGCAGACATGACAAACAGCTTTTACAAACCGACTGCAATGCTTCAGTGAAGCGGACGTCATTAAACAACTAACAATTACAGAGGAACGCCATATTTAGTGTTAGAGGAGTTATATTAATTTGAATAGACCATTTATTATTTCAACATTTCTAGGCATTTAATGACAGATCACCCCCTAGCGGCGAAACGTTAAAGGGACAGTTCACCCATAAATGAGCATTAGCCCATGATTTCCTCTCCCTCTCCTCATCCGAGGTGTGTGTGACATTCTTCTCTCAGACGCATAAAATCTGAGTTATATTACAGAAGTCCAGGCTAATCCAAGCATTATAATAGCAGCAATAGTTGCTCTGTTTTTGAAGTCCATAAAAAGTGCATCTGTGCGTCATATAACTGCTCCACGCGGCTCTGGGGTTAATAAAGGCCTTCTGAAGCCTAAAAATATCCATATTTAAAACTTTATCATGTAAACTTTCGGCCGACCGCCTTCTGTGGAAAAGTGTTGGATGTTGAAAGTGAAACTCAAGATGACGAGCGGACCTGGTCGGGTTAGTCTTTCAATCGACAGGGGAACAATTTCTCCATAAATTGAACGGGGAAGGCGATCGGCCGAAAGTTTACTTGATAAAGTTTTAAATTTTGATTTTTCTTACACAAACGCGTCGATTCGCTTCAGAAGGCCTTTATTAACCCCAGAGCCGCGTGGAGCAGTTATATGACGCACAGATGCACTTTTTATGGACTTCAAAAACAGAGCAACTATTGCTGCTATTATAATGCTTGGATTAGCCTGGACTTCTGTAATATAACTCAGATTTTATGCGTCTGAGAGAAGAACGTCACACACACCTCGGATGACGAGAGAGAGAGGAAATCATGGGCTAATGTTCATTTTTGGGTGAACTGTCCCTTTAAGAAACTGAAGTTGCCAACTCTTTACATTGTAAAGTTGCTAAATGTCACTAGATGGCGTAATGCGCCAACTGTTGGGCGTGTGCATCAGTTTCCCTCCTAATCCATGCTCAAATGTCCAATAAATCAGTGATTGACTATTAACCAGCAGTACAAAACATTACTAGTCGACTTTCTCGCTAAATGGGTCTGAGAAGTCGCTAATCTAGTGACAAAGTCTGCAAATTGGGAACACTGGTTATGACGTAACGAAGCCTCGTTTACTGTAATCACATGACTTTGGCAGTTTGATAGGCTCTGTCCCAAATGGCTCACTTCATGTGCACTTTCGGGCTTGTGGACTTAAAATGGCCGCCGTATGCGCTAGTGTTGTGGTCTCGAGACCGGTCTTAAGAGCACAACTGCAAGGATATCTCTAAATTGCTGGTGCTTTTTATGATTTAACATCATTAATGTGATTTGATATAAAACTTACGGCTTAAAATGCAATCAATAACTTCTGTGTAATGGGATTTCTTGCCGACGGGTTCAGAATCAATGCAGCATTGTGTTAAAAAATGCCCCAAATTAATATAAATGCCCTCAAAAAAGTATGTAACACAGAATATAATTAAGCAATATCGCAAGAGCACTGTTTTCATGAATATCAGCGTGATTGCAAATTGTCTTGATTTATACAAACATTCTAAAAACAAGAAGTTCCTATTAAATGACATTTGAAAGTGTCTTTGCTGATTCTGCAGCGTTTGGTTCTGAAATGAATCCGCTGCTTTGAACAAACCGCTTGAATAAAGGATCCCGTGACTGTTCAATAATGTTCATGTTTTAATGTTAAATGCATCGGAGCATTATTTATGCAGGTGTGATTGCAGCAGTTCAGATGCAGCTTCTGTGCATGAGTTTTACTGTCAGGGATTTGATTGGTCACAGCGCTATAGTGTCTTACTATTCTAATGTGTTCATTCATTAAATACAAGACATTTCTCAGACAGTAGATGTGGATCTTTCAGAGGAATTTAAGGAGCGCTGGTCTGGTCTTGGTCTCGGTTTAGGTGGTCTTGACTACAACACTAGCGTGTGTCCGTTAAGTCCACGAGACAATAGGGTGTCCCATTGGTAATTTTGGGTCTCAGAAGTGCTCGCGAGCGCCCACTTGACATCTACATTTCTGCATTTGGCAGACGCTTTTATCCAAAGCTTACAGTGGCCTTATTACAGGGACAATCCCCCTGGAGCAGCATGGAGTAAAGTGCCTTACTCAAGGACACACTGGTGGAGACCGCTGGGATCGAACCAGCAACCTTCTGTGTATCAGCTCCATGGGTTAACCCACTGGACCACCATCTCACATGTAGGTCGACATGCGCCCTCGATGCGCACTTCAGCCATAGTTGCCAAATCCACGTATAACACACGACTTTGGGCTTCTTTTTTTGGCAAGTCGCGTTTAAAAAAAAAAAAAAACAAGTCGCGGGTTGCGGTTTTTTGGCCTTATTTCAAAAATTGTGGTTGCTTGTTAGGAAAATATAATAAGCAACTTAGTTTCTTTACATTTATGGTCGCTGTTTGTGTTTTGTCCAATACATTGACTGACACTCCTCTCACAGCTTATAGCTCCTTCACTGAAGAAGAAACATCGCGTTCAGCGTGCAGGTGTGACGTTATAAATGCACGTAATGATAGTAGACTTAAATAGACGTATACATTTTAACAATGCCACCAGCAGAGATGGAGAGGAAATGGAGGAGAGGCACCGCATTTAATTAAAACAATATTTGTAATGCATTTAAAATTACAGGCTATTATTTAAAAAAAACAAGTACACTAATAATAACAGTAGGTATGGCTCGCATTTATTTTATTGTAAATATGTGGCTATATTGCTTAGCCTGTGTCCCAGTGTGCATACGCTACTATCAGTCGTATCGTAATAGTGTGACATTAGTAATTTTCAATACTATTTAGGGCAGATAGTGTGCACACTGAGATGTAGGGCTTATCTTTTACAAGGTTTGCCGTGTGTTCACTACTCACTGCCCCTAATATGTGTGCACTAACTCCGACTATGGGTTACCATGATTGGCCTTCATGTCACTTTCTCCTTCTCCATCTCCAGTCCTCTTCTGTCCACAGCTGATCGGAGGAGATCGTGTGCCCTTTATTGCAATTTGATGATTTTTGTAAAATCACATCCGTTTTTGCTTTTCAAACGCCGAAAGGTGTCAGTGTAATGTGTTGCAGGCCCATTTATTGATAAAAATGATAAATATAATATTGGGCTTGTTTTTGAAGCTGTGGTTGCTTTGTCTCGCGAGAGTTGGCAACATCAGCCGAGCCCGCACTGGTGTGGTTCACATACAGGAAGACTGTGAGGGTTTAGGGTGCCATTTGGGACAGGGCCCTACTCTGGATCAGAACACATGATTCTCAAGGGATTCAACCATCACTAGCTGGCGTGGTCAATCGCTCTGCTTGTGTAACAATGACTCCGATTGTTAGGTTGCAGTCTGTGGCATTACACCGGCCCAGAGTTCCCATAATGGTCACAAACGTCATGTTACTAATAAATCCCAAACCTGCTTGGCGACCGCGGAGAACTTCATCACGTGGAGGGTCTCGTCATACGTCGAGGCGCACTGATTGATGTTGACGATCATGCAGGCCTTGCCCCGGCCACAGAACATCCCCTGGAAGAGCCGGGTCAGCTTGCTCTCTCTGAACGGGACATAACTCGTCTTCATCCTTAGAGCAGACACGGTTATGAACACAGGACACACACACACTGGCTTGAGACTGATGGGTAAGGATGCTGGGTCGATTTAACCTAATTTGGGTTGAAGTCGTTCTTAATCTGGGATGGGAACGCGGACGTTAAAGAGAACGCACGCCACGTTAACACGGAGAGAAGCAGAAGAACAAACTACACACGTTAACTTGTGTTAGTGTAATTCAGTCTTCAACACGAGTTATAGCCAATGAAGCGTTAAAAACCATTTCAGTTTAACCCTTGTGTTATGTTGCGGGTCAATTTGACCGGTTTTGATTTAAGTTGTCAGAAATATCAGTTAACCTATGTTTTTTTAATTTAAATTGTGACTCATTTAGGGTCATGAACATGCAAAGTTTCAACACGCTGATGTGTTTTGACACACACACATTTACTGTTACGTTCGTGATGTTCACGGGTCAATTTGACCCGCATATTTTAACGTTCTAAGGCAATTGTAGAGACCCAAAATAATATTTCTTCGTTATATTTTGTTATTTTAGTTTTTTTACTAACCTATGAAGCTAAAAAAAAAAATTTGCTTTTCCCCATTTTCTTCAATACAGAAATATTTTAAGCCACAAATGGTAAAAATGAGCTATAATTTCTTTTTTCAATCTATCTGAAATACTATCTAACCCACATTGTTTTTCTTGAAATTGTGTGACCTTTACTCATTTAGGGTCATTAACACGCACGCATGCGTTGTGAAATGTGCATATCAAAATGTCATACACTCTTGCTGTTTGTGGCTCAGTTTGCCCCGTATAGGACAGCTATTCAACAGCAACTGGACAGACACAAAACACAAAACACTGCTGTGTGTCAGAGCTCTTCAACTCTAGTCCTGAAGGGCTGAGATTCTCAACTTCATCACGCAGTGTTTGGAAATCGGCCATCACTGTAGAAGTCGTCAAAGTAAAGTTATAGAAGTTTATGAACATGTAAAATAACTAACATTTTTATATTTATATAAAATATATATTTTACAAAACATGTTCAACTCTAAAACCTCAAGAAAATCAAAGCTAAATATCTGAACAAATTCTGTTCCAAATTTTAGGTTGATGTCTCAAAAAATGATGTTTTTGTGCAGTACCAGCGTTGTCCACTAGATGACATGAGTCTTCGATTTCCATATATGGTTTGAGTGATCTGAACATTACATTTTCATACTTTTCAAAATATCTATGAAGTAGACATCCTATACAGAAGTAGTTTGGGCAGTAATGTTAATATTTGATTTGAATTCAATCTCAAATTCATTAAAAAAAAACATATGGAAAGAGTCAGAGCGCGCGTTATAGTCTGGCACCGCATCACATGACGAATCTATCGCTGTTTATCCACTGCTCTATCATCTCTTCTGAAAATCAGTCACCAAATATGAAAACTAGAGTCTGAAGGCTTTAAAATGCTGTACAGTTGGTCAAGATTACTTCAGGTTTAGACTAAGATATTATTGTTCTAATGTATAAAGGCAAGTGTCCTAAGGGCCTAGTGGTTAAAAGTATTTTTATAAATCGTAAATTCAGATATTTATTCTTGGTAATGTGTGAAAAGTATTGATATTAAAAGTGAATCGCTTTTACCTGATTGTATGCGTTTTTGGGGAATTGTATTGAATCCAATTAGGGTCAATTTGACCCGGACCATAACGAGTGCAAGCAGAAATCCAGCGGTGCACGAGGGGTAAGCGCTCGGATGCTCAGTTACTTTGACACTAGTTTTTAATACATCTTTGCCCTTTGATGGTCATTCTTATGGTGCGTTCACACCGGATGTGAATTAAGCGTTTCGCACAAGTGATTTACATGTTAAGTCAATGCAAAGACGCCAATAGACATTCTGAGACGCGATTCGCACTAATGACACGGCCGAATTGGAGCGTTTGACGCCAATTTTACACCAAAATCCAGGTTAAAAACCAACTCAGTGCTGGGTATTAGTGACGCAATAATACAGTTAGTCGTTTCAATGCATACCTTGGTTTTCGGTTCGGTTCTGATGGCTCGTCACATCAGTTTTTTGCTATTCTATTCTCAAGCGACAGGAACAGCAAGAGGTTAAGGGGAAAAAAAAACTTTTATTGCAATTATTTTACTTAAAAGAATTAAAAACCCATACTAAAACTTAACTTTAAAAAAAACCCTTGTACACATTCCTAGTGTATCGTATAATATTATATATTTATTTTAAGAGCAGCTCAGAGCAGTACAGCAGCATTTAAGTATGAAATTGAATGAATAAATGTAAAAATAAAACACTTTAAATATGCATTATTCTTATTAAAGCTGCTGTATTAGTTCTTCAGTCAAGAGCAGAGAGGGATTTGCTCTTTGTCTTTAGTTGTTGTATTAACATTAAAGGGATCGTTCACTCAAATGAAAATTGTCATCGAGAAATTAATACAAGTTATGAACAATATTAGAGTGAGGAAATGACATCATTTTATAGGTAAACTGTCCCTTTAAGGACCGCATGTTCACTATAGGCTGCTGTCACTTTAAGAGCTGCACGCATCTGATATACAGACACACGCCGACTTTACCTTCACTTCAGACAGAACCGACTGTGTTTGTGTTAAGCTTGTGTCAGAGATGGGCACTCGAGTTAATGACTCGGACTCCAGTCGCATTTTATGAGACTTCAGACTTGACAAAAAAAAAAAAAAAAGACTTGTGAAATTTCTTACCTTATCTATCGTAAATTAAAAAAAAAAAATCTTTTTGAATGTTATAATATCTGCTTCACATGTGACGTGGTCGATCGACCCTAGTTATAGAATTTCGTCACGGATGTCCGTGTATTGCGTGCGTCATAAGAGTCCCATGAAACATGACAGGATCCATCGTGCCATATGTTCTCACATATGGATTTATTACCGCGTCAGATCGGCTCGATGCAAAGAATGTGTGGAAAACAATTCAAGACTGCTTTACTGTGGTGTAGCGAGCGGCTCTTGGGTCGCCAGCCTGTTCAAACATTCAGAAGATCCTTTAAACCTAGCACTACGCTTTACTCTTATCAATCTTTTCTCTCTCTCAATGTAGACACGAGAGCGAGATAGAAAGATGTTAATCATGTATTGCTTAAAGCGCATATTTTAACGTATCGCAGTCAGCATGCGGACAGTTTTCTATTGGCTAGAAACGTTCGGGTTGATTTTCTGATAATGTCTGTCGTCAATAACAACGCTGTGACAAACGTGAATTTTACATTATAATGGATTATAATTTATAAGGTAAGGCTGGATGTATCCCTTACATTTAGGACTTTATTACAAACAAAACAGATGATAGAAAGGTCATATTTTGTCTATAAAAAAAAAGGATTTTTGAATGTGATTTTTTTTTTTGTAAGACATGAAATGACCTGAGACTCGGCTCGGACTCCAGATGAAAGACTTGTGAACATCTGTTGTGTGTATTTGACAGTATTAGCGCAGTGAGACCACTACTCAGTCCAGTAATCACGTGTTTGACAGGCGTTTAGTGCGCACTCAGAAGCGCTTGAGCACGCCAATGAAATGTTTAACCAGCAAGGCTTTAAAACGCATGCTAATAATGAGCTTTGGTGATTGTGAATGAGTGTCCCGTGAGGATGGCTCTACCTCTGACCTGTGATGGGAATGTTTGTCGCGTTGTTCAGGATAGAGGAAAATTATAGAATGCGTAGAAAAATAATTAAAACGCAATTCACAAGCGCGTATTGAACCGTGAATGCCGTACCGAACGGTTCAATATTATATTGAGAACTGTGGCATCCCTACTGGGCATGTCCTTACCAACGTTGACCCAATGCTGGGTTGCCAAAACCTGAATTGGGTTGTTTGTAACCCAGCATTTAAGAGTGGCGTTCTCCAGTACCTGTAGCTCTGGTTGTTCCGCAGCGCTGCGATACACTTCCCCAGAATCAGCAGAGAGTTGTTGATGTTCCCCGCTTCCTTCAGTCGCTCCCCAAACGTTTGGGTTTTGTTGCATCTTTCAGAGCCGGCCAAGTCACAAAGTGAAAGACTGAGAGTGAGAGATAGAGAGATAACACTTTAAAAACCCCAGATCTGCTTCAGGACGCTCATGGCGTTGACTTACTCCGAGAGTGCCTGAACATCGGCTCCTTCCATGCGGATCAGTTTGATGGTGAAGATGCTGTGGCTGCAGAACAGAGCAGAGTTCAGCACATGTGTATTCTACACTACATCTCTGAGGAGTCAGGCTGCAGATGACCTTCTGCTGGACGACTGGTTCATCTTGGTGGCGGCCGCGCTGCGGTTCTTGTTTCCCACACGCAGAACTTTACTGGCCTCCTCTGCGTTCTGCACATTAACCCACCGCAGATCTACGAGACACACCAACACCATTTAAGCCCCCCGTATAGCGGCCATTTTCCTTTGGAAGTATTTTTCTAGATAGTATCCGTGTTTTTAATCTCAATGACATGAAAACAACCAAATAAAGGATTAAGAGGAAAAAAAAAAAGGTATTAAAACCTTGGGAAAATAAATGCAGAACATGTTCACATAGGACACTATTAGCATGAAACCATTCAGAAAAGTGTGGGCGCTTCTAAGCCCAGCGTCCCGGTGAAGCTGTACCTCGGATGTAGGAGCTCCCGCTGCTGTCCTCACACACCCTCAGCGCTGGACGCCTCTTGCTCTTGCTGGTGTGGGCCGGCTGAAGCAGGTCGTACACGTGCTCGTTGTAGATTTCATAGAACGCCACCCAGACGGAGAAAAGGCAATGCCCTTCATCAGCCGTGGCGTCAGCACTGTCCACTGGAAGACATGGGCGGAGAGATTAGCCCTGGCCCAACACACACACTAGCCATCGGTACGGCTCATACCTGTGTGATCATACGAAACGCTGGAGAACGACAGACTACTGACAGAGGACAGCGAGCTCCTACTCCGGCTGGATCTGGAGGGTTCAGGCTCCTAAGAGAAACCACACAGGTCAGCTTTAAGGCGAGACACTACAGGTCAACAGGGCAGGGCGGCCGTGGCATAGGCGGAATAGGCAAACGCCAGGGGCTCCACTCATCCATAGGGGCGCCAAAATGTATTACTGATACTATTTTATTCATATTAATTTGAAATATTACCAAATAAAGAGCAAAAAAACTTAACTAAGTCCCCGCATCTTCCCGGTCCGCCTCATCAATCTCCCCCGCCGAGCTCGAAGAGCGTCAGAAATATAACGCGTGATCAGTTTAGCGTTGGGGATTTGTTGTGTCGCGCCGCCTCTCTAATACGCATCTGATATAGACAGGATTGCTTTCATTGTTTAGGGCGCTTTTTTTATGTTTGGACTGGACACAAGAAAAAATGACTTAATAAGAAGAGCATTGCAGTGTAAAGACAGAGGGAAAGTGCTGTAATGAATGAACAGTTGATTTATTTGCATAGTAGTAAAATACTAATGTCCGCTAATTAATTCCAGTTTGACCTTAAACTATATGCCAGCAGCTGTTCTGGGTTCTCCAGTGGATTCTGTCAAAAAGAATCATATCTGTTTTTTTAAACGCATGTAATATCACTTTTTTAATAGCCTAATGTTTTTACTCTACAGTTGTGCAGTTTTAAGGGGACATATGGACATTTTAAAATGTATTTGCCCAAATAAGTAATGATATTTATATACAGGTTTATTTAAAATAGCAACATTTTATGAAAATTTCACATTAAATATCAACATTTCTCAGTGGTGAAAACATGAATGTGCATATTAGTGGAAGTTTGCTGCATCTGCTGGAAAACAAACACTTTTGCTGTTCTCAATAGTGTGCATGAATGCAGATGCACTCTTGTTATTTGTGTTTAGGCTGTAATGTGGTGTAGGTGCTATTTTTGTATAGTTTAACTATCATCAGCCTTTTAAAAACATTAAATAATAATAATATCATGAACATAATGACGGGGTAGAATGGACTGGACATCATATAAAACAATAAAAATTAAAAAACATCAATGCATTAAAAAAATAAAACAGTAGCAGTGTTTCCGCAACTGAGACTGAAAACATGTAGAGCTAAACCTTCATACAAGGGCAGCAAGTCAAATCTGGCCTAGGGCAGCACACTGGTCAGGGCCGGCCCTGCAATAGGGATTTTTTTTAAATTACAAGATATCACCGTGAAACTTCTCCAGTTTATTACTGGCATAAACAGAAGAAAAATGTATTACAAGTTGTGTAATTTAATGTTTTAATATGCAAATGAGGCCTTATATACTTAAATATACCCCCATTTGCATACTTTTCCAAAAACAAAATCTGGAAATTGCAAAGGACCATGTTTAAAATGCTTGGTTGTATTTGTTGACGTATTACAGAGGGGATTCTGGGTGTCTGATTTTGTGCTTTAGTAAATTAGAGAATACTGACAATAGCCTTAATTATTTTTTTTTTTTAATCAATTTTCACCAGGTTTTTTGGAGTTAAAGGATCTAAAACTCAAGATAGGAATTATTTATCAACAAATCCCTCAGTAAAAGCCTTCAGAATATAGTTCAGTATCAGACTGGAAGAGCTGGTCCTGCTGAAGTGGAGATATCTCAGATAGCACACGTAAAGATCTCTTCATCTGGAGAGCATCTGCTGTTACACACCTCTGAGAGACGTCTGTAAGATGTCAGTTTTTCATACATCCTAAATCATAAACATCTTAAAGACATTGTTTAAATGCCCATTTGACAGGAAACGTCCAATAGACGTATTGCAGATGAGCAAAAACTCTAAAAAATACGTCTTCCAGATGTAAACACACATCAAATAGACGTCTCTGAGATCTCCAAGAGTGTGAGAAAAAACGGCCTTTAAAGTTTTATACTGTAGCTATAACTGCATACATTTCTATAAAACCCCCAACCTACAAACAAAATATATATTCAGCTCATTACTATCAGTAGTGTTTAACATTTAAAACACGTGGAAATTGAAAACATTAATAGCAATAGCCATTAGAGAACTACCTTAAGAGAGCGGTCCCGTTTGTTGTACATGTCCATCTATAACTATATGAATCTGATTCTGACGGGTCTAATCTGTTGTTGTTTTCTTTTCACCAGCTCTTGCTTCTTGATCTATCCAGTGAGCGTTTCTGAGCTGCTTTCGGCGTTGTCTGCACTCTCTCAGGAGGAACACGAGGAAGCGGCAGCGCGTAGTGAGAAAGTCACATCGACAAATCAGATGTGGTCAGCTGCAAACTTTCGCGGTTGGTCAGTTCTATAAAGGAAATGTCCTTATGTGGATTAGCCAGCGCTGTGTGTGAGACTGAGAGCTTTATAATGAGACCAGGCATGACGTGTTTCTGTGAATGGAGCTCGAATAGAATAACTTTTGATGGTTTGGGTAGAAATCTAAAGACGCACGGTGACAAAATATAATTAAATAACCACCATAATGTGTAATATTGACATTTATTATTTTTGACATGAAAGATTACATGTTAAAGGAGCAAACTGGCCCAAAATCTCAATTGACCACTGCATGAAAAATGATGTTTTTCACCGAGTCTCGCCTGAACACAACGACCGTCAGAACCGGTCATGACGGAGAAACGCTGAGTTATAGAAGGGCACGCGTCTGCTAGAGAGACCAGCACTAAACCACCATATCAAGAGATTCAAATGGCACATTTGCCACACAAACTACAATTAAAGCTACGGTTAAATGGTGTTAATCTCTTCTAATAAATTTGCCATATTATCTCTATAAAGTGTTGATATGGCATCTACAATAAAATGCTAGGTTAAAAACAACCCGGCCAGCGATTGGATTGGATTAACTCAGTGATTGGGTTGTTTAAGGCCAGCGGTTGGGTGAAATGATGAGGCAGTTTAATTTAACCCAACTATTGTTTCAGTTTACTGTAAGGCTGGCTTAACATGAACCCAAAATAGGTTGGAAATTAAAAAGACAAAATTACAAGAGGCAACAATAACCAAACAGATGAACATTTATTACATTTTTGTTTAATTACTCATTAAACGTATTAATTTATTAAACCTTTTAAATGTACATTTCCAACATACTTTGGGTTCATTTTAAGCAAGCAATAGTTGAGTTAAATAAAACTACCCAGCAGGTTGGACAACATTTAACTGAACGCTGGGTTTGTCCATTTTTAACCCAACTAACTCATGCTAGCGCTTAACCAGCCTTAATGTGGCAGGAGTAACAGATCAACCTCTTAATTGAATAATTCTTCATAATTAATATATACACGATGTGTAATAGACGTGTCAACTCTATCTGAAATCACACTAATTGAAGAGAACATGAAGTTAACCAAGAAAGTGTTTACTGACCAAAAGAAAAGCAGGTCCCGGTAAGAGATTAATGTAATGTTAACCTATAGTCACATTCATTGTTATTTATTGATGCCTGTGAATAAAACCTCCCAAGCTTCCATACTTTCCCAGCTAACCAAAAACAAACGTTACCAAAAAGATGTTTTGGGAACCAACACATGTGTGCGTCTGAAAGAAGGATGTCACACACACCTAGGAAGGTTTGAGGACGAGTAAATCATGGGGTCATTCATTTTTAGGTGAACTAGCCCTTTAATAGACTTAAGGGAATGACCTGCAAACCAGAATTTAAAACAATAAATAAATACATTTTTCAAAACGAAAACCATCCTATGGAAGCTCGTTTCCGCCACAGAACAAGATATGTGTGACTTTCCTCAGAATTGCGAGACAAAGTAGTGATATAAACTCACAACTGCAAGATATAAGGTCCAATTGAGGGAAAAAAAAAACCTGACTTTAAGAATTTAATATCTCAAACTCACAATTCTGATTAATCGCTAAATACTGCAAAAAGTCAGTTTGCAAGTTTCTCACGCAATTGTAAGATAAAATGTCAGAATTGCCTTCTGTGGCATAAACACGCTTCCATACTTTCCTGACCAACCAAAAACAAACGTTACAACGTTCTGGGAAGCACAAGTTTATCCGTCTGTAGTCGATGAGATGATGAGGGAGAGTAAATCATGGGTCATTCGTTTTCGGGTGAACTGTCCCTTTAAGACCATTCTGGGAACATTACGGGAAGGTTAGGGGAACGTTCTGCAAACATTCGGTCTTCATTTTCCTTCCTGTGGAAGCTTGTTTCCGTCACAGAACAAGTCATTTAAAAATAAAAAAAGCGAGATATTCCTTTTTTGAGGAAAAAAAAAAAAAACTTTTCCTGAATGGCTTCTAAATCTCACTCTCAACTTTCCTGGCCAACCACAGAATATTAGCCTGAATTGATAAGCGGGCTAGTTTTATCCAAAATGGTGGCTATGGGGCAAAGTGAGCCAAATGCTGTGGGGTAAATTGAGCCAGGGTTTAACTGAGGTATAATGTGATTGTGAGGCCGCACCTCTTTGAGCAGACTGAAGAGCGCAGTCTTGGCGTTCCTCTCCGCTTTGACCTGCTCAGAGTCCAGCCTCTGCACATCAGAGCTCAGGAACGGCTTCAGGTCCATGAGCTCGTACTGTCGTCCGGCCACGTGCTTGAACACGCCGTCTAGCGCGCGCGGCAGGATCCCCGGATCTTTCTGAGAACCTGCAAACACACGCGCACACATGACCCTGAGCACACGCGTCACACCCTCACTCCCGGAGCTCACCTTGTATGGTGTAGGTCTTCCCAGCATTGGTCACTCCGTAACTGAACACCAGAGCGTTCTTGCCATGGAGGAACTCCTGCACTTGAGAACTGATGGTCCCGTCGAAGAACTCCGTCTGGGTGCAGTTCGGCCCAAAGATCTGCAAACCACAGAACCCCATCAACACCCGCAGAAGCTCCAATAGCAGCCGCCCACAGACACTCACCTGGGTGAAGCTGAACTTGTACACCTGCTGACCAATGCCCTTCTCACTGCTCTTCATGCTGGCAGAGCCTTGAGGAGCGTGAAGAGCGATGGTCTCCGCGTCTTCCAACACAACGCATCCCTGAAGGGAACACACACACACACACACACGGTTTCCACTCATGACCGGGAACACACACACACACACAGTTTCCACTCAAGACCGGGAACACACACACACGGTTTCCACTCAAGACCGGAAACACACACACACGGTTTCCACTCAAGACCGGGAACACACACACACGGTTTCCACTCAAGACCGGAAACACACACACACGGTTTCCACTCAAGACCGGGAACACACACACACGGTTTCCACTCAAGACCGGGAACACACACACACGGTTTCCACTCAAGACCGGAAACACACACGGTTTCCACTCATGACCGGGAACACACACACACGGTTTCCACTCAAGACCGGAAACACACACACACGGTTTCCACTCAAGACCGGAAACACACACGGTTTCCACTCATGACCGGGAACACACACACGGTTTCCACTCATGACCGGGAACACACACACACGGTTTCCACTCAAGACCGGGAACACACACGGTTTCCACTCATGACCGGGAACACACACACGGTTTCCACTCATGACCGGGAACACACACACGGTTTCCACTCATGACCGGGAACACACACACACGGTTTCCACTCAAGACCGGAAACACACACGGTTTCCACTCATGACCGGGAACACACACACGGTTTCCACTCATGACCGGGAACACACACACGGTTTCCACTCATGACCAGGAACACACACACACGGTTTCCACTCATGACCGGGAACACACACACACGGTTTCCACTCATGACCGAGAACACACACACACACGGTTTCCACTCATGACCGGGAACACACACGGTTTCCACTCATGACCGGGAACACGAACACACACACACACGGTTTCCACTCATGACCGGGAACACACACACACGGTTTCCACTCAAGACCGGGAACACACACACACGGTTTCCACTCATGACCGGGAACACACACAGTTTCCACTCATGACCGGGAACACGAACACACACACACACGGTTTCCACTCATGACCGGGAACACACACGGTTTCCACTCAAGACCGGGAACACACACACACGGTTTCCACTCAAGACCGGGAACACACACACACGGTTTCCACTCAAGACCGGGAACACACACATACGGTTTCCACTCAAGACCGGAAACACACACGGTTTCCACTCATGACCGGGAACACACACACGGTTTCCACTCATGACCGGGAACACACACACGGTTTCCACTCATGACCGGGAACACACACACACGGTTTCCACTCATGACCGGGAACACACACACACGGTTTCCACTCATGACCGGGAACACACACACAGTTTCCACTCATGACCGGGAACACGAACACACACACACACGGTTTCCACTCATGACCGGGAACACACACACGGTTTCCACTCATGACCGGGAACACACACACGGTTTCCACTCATGACCGGGAACACACACACGGTTTCCACTCATGACCGGGAACACACACACGGTTTCCACTCATGACCGGGAACACACACACGGTTTCCACTCATGACCGGGAACACACACACAGTTTCCACTCATGACCGGGAACACGAACACACGGTTTCCACTCATGACCGGGAACACACACACACGGTTTCCACTCAAGACCGGGAACACACACACACGGTTTCCACTCAAGACCGGGAACACACACACACGGTTTCCACTCAAGACCGGGAACACACACATACGGTTTCCACTCAAGACCGGAAACACACACGGTTTCCACTCATGACCGGGAACACACACACGGTTTCCACTCATGACCGGGAACACACACACGGTTTCCACTCATGACCGGGAACACACACACACGGTTTCCACTCATGACCGGGAACACACGGTTTCCACTCATGACCGGGAACACACACACAGTTTCCACTCATGACCGGGAACACGAACACACACACACACGGTTTCCACTCATGACCGGGAACACACACACGGTTTCCACTCATGACCGGGAACACACACACGGTTTCCACTCATGACCGGGAACACACACACGGTTTCCACTCATGACCGGGAACACACACACGGTTTCCACTCATGACCGGGAACACACACACGGTTTCCACTCATGACCGGGAACACACACACGGTTTCCACTCATGACCGGGAACACACACACAGTTTCCACTCATGACCGGGAACACGAACACACGGTTTCCACTCATGACCGGGAACACACACACACGGTTTCCACTCAAGACCGGGAACACACACACACGGTTTCCACTCAAGACCGGGAACACACACACACGGTTTCCACTCATGACCGGGAACACACACACGGTTTCCACTCAAGACCGGGAACACACACACACGGTTTCCACTCAAGACCGGGAACACACACACACGGTTTCCACTCAAGACCGGGAACACACACACACGGTTTCCACTCAAGACCGGAAACACACACGGTTTCCACTCATGACCGGGAACACACACACGGTTTCCACTCATGACCGGGAACACACACACGGTTTCCACTCATGACCGGGAACACACACACACGGTTTCCACTCATGACCGGGAACACACACACAGTTTCCACTCATGACCGGGAACACGAACACACACACACACGGTTTCCACTCATGACCGGGAACACACACACACGGTTTCCACTCAAGACCGGGAACACACACACACGGTTTCCACTCAAGACCGGGAACACACACACACGGTTTCCACTCAAGACCGGGAACACACACACACGGTTTCCACTCAAGACCGGAAACACACACACGGTTTCCACTCATGACCGGGAACACACACACGGTTTCCACTCATGACCGGGAACACACACACACGGTTTCCACTCATGACCGGGAACACACACACACGGTTTCCACTCATGACCGGGAACACACACACACGGTTTCCACTCATGACCGGGAACACACACACAGTTTCCACTCATGACCGGGAACACGAACACACACACACACGGTTTCCACTCATGACCGGGAACACACACACGGTTTCCACTCATGACCGGGAACACACACGGTTTCCACTCAAGACCGGGAACACACACACACGGTTTCCACTCAAGACCGGGAACACACACACACGGTTTCCACTCAAGACCGGAAACACACGGTTTCCACTCATGACCGGGAACACACACACGGTTTCCACTCATGACCGGGAACACACACACGGTTTCCACTCATGACCGGGAACACACACACACGGTTTCCACTCATGACCGGGAACACACACACACGGTTTCCACTCATGACCGGGAACACACACACAGTTTCCACTCATGACCGGGAACACGAACACACACACACACGGTTTCCACTCAAGACCGGGAACACACACACGGTTTCCACTCATGACCGGGAACACACACACACGGTTTCCACTCATGACCGGGAACACACACACGGTTTCCACTCATGACCGGGAACACACACACACGGTTTCCACTCATGACCGGGAACACACACACGGTTTCCACTCATGACCGGGAACACACACACGGTTTCCACTCATGACCGGGAACACACACACGGTTTCCACTCATGACCGGGAACACACACACGGTTTCCACTCATGACCGGGAACACACACACGGTTTCCACTCATGACCGGGAACACACACACGGTTTCCACTCATGACCGGGAACACACACACACGGTTTCCACTCATGACCGGGAACACACACACAGTTTCCACTCATGACCGGGAACACGAACACACACACACACGGTTTCCACTCATGACCGGGAACACACACACGGTTTCCACTCATGACCGGGAACACACACACGGTTTCCACTCATGACCGGGAACACACACACGGTTTCCACTCATGACCGGGAACACACACACGGTTTCCACTCATGACCGGGAACACACACACGGTTTCCACTCATGACCGGGAACACACACACACGGTTTCCACTCATGACCGGGAACACACACACAGTTTCCACTCATGACCGGGAACACGAACACACACACACACGGTTTCCACTCATGACCGGGAACACACACACACGGTTTCCACTCAAGACCGGGAACACACACACACGGTTTCCACTCAAGACCGGGAACACACACACACGGTTTCCACTCAAGACCGGGAACACACACACACGGTTTCCACTCAAGACCGGAAACACACGGTTTCCACTCATGACCGGGAACACACACACGGTTTCCACTCATGACCGGGAACACACACACGGTTTCCACTCATGACCGGGAACACACACACACGGTTTCCACTCATGACCGGGAACACACACACACGGTTTCCACTCATGACCGGGAACACACACACACGGTTTCCACTCATGACCGGGAACACACACACAGTTTCCACTCATGACCGGGAACACGAACACACACACACACGGTTTCCACTCATGACCGGGAACACACACACGGTTTCCACTCATGACCGGGAACACACACGGTTTCCACTCAAGACCGGGAACACACACACACGGTTTCCACTCAAGACCGGGAACACACACACACGGTTTCCACTCAAGACCGGAAACACACGGTTTCCACTCATGACCGGGAACACACACACGGTTTCCACTCATGACCGGGAACACACACACGGTTTCCACTCATGACCGGGAACACACACACACGGTTTCCACTCATGACCGGGAACACACACACACGGTTTCCACTCATGACCGGGAACACACACACAGTTTCCACTCATGACCGGGAACACGAACACACACACACACGGTTTCCACTCAAGACCGGGAACACACACACGGTTTCCACTCATGACCGGGAACACACACACACGGTTTCCACTCATGACCGGGAACACACACACGGTTTCCACTCATGACCGGGAACACACACACACGGTTTCCACTCATGACCGGGAACACACACACGGTTTCCACTCATGACCGGGAACACACACACGGTTTCCACTCATGACCGGGAACACACACACGGTTTCCACTCATGACCGGGAACACACACACGGTTTCCACTCATGACCGGGAACACACACACGGTTTCCACTCATGACCGGGAACACACACACGGTTTCCACTCATGACCGGGAACACACACACGGTTTCCACTCATGACCGGGAACACACACACGGTTTCCACTCATGACCGGGAACACACACACGGTTTCCACTCATGACCGGGAACACACACACGGTTTCCACTCATGACCGGGAACACACACACACGGTTTCCACTCATGACCGGGAACACACACACGGTTTCCACTCAAGACCGGGAACACACACACACGGTTTCCACTCATGACCGGGAACACACACACACGGTTTCCACTCATGACCGGGAACACACACACAGTTTCCACTCATGACCGGGAACACGAACACACACACGGTTTCCACTCATGACCGGGAACACGAACACACACACACACGGTTTCCACTCATGACCGGGAACACGAACACACACACACGGTTTCCACTCATGACCGGGAACACGAACACACACACACACGGTTTCCACTCATGACCGGGAACACGAACACACACGGTTTCCACTCATGACCGGGAACACGAACACACACACACGGTTTCCACTCATGACCGGGAACACGAACACACACACACACGGTTTCCACTCATGACCGGGAACACGAACACACACACACACGGTTTCCACTCATGACCGGGAACACGAACACACACACACACGGTTTCCACTCATGACCGGGAACACGAACACACACACACACGGTTTCCACTCATGACCGGGAACACGAACACACACACACGGTTTCCACTCATGACCGGGAACACGAACACACACACACGGTTTCCACTCATGACCGGGAACACACACACACACACGGTTTCCACTCATGACCGGGAACACGAACACACACGGTTTCCACTCATGACCGGGAACACACACACACACAGTTTCCACTCATGACCGGGAACACACACACGGTTTCCACTCATGACCGGGAACACACACACACACAGTTTCCACTCATGACCGGGAACACACACACACACACGGTTTCCACTCATGACCGGGAACACACACACACACACAGTTTCCACTCATGACCGGGAACACACACACACACAGTTTCCACTCATGACCGGGAACACGAACACACACACGGTTTCCACTCATGACCGGGAACACACACACACACACGGTTTCCACTCATGACCGGGAACACACACACACACACACACACACACACAGTTTCCACTCATGACCGGGAACACACACACACACACACAGTTTCCACTCATGACCGGGAACACACACACACACACACAGTTTCCACTCATGACCGGGAACACACACACACACACAGTTTCCACTCATGACCGGGAACACACACACGGTTTCCACTCATGACCGGGAACACACACACGGTTTCCACTCATGACCGGGAACACACACACACACAGTTTCCACTCATGACCGGGAACACACACACGGTTTCCACTCATGACCGGGAACACACACACACACAGTTTCCACTCATGACCGGGAACACACACACACACAGTTTCCACTCATGACCGGGAACACACACACACACACAGTTTCCACTCATGACCGGGAACACGAACACACACACGGTTTCCACTCATGACCGGGAACACACACACACACAGTTTCCACTCATGACCGGGAACACACACACACACACACAGTTTCCACTCATGACCGGGAACACACACACACACACACACACACACAGTTTCCACTCATGACCGGGAACACACACACACACACACAGTTTCCACTCATGACCGGGAACACACACACACACACACAGTTTCCACTCATGACCGGGAACACACACACACACAGTTTCCACTCATGACCGGGAACACACACACACACACACACACACACACACAGTTTCCACTCATGACCGGGAACACACACACACACACACACACACACAGTTTCCACTCATGACCGGGAACACACACACACACACAGTTTCCACTCATGACCGGGAACACACACACACGGTTTCCACTCATGACCGGGAACACACACACGGTTTCCACTCATGACCGGGAACACGAACACACACACTGTTTCCACTCATGACCGGGAACACACACACACAGTTTCCACTCATGACCGGGAACACACACACATACACAGTTTCCACTCATGACCGGGAACACACACACATACACAGTTTCCACTCATGACCGGGAACACGAACACGGTTTCCACTCATGACCGGGAACACACACACACACACACAGTTTCCACTCATGACCGGGAACACACACACACACAGTTTCCACTCATGACCGGGAACACACACACACACACAGTTTCCACTCATGACCGGGAACACGAACACACACACGGTTTCCACTCATGACCGGGAACACACACACACACAGTTTCCACTCATGACCGGGAACACACACACACACAGTTTCCACTCATGACCGGGAACACACACACAGTTTCCACTCATGACCGGGAACACACACACACACACAGTTTCCACTCATGACCGGGAACACACACACACACACACACAGTTTCCACTCATGACCGGGAACACACACACACACACACACAGTTTCCACTCATGACCGGGAACACACACACACAGTTTCCACTCATGACCGGGAACACACACACACACACACACAGTTTCCACTCATGACCGGGAACACACACACACAGTTTCCACTCATGACCGGGAACACACACACACAGTTTCCACTCATGACCGGGAACACGAACACACACACGGTTTCCACTCATGACCGGGAACACACACACACACACTGACATTGTTGATCTCGTGTCTAAGAATACAACGCCGCCAATAGCTCCTGTAACCCAAACGAAGCTCGATGATGTGTGTGTGTGTGTGCTCTTGCTCTGGTTGGTGTGTGTGTGTGTGCTCTTGCTCTGGTTGGTGTGTGTGTGTGTGCTCTTGCTCTGGTTGGTGTGTGTGTGTGTGTGTTCTTGCTCTGGTTGGTGTGTGTGTGTGTTCTTGCTCTGGTTGGTGTGTGCGTGTGTGTGTTCTTGCTCTGGTTGGTGTGTGCGTGTGTGTGTTCTTGCTCTGGTTGGTGTGTGCGTGTGTGTGTTCTTGCTCTGGTTGGTGTGTGCGTGTGTGTGTTCTTGCTCTGGTTGGTGTGTGCGTGTGTGTGTTCTTGCTCTGGTTGGTGTGTGCGTGTGTGTGTTCTTGCTCTGGTTGGTGTGTGCGTGTGTGTGTGTGTGTGTTCTTGCTCTGGTTGGTGTGTGTGTGTGTGTGTGTTCTTGCTCTGGTTGGTGTGTGCGTGTGTGTGTTCTTGCTCTGGTTGGTGTGTGCGTGTGTGTGTTCTTGCTCTGGTTGGTGTGTGCGTGTGTGTGTTCTTGCTCTGGTTGGTGTGTGTGTGTTCTTGCTCTGGTTGGTGTGTGTGTGTGTGTGTTCTTGCTCTGGTTGGTGTGTGTGTGTGTTCTTGCTCTGGTTGGTGTGTGTGTGTGTGTGTTCTTGCTCTGGTTGGTGTGTGTGTGTGCTCATCCGGGAGAAGTGCCCATATAAGGACCTCCGCCCTTTATGACATCACACAGGGCCATATTTGTAAAAAACACGTGTGTATCCTGAAGGAGTGTGTTTGGCACAGCAGTCTAACTGGTGTCCATGTTTATCCTGAGAGTCTGACAGTGAGAACACGCCCCTTTATAACCCCTGACCTCTGATGGGCCGCACCTGGTCTTCGCTGCTCTTGAGCTCCTCTTCGCTGAAGGGCCGCACCTTCAGGTAGACTCGAAGCTGCTGCTGCTCCGGCTCGGCGCTCTCGCTCTGCGCACACACACACACACACACACAGCTATAGGAACAGCACAGGACACACGCGTGTAATGATGAATCTGATCATGTATGACCTGTGAGGTTATGGAGGAAACCCCCGAGAGCTCGGGCAGAGCCGCGTGATGAGGCTCACAGGCCGTCGACTCCATCACTGTGTCCTCGCTCATGTCCATCACAGCCGTGTGTGTGTGTGTGTCAGGGGTTCTCAAACACACCTGAGATCTTACCCACAATGCATTTGGCACACCTGCTCACCAATCAGTGCCTAAAGACATTCAGCACAGCTGTAGATCCGCTGTCCAATCAGCATCACCGGTGGGTGTGTCCTCAGGGACTACATCTGGCTTCAGAGGACTGGAGTATTTCTGATTATTGGACTTGTCACACATTAACTGCTCATATTATTAAACGTCCGCTTTCACTGGATCATGAAACACTAGTGAGGCGGGAACAGCACATTTAACATCAATGCTAATCACGAGCATTTATCAACATAAAGATGCTCAGACTTACAGGAAGACTCTTCAAACACTGGTTTTCAGTCAGATCTCTTATCAATATAAATCTAATAAAGGTAAAGATAAACTAAGAGAGTCTGACAGATCCTCTCCTCATGACTGACCTGAGGCCTGTCCTCACACACCTGACATTGACATGAACAGCCATGCTCATTTGGCATGACTGATCACAGTAAACACTCAGATCACGTGCACTGTCTCTCAGTCACTGGAGCACGGGCATTATTCTGGACTCATGTCAGGCTTTGATGGACTGTGTTTAGTTCAGTGTGTGAGAACGCACATTAAGATCTTAGTGTAGCCACTCCTGTTCAACCACACACTTCTCATATAGCACAAGATGAAAAATAAACATTTGGCTTGTGTACAGTGGTTTGAGAAGCTGTATATTAATGACTCTGTGCCCATCGCATACAGTCACACGCATTACTGTGAGAGTGTGTGTGTGTGTGTGTGTGAGAGAGAGTGTGTGAGAGAGCTTATCCACCACTGAATAAACCCTGTCACTGGAAAGAGTCGGAACTACAAGTTACAGAAAAGTCGGAATAAGCAGAAAGGAAGTCGGAATTGACAGAAAGGAAGTCGGAACAAGTTACAGAAAAGTCGGAATTGACAGAAAGTCGGAGTTACAAATTACAGAAAAGTCAGAATTAGCAGAAAGGAAGTCGGAGTTACAAGTTACAGAAAAGTCAGAATTAACAGAAAGTCGGAGTTACAAGTTACAGAAAAGTCAGAATTGACAGAAAGTCGGAACTACAAGTTACAGAAAAGTCAGAATTGACAGAAAGTCGGAGTTACAAGTTACAGAAAAGTCGGAATTAAAGAAAGGAAGTCGGAGTTACAAGTTACAGAAAAGTCAGAATTGACAGAAAGTCGGAACTACAAGTTACAGAAAAGTCGGAATTAGCAGAAAGTCGGAGTTACAAGTTACAGAAAAGTCGGAATTAAAGAAAGGAAGTCGGAACAAGTTACAGAAAAGTCAGAATTAACAGAAAGTCGGAGTTACAAGTTATAGAAAAGTCGGAATTGACAGAAAGTCGGAACTACAAGTTACAGAAAAGTCGGAATTAGCAGAAAGTCGGAACTACAAGTTACAGAAAAGTCGGAATTGACAGAAAGGAAGTCGGAGTTACAAGTTACAGAAAAGTCGGAATTGACAGAAAGTCGGAGTTACAGAAAAGTCAGAATTAGCAGAAAGGAAGTCGGAGTTACAAGTTACAGAAAAGTCAGAATTAACAGAAAGTCGGAGTTACAAGTTACAGAAAAGTCGGAGTTACAAGTTATAGAAAAGTCGGAATTGACAGAAAGTCGGAACTACAAGTTACAGAAAAGTCGGAATTAGCAGAAAGTCGGAACTACAAGTTACAGAAAAGTCGGAATTGACAGAAAGGAAGTCGGAGTTACAAGTTACAGAAAAGTCGGAATTGACAGAAAGTCGGAGTTACAGAAAAGTCAGAATTAGCAGAAAGGAAGTCGGAGTTACAAGTTACAGAAAAGTCAGAATTAACAGAAAGTCGGAGTTACAAGTTACAGAAAAGTCGGAGTTACAAGTTACAGAAAAGTCGGAATTGACAGAAAGTCGGAGTTACAAGTTACAGAAAAGTCAGAATTGACAGAAAGTCGGAGTTACAAGTTATAGAAAAGTCGGAATTGACAGAAAGTCGGAGTTACAAGTTACAGAAAAGTCGGAATTGACAGAAAGTCGGAGTTACAAGTTACAGAAAAGTCAGAATTGACAGAAAGTCGGAGTTACAAGTAACAGAAAAGTCGGAATTGACAGAAAGTCGGAACTACAAGTTACAGAAAAGTCGGAATTAGCAGAAAGTCGGAGTTACAAGTTACAGAAAAGTCGGAATTAAAGAAAGGAAGTCGGAACAAGTTACAGAAAAGTCAGAATTAACAGAAAGTCGGAGTTACAAGTTACAGAAAAGTCAGAATTAGCAGAAAGTCGGAGTTACAAGTCACAGAAAAGTCAGAATTAGCAGAAAGTCGGAGTTACAAGTTACAGAAAAGTCAGAATTAACAGAAAGTCGGAGTTACAAGTCACAGAAAAGTCAGAATTAGCAGAAAGTCGGAGTTACAAGTTACAGAAAAGTCAGAATTAACAGAAAGTCGGAGTTACAAGTTATAGAAAAGTCGGAATTGACAGAAAGTCGGAACTACAAGTTACAGAAAAGTCGGAATTGACAGAAAGTCGGAAATTGTGAGGGGAAAAAAAGCCAGAATTAGCAGAAAGTCGGAAATTGTGAGGGAAAAAAAAGCCAGAATTGAAAGAAAGTCGGAACTACAAGTTACAGAAAAGTCGGAATTAGCAGAAAGTCGGAAATTGTGAGGGAAAAAAAAGCCAGAATTAGCAGAAAGTCGGAGTTACAAGTTATAGAAAAGTCGGAATTGACAGAAAGTCGGAACTACAAGTTATAGAAAAGTCGGAATTGACAGAAAGTCGGAACAACAAGTTATAGAAAAGTCGGAATTGACAGAAAGTCAGAGTTACAAGTTACAGAAAAGTCGGAATTGACAGAAAGTCGGAGTTACAAGTTACAGAAAAGTCAGAATTAACAGAAAGTCGGAACTACAAGTTACAGAAAAGTCGGAATTAGCAGAAAGGAAGTCGGAACAAGTTACAGAAAAGTCGGAATTGACAGAAGGTCGGAAATTGTGAGGGAAAAAAAAGCCAGAATTAGCAGAAAGTCGGAGTTACAAGTTATAGAAAAGTCGGAATTGACAGAAAGTCGGAACTACAAGTTATAGAAAAGTCGGAATTGACAGAAAGTCGGAACTACAAGTTATAGAAAAGTCGGAATTGACAGAAAGTCAGAGTTACAAGTAACAGAAAAGTCGGAATTGACAGAAAGTCGGAGTTACAAGTTACAGAAAAGTCAGAATTAACAGAAAGTCGGAACTACAAGTTACAGAAAAGTCGGAATTAGCAGAAAGGAAGTCGGAACAAGTTACAGAAGAGTCAGAATTAACAGAAAGTCGGAGTTACAAGTTACAGAAAAGTCGGAATTAGCAGAAAGTCGGAGTTACAAGTTATAGAAAAGTCGGAATTGACAGAAAGTCGGAATTACAAGTTACAGAAAAGTCGGAATTGACAGAAAGTCGGAATTACAAGTTACAGAAAAGTCGGAATTGACAGAAAGTCGGAAATTGTGAGGAAAAAAAAGCCAGAATTGAAAGAAAGTCGGAACTACAAGTTACAGAAAAGTCGAAATTAGCAGAAAGTCGGAACTACAAGTTATAGAAAAGTCGGAATTGACAGAAAGGAAGTCGCGAAATTCTGACTTTATACCTCTAAAGGATGGCCATTTCAAGCAATTGTGAGATGGTCATGTTCTGTAAAGTGTTGTGTGGCGGCTCAAGCGCCGCTGGGCTCACGATCGGAACACAACGCCCTTCCCGTATAAACGAGCACGCGTGAACAATGAAGAGCGGACACAGATGCAGAGCTCAGAGCTTTATTGGTCAGACAGAGGTCATGCGTCTGCGATGGTGACCTCCACCTCCACGCCGGGCTCGATGCTGATGCTGGTGATCTGCTTGACGATCTCAGACGGGCTGTGCAGGTCGATCAGCCGCTTGTGGATCCGCATCTGGAAGCGGTCCCAGGTCTTGGAGCCCTCTCCGCACGGGGTCTTACGGGTGGTGATGCGCAGGGTCTGAGGGGAGGAGACACAGGGCAACACTTCAGACAGATTACAGGAACACACTCGATGCCAATTCTAGTTCTGCAACTAATACTCATCTCAGGTAATGTTCATGCGCTTTAATGTTAAAGTGTGTCATGTGACTTTGAATATCATTAGTGTAACGTAGTCTTACTAAAAGCCGTCACTCCGCTAATGACGGACATCGCAAAGTTACCGAAGAATATCTAAATCTTTGGGGCGAAGGCCTGAACCCGGCGAGATCTCATGAGATGAGAACGGCTGAACGCTGCTCACCTTGGTGGGCATCCGCACGGGACCCTTGACCTTCAGACTCTTCTCCTTCGCACCGCGGATCAGGTCAGCGCACACTGAAGAGAACACATGTTTAATGAGGACGCGTGTCCAGCACACACACACACACACAGGAGCGTCCACTGGGCTCAGAATAGCGTATATTATAACTCATGCTCAAGTCGTTCATGTATTGTCATCCTCACAGCCGTGGGTGTAGTACAGACGGAGCACACACACACACACACACCTTTCTCCAGAGACTTGACGTTGCGGCTGGTCAGAGTGATGCGGATGCGGTGGATGGCCACCTCGGCCTCGACGGGAGCCTTACCGGTGTCTTTAAACGCCTGCGAAACACACACGGTTAAACACTTCCCATAAACAAACACTGCATCTCCATCACAATACATGTGCACTGAACCTGAGCTTACCCACAAATGAGAGAAACAATTGAGACGGATCTTTACTACATATCAATATACACCTATATTGTGCATGTTAAGAGTTTCTCCTAGGTTATGCTGAACACCAGTTTAATATGCAACCGAAATATCAATAATAGCCAGAAAGAAAACATTACAAACATGTAATTGGACTCTTGAAATGAACTTAATACGACTTTCCTAGTAGAAAATCAGACATGAGCGCACAAAACACGGAGATCATTGAGTTTCCGAGTTGAGCTGGCCATACACGTTCAACACGTGACTACTATTCTCCACAATAACGTTAAAAGAGCGCATATTTACACAAACACTGATAGAGGGGAATGTTCACATTGATGTCAATGAACGGGACGCTAAATATCAGTTCAAGATTCCCCCAATATATAAACAATCCATGATTCCCGTTGAACAAAGCTCTTGAACGCGACGAGCAAGGAATTACGACTTGGAAGTGGGAAATTAGCACGCGAAGGCAGCATGCCTGTACACATACTCGTGTTCCTATAGTTTTGAAAACTTAGTTTTAACAATAATAACAAATAGAAGGAGTAGATCAGAGGCAGTCGCTTGGCACACAAAATGGCGTATAAGAGCGCATTTGCCCGCGAACTCTCCCCTCAGAACGAGCGAGAGCCGCGCTTTTACTCAGACGAGGCAACAACACTGATGATACCAGTATAACTGCAAATTACCATGATTATGAGTTCCTGACCGACTTATTCGTAGCAACGGTTGAGAAGCGAACAGCGGTGAGCCAGGAAGAGCGTCGGGACCGAGATCCTTCACGAAAAGGGCGGAACTGAGGCGCGCACGGGCTTTTATACGCAGCATACGGGTACTGAGTGACGTCAGCGCTGCCTCAGCACCGCCGCCGGAACTATGAGCATTTCGCGGGCTTTTCCTTTTCTTTTTTCCGGCTTAGTGGGATCGCCGAGGACGATGGCCGTCATAACGCATACATGAACATAAATAAATACAAAAATATATATTAAAACGAACAATAAACATATTTTGTTTTAAACATAGAACAACATTTTCCACAAACTCATGGTAAAGTGAGTCCTTCGTGTGTTTATTGATCACTCAGTACTGTGGACAGTATTAACACTGGACCAATCTCTCCTCTCCTCACATAGCAGCAAAGGTCGTCTGAACACACACACACACACACACACCGCTGCCAACAGCCGGCCTTCCTTCACACACACACACACCTGACCCGGTGGATAAATAACTCTCTTTGGATGATGTCATCAGTCCGAGACTCGTCAGCTGTGGCAGCAGTAACATTCACACACATTCATAGATATATATATATATATATATGGGATTCTGTCTTAGGCTATACATGTACAACAGTAGTTCGTAAAATACATTAAAGTAAAATATGCATGATTAGCAATAGCAGGCCATTGGCACAGAATGGCATTACAGAAACAAAACAATAACACATAATTATGGCTGGAATGCTGTCTATTTCATCTGTCCATATCATCCATCCTCTAACATGATATATGCACCATATTACAAATACATTAACAATATGGCTCACGTAACCCCAACACACACACACACACACACACACACACAGTTTGAAATGTTAGGGAACGGAGGAGAGGGCCTGCACCACCAGGGGCTGTACACCGTCCTTTAGCAGCATCATCCATCAGATGTATTGCAGGAGCGTCTCATCAACACTCGTGTTGTGATTGTACCAATGAACAGTCCGTGGCTCCCAATGATAGAGTAATCCACGGTTCAGCAGCAATTAATGAACGACCTCCGGGATCGGGTCTCCTACACACACACACACACACATCACAGCTGTTTACAGGCGCTCGGACACGTTCTACGTCACGGACTCTTCACACAATGAGAAGACATGGCTGAGTAATGCTGCCCGATGCCAGTGTTTCATCAGCGATCAAGTGTGTTTGGCTTTGGCCGCCGCAGAATAAACTAATAAAAACACCTCACAATTCTGACTTTTTCAGAATTGCGAGATGGAAAGTCGGAATTGCGAGATGGAAAGTCGGAATTGCGAGATGTAAAGTCGGAATTGCGAGATGTAAAGTCGGAATTGGGAGATATAAAGTCAGAATTGAGAGATATAAAGTCGGAATTGGGAGATATAAAGTCAGAATTGGGAGATATAAAGTCGGAATTGTGTGATATAAAGTCGGAATTGGGAGATATAAAGTCGGAATTGGGAGATATAAAGTCGGAATTGAGAGATATAAAGTCGGAATTGTGAGATATAAAGTCGGAATTGGGAGATATAAAGTCGGAATTGAGAGATATAAAGTCGGAATTGTGAGATATAAAGTCGGAATTGTGTGATATAAAGTCGGAATTGGGAGATATAAAGTCGGAATTGGGAGATATAAAGTCGGAATTGAGAGATATAAAGTCGGAATTGGGAGATATAAAGTCGGAATTGAGAGATATAAAGTCGGAATTGGGAGATATAAAGTCAGAATTGGGAGATATAAAGTCGGAATTGTGTGATATAAAGTCGGAATTGGGAGATATAAAGTCGGAATTGGGAGATATAAAGTCGGAATTGTGTGATATAAAGTCGGAATTGGGAGATATAAAGTCGGAATTGGGAGATATAAAGTCAGAATTGAGAGATATAAAGTCGGAATTGGGAGATATAAAGTCAGAATTGGGAGATATAAAGTCGGAATTGTGTGATATAAAGTCGGAATTGGGAGATATAAAGTCGGAATTGGGAGATATAAAGTCGAAATATAAAGTCGGAATTGAGAGATATAAAGTCGGAATTGGGAGATATAAAGTCGGAATTGGGAGATATAAAGTCGGAATTGTGAGATATAAAGTCGGAATTGGGAGATATAAAGTCGAAATTGCGAGATATAAAGTCGGAATTGAGAGATATAAAGTCGGAATTGAGAGATATTAAGTCGGAATTGAGAGATATAAAGTCGGAATTGGGAGATATAAAGTCGGAATTGAGAGATATAAAGTCGGAATTGGGAGATATAAAGTCGGAATTGGGAGATATAAAGTCGGAATTGAGAGATATAAAGTCGGAATTGAGATATATTAAGTCGGAATTGAGAGATATAAAGTCGGAATTGAGAGATATAAAGTCGGAATTGCGAGATATAAAGTCGCAATTGGGAGATATAAAGTCGCAATTGGGAGATATAAAGTCGAAATTGGGAGATATAAAGTCGCAATTGGGAGATATAAAGTCGGAATTGAGAGATATAAAGTCGGAATTGCGAGATATAAAGTCGGAATTGAGAGATATAAAGTCAGAATTGGGAGATATAAAGTCGGAATTGAGAGATATAAAGTCGGAATTGGGAGATATAAAGTCAGAATTGGGAGATATAAAGTCGGAATTGAGAGATATAAAGTCGGAATTGGGAGATATAAAGTCAGAATTGGGAGATATAAAGTCGGAATTGGGAGATATAAAGTCGGAATTGGGAGATTAAAAGTCGAAATTGGGAGATATAAAGTCGGAATTGAGAGATTAAAAGTCGAAATTGGGAGATATAAAGTCGGAATTGAGAGATTAAAAGTCGAAATTGGGAGATATAAAGTCGGAATTGAGAGATTAAAAGTCGAAATTGGGAGATATAAAGTCGGAATTGGGAGATATAAAGTCAGAATTGGGAGATATAAAGTCGGAATTGGGAGATATAAAGTCGGAATTGTGTGATATAAAGTCGGAATTGGGAGATATAAAGTCGGAATTGGGAGATATAAAGTCGAAATATAAAGTCGGAATTGGGAAATATAAAGTCGGAATTGGGAGATATAAAGTCGGAATTGGGAGATATAAAGTCGAAATATAAAGTCGGAATTGAGAGATATAAAGTCAGAATTGGGAGATATAAAGTCGGAATTGGGCGATATAAAGTCGAAATATAAAGTCGGAATTGGGAAATATAAAGTCGGAATTGAGTGATATAAAGTCGAAATTGGGAGATATAAAGTCAGAATTGGGAGATATAAAGTCGGAATTGGGAGATATAAAGTCGGAATTGGGAGATATAAAGTCGGAATTGTGTGATATAAAGTCGGAATTGGGAGATATAAAGTCGGAATTGGGAGATATAAAGTCGAAATATAAAGTCGGAATTGGGAAATATAAAGTCGGAATTGGGAGATATAAAGTCGAAATATAAAGTCGGAATTGAGAGATATAAAGTCAGAATTGGGAGATATAAAGTCGGAATTGGGCGATATAAAGTCGAAATATAAAGTCGGAATTGGGAAATATAAAGTCGGAATTGGGAGATATAAAGTCGAAATTGGGAGATATAAAGTCGGAATTGGGAGATATAAAGTCGAAATATAAAGTCGGAATTGGGAAATATAAAGTCGGAATTGGGAGATATAAAGTCGAAATATAAAGTCGGAATTGAGAGATATAAAGTCAGAATTGGGAGATATAAAGTCGGAATTGGGCGATATAAAGTCGAAATATAAAGTCGGAATTGGGAAATATAAAGTCGGAATTGGGAGATATAAAGTCGAAATTGGGAGATATAAAGTCGGAATTGGGAGATATAAAGTCGGAATTGAGAGATATAAAGTCGGAATTGGGAGATATAAAGTCGGAATTGGGAGATATAAAGTCGGAATTGGGAGATATAAAGTCGGAATTGGGAGATATAAAGTCGGAATTGAGAGATATAAAGTCGGAATATAAAGTCGGAATTGGGAGATATAAAGTCGAAATTGGGAGATATAAAGTCGGAATTGGGAGATATAAAGTCGGAATTGAGAGATATAAAGTCGGAATTGGGAGATATAAAGTCGGAATTGGGAGATATAAAGTCGAAATTGCGAGATATAAAGTCGGAATTGAGAGATATTAAGTCGGAATTGAGAGATATAAAGTCAGAATTGAGAGATATAAAGTCGGAATTGGGAGATATAAAGTCGGAATTGGGAGATATAAAGTCGGAATTGAGAGATATAAAGTCGGAATATAAAGTCGGAATTGGGAGATATAAAGTCAGAATTGCGAGATATAAAGTCAGAATTGGGAGATATAAAGTCGGAATTGAGAGATATAAAGTCGGAATTGAGAGATATAAAGTCGGAATTGGGAGATATAAAGTCGGAATTGCGAGATATAAAGTCGGAATTGAGAGATATTAAGTCGGAATTGAGAGATATAAAGTCGCAATTGGGAGATATAAAGTCGCAATTGGGAGATATAAAGTCGGAATTGAGAGATATAAAGTCGCAATTGGGAGATATAAAGTCGCAATTGGGAGATATAAAGTCGGAATTGAGAGATATAAAGTCGGAATTGCGAGATATAAAGTCGCAATTGGGAGATATAAAGTCGAAATTGGGAGATATAAAGTCGGAATTGGGAGATATAAAGTCGGAATTGGGAGATATAAAGTCGGAATTGGGCGATATTAAGTCGGAATTGGGAGATATAAAGTCGGAATTGAGAGATATAAAGTCGGAATTGGGAGATATAAAGTCGGAATTGGGCGATATTAAGTCGAAATTGGGAGATATAAAGTCGGAATTGGGCGATATAAAGTCGGAATTGGGCGATATTAAGTCGAAATTGGGAGATATAAAGTCGGAATTGCGAGATATAAAGTCGGAATTGGGAGATATAAAGTCGGAATTGGGAGATATAAAGTCGGAATTGAGAGATATAAAGTCGGAATTGGGAGATATAAAGTCGGAATTGGGCGATATTAAGTCGAAATTGGGAGATATAAAGTCGGAATTGCGAGATATAAAGTTGGAATTGGGAGATATAAAGTCGGAATTGGGAGATATAAAGTCGGAATTGAGAGATATAAAGTCGGAATTGGGAGATATAAAGTCGGAATTGGGCGATATTAAGTCGAAATTGGGAGATATAAAGTCGGAATTGGGAGATATAAAGTCGGAATTGGGCGATATTAAGTCGAAATTGAGAGATATAAAGTCGGAATTGGGAGATATAAAGTCGGAATTGGGAGATATAAAGTCGGAATTGAGAGATATAAAGTCGGAATTGGGAGATATAAAGTCGGAATTGGGCGATATTAAGTCGAAATTGGGAAATATAAAGTCGGAATTGGGAGATATAAAGTCGAAATATAAAGTCGAAATTGGGAGATATAAAGTCGGAATTGGGCGATATTAAGTCGAAATTGGGAGATATAAAGTCGGAATTGGGCGATATTAAGTCGGAATTGGGAGATATAAAGTCGGAATTGTGTGATATAAAGTCGGAATTGGGAGATATAAAGTCGAAATATAAAGTCGAAATTGGGAGATATAAAGTCGGAATTGGGCGATATTAAGTCGGAATTGGGAGATATAAAGTCGGAATTGAGAGATATAAAGTCGGAATTGGGAGATATAAAGTCGGAATTGGGCGATATTAAGTCGAAATTGGGAGATATAAAGTCGGAATTGGGCGATATTAAGTCGGAATTGGGAGATATAAAGTCGGAATGATGAAAAACATGACCTAAGTATTGAGAAATGTGTCCTAGCGATTGTAAAAGACTGTAAATGTAGTAAGTACTTGCTAAAGTAATTTTGCTGGAATTGACCTTTTTTTGGCTGGAGCCTCATTTGAGAGACACTGACAGTTTGATATTTTGTGCAATAAAGCAAAACAACATAACAATAATAACAACAAATAAACACTGTATGAAGTGTACCTGTAAAAATATCACACATATAGGATTGTGTATGTATGCTTAAAATCTTCTAAATGCTAATTATGACATCTAAACTATTTATAACAGTTACTTTCACAAAATAAAGGGCATATTATTTTTCTGAAAGTGCTATTATGAAACATACGCCCCAAATGGAGGTTCTCTGAATGTTTAAGCTTTTAACAACCTTCAGCTTCCGACAAACTAAATCAAAAACCGCCAAACACACACACACACACACACACACACACACACACACACACACACTCATCTATAGCAGTGTTGGGGAAAGTTACTTTTAAAAGTAATGCGTTACAATAATGACTTACTCCCTAAAAAGTAACTAATTGTGTTACTTTTAATGGAAGGTTACGTTACTTTTCTGTTACTTTTTCTCACCTGGGCTGGGATTGTTTGTTATAAGTTCTATTTTTGGCGAATGTAAAGGCCTTTTCACAGCAAAAAGTGAATTGAATAAGCCTCAGGCTGAAGGAAATGCAAATTCACACCTGTACAGTAGAGGGCAATAAATGGGGGGGGGGGTTATTTGAAAAAGTAACTCCGATATTTGTAACTCAGAGTTGAACATTTAAAACTAATTCCTTTCTCAGTGAGTTGTAAATTTAAATGTAATGCGTTACTTTAATTGAAAAAGTATCTACGATATTTGTAACTCAAGAGTTGTAAATTTAAAAGTAATGTGTTACTCAGTGAGTTGTAAATGTAAAAGTAATGCATTCCTTTACTTGAAAAAGTAACTTTGATATTTGTAACTCAAGAGTTGTAAATTTAAAAGTAATGTAATACTTTACTTGTTACTTTAAAAAAGTAATCCAATTACATAAGTCAAGTTACTTGTAAAGCGTTACCCCAACACTGGTAAAGTGAAAAAGTAACTTCGATATTTGTAACTCAGATGATTACATTTAAACATAATGCGTTACAATAATGCGTTACTCCCTAAAAAAGTAACTAATTGTGTTACTTTTTATGGAAGGTTCCGTTACTTTTCTGTTACTTTTTCTCACCTGGGCTGGGATTGTTTGTTATAAGTTCTATTTTTAGCGAATGTAAAGGCCTTTTCACAGCAAAAAGTGAATTGAATAAGCCTCAGGCTGAAGGAAATGCAAATTCACACCTGTGCAATAAATGGGGGGGGGGTGTATTTGAAAAAGTAACTTTCGATATTTGTAACTCAGAGTTGAACATTTAAAAGTAATGCTTTACTTTACTTGTTACTAAAAAAGTAATCCGATTACATAAGTCAAGTTACTTGTAAAGCGTTGCCCCAACACTGGTCTCTAGAGCAGTGGATCTCAACCTTTTTGACTTCAGGGCCACCCCATCCCCCCCCCCCCCCTCACACACACACACACACACACTCATCCAGAGGCTCCGCCCCCCAGGTTGAGAACCACTGCTCTGGATGAAGATGTGTTCACACTGAAAGCGATTACATCCTGTACAGACATTCCTACTCAACTGCTGCATTCTGCGACAGATCATGTGACCGATCACATCAAATCGGTGCGGACTCCCATTAGTAGCCGACACATTGCGTCACTGGCCATTTGCATAACGTCGAGTCTCTTGCGTCGCCTCAAATCGCAAACTCTCACTGGAAACGAATGACAACTGGTTGCTTTTTCAAATGCGAAAAACCTTCATTTGATTCAGAGATCTTCAGCTTATGTTCAGAGATGACACAGTCTGTCACAGATTGGGAGTTTTATAAGCCGAGACAGCATGAATGTTTCGTCCATTGTTAGCCTTGATCAGTGCAACAGCCAGCATTCTGATGGATGAGGTTGAGTAAAGTAAGAGAGAGAGTGTGTGTGTGTGTGTGTGTGATTCTTCGTCCTTCTTTCCCTTTGTTAGTGTGAATTGTGAAGCATTCCTGCGCTGGTGTCCTTTGAGGCCCTTACAACGAGCAGCAGCATGAAGGCAAACAGCCATCAAAAAACAAAAAACATAACGAGATGAGCCTTCCTCTCTATAGCTATGAAGGTTTTGGTTGCCTTTGGCTGTAAATAGTTAAACGCTATTCAACAGTTCATGAGCCATACAACAAACAAAGAGATACCGCTAGTGTTAATCTTTCACCGCAAACTGAATCTGAATGTTCAGTGACAGTAAACACCTCTGGAACGAGTTCCTTCAAAATGCGGGTGGAGACTCTGTGCTTGTTCGAATTTGATTAAGAGCTAAGTTGACGGTAAAAAGTGCGTTAAGTTTGGGCTACTGGAAGGCTTGGTGGAAGCGAGGCAGGGTGGTGGTTGTATTCAGAGATGGTGGATGTGTGTAACTCGGAGTGAGTGAGTTGCTTTGCGAGTGTGAGATTGTGTGAAGGAGGCTGAGAGGCTCTGGCGTGTCTTGGATGGGCGTGGCCAGTAGCCCCTCCTCCGGGTTGTAAGCCACTCCCAAAGTAGGCCCCGCCCCCTGGTTGTAAGGCAGAAAATTAAACAGTGGCGACAGAAAGTCCAGGGACGCCGTCGTCTCTCCGGTCACCGTGGCGGAAGCACTCAGCTTGGGCGTCTCTTCGGCCTGTAGCTCTAGGAGATAGCTCTCTAGCTCCGCCCTTAAGGGTGGCGGCGGCGAGTAAGAAGCATGACCTAGTGGATACCTTAGAGTAAGCGGCCCGGATGCTGGTGAGGACTGGGACTCCATCAAATCGACCGGCTCCGCCTTAACCCTCAGCAGCTCATGAGCGTGGCTTTTCTTAACGTGCCGGGTAAGATGGTCCTTGCGTCCGAAGCGCTGAGCGCAGTACTGGCACAGGAAGTCCTTGCGTCCCGTATGCACAACCAGGTGGCGTCGCACGTCCTTCCGGGTGTAAAAGCGGCGTTCGCAGTGTTCGCACTGATGCCGCTTCTCCTTAGTCGCGGTGGCGCTCTTCCCCGCGTGCCCGCGCAGGTGTTCCAGCAGCAGGGGAGTGCTTGGGTACGACTGCAGACACACCTGGCAGGTGAGGTCTCCACGGTGAGCAGCGTGAAGGGCTTGGTGCCTTCGGAAGCCAAGTTTGGTGTTGTAGCTCTTGCCGCATTCGGTGCAGCTGAACGCCTCCTTGTTGGGGTCGTGTGTGTGGAGGTGGTTCTTCAGGTGATCTTTACGGTGGAACATCTTCTCGCAGTAGCTGCACTTGTGGGTCTTTTCTGGCGAGTGTGTGGCCATGTGCCTATGGACACAAATATGCATTAGCGTACACTGGCCAAATGACATTGAGTCTGGTCATGCAAACGGTGTTAAGATTTTAAGAAAAATGCAAACAAACTAGTTTTACATCATTTGAAACTGCTATGGAAGGTGCATGACTTTGCGTTATTTTAACTAATGTTTAGTTTTGACCCAAAACCAAGATGGTCATACACAAATGTCCACATGGGTTTAAACAGCTTGTCCGTTTACAGCAGAGTTAATTCACAATCAACTGACAGTCATGATTTAAATATGATTTAATTTACATTAATAAATACTAAAATTTGGCATCAAGGCATGGCAAGTTTATTTGTATAGCACATTTCATATACGAAATACGTTTCTCGTCTCTTTTCCGTCATTTTGTTAATTACCTCTTTAGTAAAAAAGAGAGTGAGATCGATGCTCAGCGTCTTGTTAGGCTCAAGGCGGTCTAAAAACGTGGCGCTCCCATTGAAAACAATTGGAAAAATACGCCAGAAAAAACGCTTTGGTGGACATGCGGCATAAGTCGAGCTCCGAGATTCTCCCGTTCTTGACTTGTGAATTCAGCGAATCGTTAACTGGAGGCTCTCTCTGACCAAATCATTTGAATCAGGGAGTTGTTGACTCGAGAAGAGATGCAATCGGATCGGTCCAATTCACAAATGAATCGTTCAAGGCTGCGTTCCCCAAAAGCATAGTGAGCCTGAGCTGATCATGAAGGCCATTGCCACCAATGTTCTCTACGACCAACTAAGCTCAGGATTGGGAAACGCAGCCCACTGTAACAGAATCAGCTCATTCACAAATCGGACGCTTCTCGGGGCATGTGACATGATTCCTTCAACGACGTGTTTGGAGTGAAAAGTACGATAATATGCTTTGGAATGTAGTGAAGTGAAAGTTTTGCGTCAAAAAACCCCCCAAATGTGTTTACTACAAAATATGAAGTACAGATAGTTTGTTACTGTCCACCACTGTGTTTAAGATTAATATGTAGGACAGAATGTTGGTCCAGGACCATCAAAATATATTGATGTAGGAATATCCTACAAAATTACAGTTTCCACCATATGGTCTCAGACTTGTCAAGGGCTGTTGTATGGAATAATCCAAGGAAACAGTCTTAAATAAAAAAATACACAGGACTTCACAGCACCTTAACATTCAAAATACTGAACAAAGAACTGAATGAAGACTTTAGAATACACAGAGGAACAAAAGAGCGAATTAATTGGACAACAGGTGAAAGGAATCGTTAATCAAACACCCCTGGGAAACTGTAGCTCCCCCTCCCAGAAGACGCGCCCTCACGCCTGCCGTAAAGAGTCCATCTGAGGAGGGAGAGAGGGGCTCTGGTGGAGGACATGGAGCTGGAGAGGGGTGTACCCCAACATAGACAGGCTAAATTGTCCATGGGGGAGTGGAGGGTGGGAGGAACCAGGGGGAGCCAAAAGCAGGAGTAGCCAGGCAGGGACCAGGCCACAGCCAGCAAGATGATCCAAGGCATGGTCACAGCCACGGTGGAGGCCTAAGAGGAGGGATTAGGGATCTGATCTCCTGCGACAGAGCTGGCCATGGTAGAAATCCAGACGCCTTCGAGGAGATACAGAGCTAGGGTGACAGGGCATGTCTGGAGGGCCAAGGTGGAGCTGACGGCTCTTGGGGCCGAGGCAGAGGTGGGGAGCCAGAAGACCACGGTGGAGTCGGAGCAACCGAGGACAATGGCAGAGCCGGAGGGAAAATGGAGCCTGGTGGAGACAAAGAAATGTAGGGCAGAGGCATAGCCGGAGGCCAGGAATCCCAGGGTGATGTCTGACCAAGGTGACGGAGGGATGAGGGCGCCAGGTGGAGCCAGTGGGATGAGGGGCCATGGTGGAGACCAATGCGGAACTGAAGAGTCGGAGGGATGAGGTGAAATCCAAGGTGTGGTCACAGCCACGGTGGAGGCCTAAGAGGAGGGACTAGGGATCCGATCTCCTGCAACGGAGCGGCCATGGTAGAGATCCAGACGGAGCTGAGGAGACACGGAGCCAGGGTGACAGGGCATGTCTGGAGGGCCAAGGTGGAGCTGACGGCTCTTGGGACTGAGGCAGAGGTGGGGAGCCAGAAGACCACGGTGGAGTCGGAGCAACCGAGGACAACGGCAGAGCCGAAGGGAAGATGGAGCCTGGTGGAGGCAAAGAAATGGAGGACCGAGGCATAGCAGGAGGCCAGGAATCCCAGGGTGATGTCTGACCAAGGTAGAGACGGAGGGATGAGGGCGCCAGGTGGAGCCAGTGGGATGAGGGGCCATGGTGGAGACCAATGCGGAACTGAAGAGTCGGAGGGACGAAGTGAAGTCCAAGATATGGTCACAGTTAAAGTGGAGGCCTAAGAGGAGGGACTAGGGATCCAATCTCCTGCGATGGAGCCAGCCATGGTAGAGATACAGACGGAGCCGAGGAGACAGGGAGCTAAGGTGACAGGGCATGTCTAGAGGGCCAAGGTGGAGCTGACGGCTCTTGGGACCGAGGCAGAGGTGGGGAGCCGGAAGATCGCGGTGGAGTCGGAGCAACCGAGGACAACGGCAGAGCCGGAGGGAAGGTAGAGCCTGGTGGAGGCAAAAGGATGGAGGGCAGAGGCATAGCCGGAGGCCAGGAATCACAGGGTGACATCTGACCAAGGTGAAGACAGAGGGATGAGGGCACCAGGTGGAGCCAGTGGGATGAGGGGCCATGGTGGAGACCAGGGAGCATGGAGCCAATGCGGAACTGAAGGGTCGGAGGGACGAGGTGAAGTCCAAGGCTCGGTGGCTGGAGGCGAAGACAGAGGATCCTCACGCCAAGATAGAGCTGAAAACTGGAAGGCTTGAGGTGGATCCACACCATCAGATGGAACTAACTGAGGATGAGCCAGGGACTGACAGAAGGCTGGGAAACTGTCTGGCTTTGGTAGAGGAGGTGGGAGAGGGAGGCCAGGAGGGATCACAGGGAGCGCAGGCAACATGGAGCAGGATGGGATCAGTGGAGAAACAGGAGACTCAGGACTGGGCTGAACCTTCACTCCCTCGGGGATGGGCTTTGTTGCTATTTTGCGGACCTGGTCAGACACGTGGATGGGCTCAGGCTCCAGGGCCGGGTATAGCTCAGGTTGGTCTTCTGCTCGTTGTCCACGGCAGGCTCTGGCTCCATGTCTGTGGTGGGCACAGGCATCCGCTCCGTCCGGCGGGGTGAAGGCTGACTGGGCTCTGGGTCTGGAGTGGGGCTGGTGTTATCCTCATATGGTGAACGGCAGGTCGTTGCGAGCACACACTCCACAGATGTGGCGTAATTGTCACAAGGATCGCTCCCTGGGAGGCGTGCCCTGAACACGCAGAGCGAGCGGTCAGCGGTTAGTTCGTTTTGCACCCGACTCCAAAAAATGGTGAAACAAAAAAGAAAATGCAGCACAAATACTGTATTTGGTTCAGTATATTGTATCTATATATTGCAGTTGCTAAATCAAAATAGAGCATACGCTACGACTCGCCCATGTACAAATTCAGAGAGAGCGGGTTTGCATCAGAGACCTATGATGGGCATTGAATGTTTTGTGAGAGGACCTACCGTAGGAGTTTATACTTGGAGACGAAGGCCTTGGTGCAGTCAGTGTGTGTGCAGCGATACGGCCTTTCCCCTGTGTGGGAGTATGAGTGAACCTTCAGCTTCTCCAAGCTGTTGAAGGCCTTTTCGCACAGCTGACAGGAGAAGTTCTTCCTCACTTTCCCCTCGACCCTCCTCTTCCTCACTCGACAGTGTTCTGCCGCGCTGGGGCAGTCGTTGGGAGGTACTGTTGCCATGGCAACCTAGCGACAGCAGGCCATGCGGTGGACACGAGTGATACGTCCCGGCACAGAGAGCGTGTAAAAGCCCAAATCGTCAAACCCAGCAGAGACGCAAGGCCCTGAGAAAGAGATGGCAACAAAAACAAACATTACAAAAGAAGCTCTACAGATTGCACAGCTGGTGACGTGTTTTATAAGCAAAACACCCCATAAAATAATAATTACTTACTGTTTAACATATATTATCTAAAACTAGATGAGTAAAGTTTGAGGATATTACTTTGAAATAGCTTGAAGTTTGAACATTTTATTCAGTCCATAAAATGTTAACATGTTTTTCCGTAATTATTACCTTCCTAACGAGTTTCTAGCATGAATTAGCACTTTGCTAGCATGTTTCTAGCATGAATAACACATTCACATGTTTTTACATGTTGCAAGCGTGGTTAATCACACTGTTAGGATGTTTTAAGATGTTGCTAGTATGATTTAGCACATTGATAGCATGTTTTAACATGTGGTTAACATGCTTTAACACACTGCTAACATGTTTTAGCATGTCGCTAGCATGATTTAACGCGTTGCTAGCATGTTTGTACATGAATTGGCACTTTGCTAGCACGTTTTCTAGCATGAACTAACACATTAACATGTTTAATATATATTACCTAAAACTAGATGAGTAAAGTTTGATGATACTTTGAAAAGCTTGAAGTTTGAACATTTTATTCAGTCAATAAAATGTTGTTAACATGTTTTGATGTGATTATTACATTCTAACAAGTTTCTAACATAAATTAGCACTTTGCTAGCATGTTTCTAGCATGAGCTAACACATTAACATGTTTTTACATGTGCAAGCGTGGTTAAGCACACTGTTAGGATGTTTTAAGATGTTGCTAGTATGATTTAGCACATTGATAGCATGTTTTAACATGTGCAAGCGTGGTTAAGCACACTGTTAGGATGTTTTAAGATGTTGCTAGTATGATTTAGCACATTGATAGCATGTTTTAACATGTGGTTAACATGCTTTAACACACTGCTAACATGTTTTAGCATGTCGCTAGCATGATTTAACGCGTTGCTAGCATGTTTGTACATGAATTGGCACTTTGCTAGCACGTTTTCTAGCATGAACTAACACATTAACATGTTTTTACATGTTTAATATATATTATCTAAAACTAGATGAGTAAAGTTTGATGATATTACTTTGAAAAGCTTGAAGTATGAACATTTTATTCAGTCAATAAAATGTTGTTAACATGTTTTGGCGTGATTATTACATTCCAAACATGTTTCAAACATGAATTAACACGTTGCTAGCATGTTTCTAGCATGAATTAGCACTTTGCTAGCATGTTTTCTAGCATGAACTAACACATTAACAGTTTATATGTTGCAAGCGTGGTTTAACACTGCTAGGATGTTTCTAGCATGTTTTAACGTGGTTAACATGATTTAGCACACTGCTAACATGTTTTAACATGTTGCTAGCATGATTTAACGCGTTGCTAGCATGTTTTGAATTGGCACATTACTAGTAGCCTATGTTTCAACATGTAGCTAGCATTAATTGGCACAATCACTGAATAATAATAATGTATTATTAGTGTAGTATGCAATGTCGGCCATATGTAATTCACTTGTACGCTGATTTATTTGTAAAGTGTAAATTCTGTGGCGACAGTAGACACTAAATACAGTGCTGAATAAATATAAAAATATATAAAACATACAATAAATGCACACCTAACAGCACAAAACACACATTGTGTAAAAGGGGAAGCTTCTTTCTGTTCGTTACATGTAGGGAAAACTCAACTGAGCAAATATAATGCTGCTGTGATTTTTTAGTCATTATTTTAGGGCCCGTTTACACAACAAATGAAATGCTTAATATATTTAAATTTTGTCAAGAGTGATTAAAAATCGTCAAATAAGCAAATAAGCTCATAATTTGTGGCAAAATTGTTTAAATCTTCAGTTTAAAAAATGTAAACAGTTGGTTATGTCTATTTTGATGTTTCTAGTTCAGCCGCGTTTCCATTACAGATTTGCGCAAAACCTTTGCGATATTTTCTAAAAAACTATTGCGAAATGACAGCGTTTCCATTAATCAATGTTATGCAGCTAAACTTTTTTTTCCTCTTGCATTGATAAATTGTGGCATTTCTTTGTTTAGAATCCGGTATTCCTGTAATTCTGTTGTCTTTTATGAGTTCAATAAAGAACACGTTGTCTTCTGTCTGCGTTAGAATGATCGATGGTACGGTGACGCATATCTGCCACATCATATATATTATTTTCCCACTCAATTTTCTCGTAATAACGAGATGTTACGTCCTTGAAGTTTGGATTTTTCCCTTAGGCTTGTGTAACAACTTAAAATAGCCTACTCCGTCATTTATGATATTGTTGTTTGTCTATATGCCACGTGTTGTAGAATATTTGAGTTTATTTATTATAAGTTGCGTATTTGTTTATTATTATTATTATTATTATTACTAGGCTATGTGCATATTTATTTAGAACATTTAGTTAATTTCCGTTCCCCTGTCAGGTTGTAGTCAAGTTGTTGTTTTTTTACCACTTCGTTATTTTGGCTCGGAATTTCGTTTATTGGAAATATGAACTGAATATAGAAATGCTTTTGAAATTAAAAGCTTTGCGTTTAATAAACAAAATACATTTTTGAAATGGAGACAGCGTTTGGAGTGCATGCAAATCAATCTGTTCCCAGAATCCACAGTGTACACAAATAAAAGTTGACCGCTTATAGTTTATAATTATGTCTTGGTCTTATCTGTATAGCTAAAAATGACGGCGTATTGGGAGTTGTTTCCGCTGTCATAAAGGGAAAAAATGCGCCGCCGCTTTCGTCGGACAGAGGGTTAAAGAAAACATAGCCTATTTAGTTTCATAGTTAGGCTATGTTTAAATATTAGCCTATGACATTATTTTTTAATTAACTAATTGTCTGTATATTTAATAAATAAGAAGCAAACTGAAATCGTCGGGAATGGATTGACGTGCGTAACGTCCTGTTTCCTTATATATCCAAATATTCGGGCTCATGTTATACGAGCATAACTAAACTTTGTTTGGGGAAATATTATAGAGAGATGCGCTAGACACAGCCGGGTGCGTAATGGAGATTCCAAAGCTCTCTTCATTGGTCAGAAACACAGAGAGCGATCGCGGAAACGTCCGTCCTATGCACCAAAACTTTTTACAATGCAACAAAATATTTAACCTCTTAACTGCCACTGTTCCACAGGTGGGAGGCCTGGTGCTCTTTTTTTGATCGCCTTTTTTCCGTATCATATATTTAAGTAATTATCATAAATTATGTATCATTTGAAAGCTTACAAACTCAAAATTCATCCTGTGAAAACCGTTTTGAAATCGGACATTGTGTTACCATGGAAACGTTACTCTAAATTATTCTAGCGGGCTCCTCCCCTAGTGGGCGGAGTCATGTTTCATATTACAACAATTATTTGAACTACTTTATATTCAAAATGTTTTCCAATCTTGACAAAACACATATCGTTGGAAAGGTCTGAGTCTCAAGGGTCCATATTTAGTGACTGTTTTGTGATGAAGTGACAGAAATTTACAGGAAAATGCATCAAAAAAACAATCAATGGAATTTGAATGACACCCGGTGGCTATTTTTGGTACAGCACCTAAACAACATCTCATGGGGACTTTAATTTTTGTGATATCAACTTCAAATTTGGAACACAACTTGCTTAGACATATGGCTTTGATTTTATAGTAATTTTAGAGTAAATTCTTTTTTGTAAAATATATATTTTATATTAAAATATTTAGTACAGTATTTTTCATTTACAGTAAATTTAAACTTCCATAACTCTTTCATACTTTCATATTTTGAATTTATTTCACTTCAGCAATAATCTGCAGAGTGTCGTCTTTAAAACGAGACCAGACTTCGCATTCTTGAATTACAGCGCTTTAAGTCTGGATAGTGCATTTTCATGTGTGATCTCAAAAAGGGGGGGTGACAGTTAAAGGGTTAAAGAGCATCAAGCTATTAAAATCTCTGTAATGTAAGCACAGACAACATAACAGTATATTAGTCAGTCATTTTAATTAGGTTAAACAGTGATTTGATAATGTTTTTAATTACGGCCCACCCACAATTGGTCTGGCCCATCCAAAACTGGAATCCTGGAAAAGCACCAAATAAAATCACTCGCATGTAAAGCGCGTATCACGCAAGACGCTCAAATACCGTCTTTCGCAAATTAAGCGCACCGCACTAAACGTGTCTATCACGCCGCAGACTTTAAGAGCGTCTTTACATTGACTTAGCAATGGAAAGTCGTTGCGCAAAGTGACATCGCCATCTACTGGCCTGGAGGCAGAATACAGCGGTTTTAGACGTTTTCGCATATCCGTGTGATCGTTTTGACTCTGTATGTGAAAGTGCAAAGGAAAAACACTGTGTGTAGAACATCGTTGTCGTGTAAACGTGCCCTCAGAATCTGGAAACTTCAGTACAAATAATAATAACCTCAGTGTTCTTGCCTTTTCAAAGCCTTGGGAGTTTATTATCGCATTCACTCATTCGCTTCATCTTACAAAATTTCGACCAGCGCGATCTCACTTAATTCAGATGCGTGTCTTTACCAGAAGTATTTTTACTTCTTAAGTATATGTACTTTATAATATAATGTCGCACTTTTTACTGCACTGCGTTTCATAAATAAACTTTTGTTTTACCTTTAATACTTAATTACATTAAAAATGTAGTACTTTCTTACTCGTACTCAAGTAAAACTTTGAATTACTTGAGTAAAAGTAAGAAAGTACTACACTTTGAATGTAATTAAGTATTAAATGATATTCAATATGAAACATAGTGCCGTAAACAGTACAATATTATGCTTTGGATTGTAGTGAAGTAAAAGTTTTCCAAAGATAAAGCACATGAAAATAAAGCAGAGTAAAAATACTCCACTTCTGTCCGCCTCTCCTCTTTATTATAATATTCCTGCAGATAATTCGCAATTAAAACTCAAAGAGCAAATGCCAATTTAAAGCTATAATGTTTAATTAAACACCAGCCAGAATAAATTATTTCTTTATAACAACTCTAAGATGTTTAAACATTTATAAATTCATTCTTTACTAAAATTAAAAATGTTTAAATCAATTAATTTATTCTTGTATGCCTTCTAACATCTAATCAGCTTTCTATGATTCATGAAAATATGTCAAATTAACACATGCTAGTATTTATATTTAAGTTAAAAGGCGAAATATACTTAGGTATAAACTATTACAGAACACAATTAGCCTAAAATATTCTTACATTGATAAACACATTTGTAAACAATAATGAAATAAAATATATGTAGTATATTAAAATTAAATCTATACGCCAGCAGAATTTCATACGCGCCATTTTGTATGCATTTCAGTAAGAAATAAGAACATTATTACCTGATTAAATTGTGATTAAACCAGATTATGATACCAAATAAAACATTTAGTTCTCAGCGAAAACTAAGCAAGCAAAAATAAGAGCTTATAATGTAGAAAATCTAATCGACACTGTAAAAAATAAATAAAAATCTTCGGCCAGGATATCATCCATCAACCCTAAAACATGACACAACGCAATATATAATTCAGAATACAGGTGAAACACCTGCAAAACAGGCGTTATATTTATACATTGTGCTCTATTTTTGTCCAACAATCATTTTTGGCTAGATATTACATTTTAAACTAGACATTATGAGGTAAATGTGCGAGTTCGTCGCGCTCTTGCGCGGGGAAAACGATGACGTTTTTTCTGTACGTTAGTTTCTGACTGAACATCCATAACAACCGCGCGGTAAACCCGGTGACCCCCTTCAGAGGCTCAAAACAGGACATCCAGGAGGATGGAGGTCCTATAACCTCCCCATATAGTACACACACACATCAAATCAACATTCAATCGACTATTAAAAATAGACGTTTGCCAGTTCGCTCATGTGTTCGCGCGCAATCATCACATCACCACACGAGTTACATATGGAACTATTTGTTTGCGAGCTATAGAGTAAATCTGTGCAGAACCGCACCACACCCCGCGTCCAGCTCCGATATCAATACTCCCGGTGTCCCAAACTGCTTTAAGGTGTACGATCCCCCCCAGTCAATCCCATCCCGATCCCAGTGGGACAGATGAGCTCGGCTCAGCATCCCATAATCAGGTCCCCCTTCACTTCTCCCACCATTTTGGTTGTTTGCGATATTGACAAGCAGCTTATAGTGACCCCCCTGATATAGTGCCTTTGTAAAGTGTGTCGGAATCACACACAGTCGGTGTTTATTGCGAACACGGGAACGCGCTTCACTCACACACACACACAAACTAGCGAAAACTCGCTCCGTGTTTTCGCGGCGCGCATTTTTTACCGTTTAAACACGCGCGTGAGTTCGCCACGTTATTATAAACGTTATAAACACGTTTTCAAAAACTTTTCCCAACTTTTTACAACTACTACTGTGCTTATTGACATTCGTCCGCGCGCAACGTGACTTGACAGAAACAAACGGCAGAATTACGCTCGGTTTTCTGTATAATTCCGCCGTCCGTCGCTTTTCTCCTCAGCTTCAGACTCTGCGCGGATTAACACTAAACTTTTTCTCCCCTCTAGCTCACCCCTCTCTCATAATTTGAATAACCCCGATATTTTAATTAAAGAACGCCGTAACAATTTCCTTAATATGCGTCAAACTCACCGTAGGAGCGTTAACATCCTTTCTATGGTCTTTTTCTTGACTTTCAACTATTTCCCGGATTTTTAATAATTTTTTTCTCATATTTTTTGCTAGACGCGGCGGGCCTAAAAATTGTTTGCTTTCCCCTCTTTCCAGCAGCCATTGTGTATGCGCTGCGATGCAACCAACCACAGCCCTGGCCACGCCCACCGCGACGCCCTCCTTCCGCGCGCTCGGGATTTGTGAAGTCAACTGTCATTTCCAGATTTCACCGCCACTGACTTTCCCTTTCAGAAAATCTCAAATTTAGGACTCGTCGGTGTTTCTGTCAATCGCCACGACTTCGTTAAATATCTGTTTAATCACCGGGAGGGCGAAAGAGTTATCTCCCTCACCCCATTGGATGAACGAGGTGACAATTCACGCGACCGTTACCGGTGACGCTCTCCGACTTGCGGTTTGATTGGCCGGCGACGCCTGTCAATCACCGACCACATGTTAGGTTACGCTGTGTTGTTATGACACACGGTGCTCGGACATGACATGAGCGAAGGTTGAGTGCTCTTGTGCGACTAAATGTAAGTATTTGCGAAGTTTAACTTATTGTTGTGTTTGGCTGTCGCGCGCGTTCATTTTTATAGTATTTTAGTAGTCAAACGTGCCGTTACTGTCGGCTGAGGTAAAGCCGCCGGTGTTCCGCGCGCTAGTTTGAATGACTGGGATTACTGGTTGTTTTGAAGCGATATGGTTTTTAATATGACGTGATGTAAGGTATGAGTACGTTCTTATTATGGTGCGATATGTAACGTTAGATCGGAACTATACGCGATGATAATACTTTACGTTATCTATTTATTTATTTATTTATTTTTGTATAAAAAAAGCTATTTACCGGATTTTTTTCCCTCATATATTTTGCAATGAGTTTTATTAGTTCAACAAATATGTACATTAATTACCGCGATTAATAAAAATTTAATTTCTTCACAATATTCGCATTGTTGGTGATTTTTAAAAACTTGATTATGACTTTCTGAACACCCTTGCATCCTGATTCCCTTCTAGGATCCACAGTAGCTGGACTCAGGGTTTCCCCTAGGGGTTTGTGAGGGACATTGAATGTAAAATTAAAGGTTGCGTAATTAATAGGGCTGGGTATCGATTCAGATGTTCCAGATCTATTCGATTTCGATTCACAAGCTCTCAAATCGATTCGATTCTTGATTCGATTTTCTTTATTCGATTCTCGATTCAACTCAATGAATATAGATTTAATACATATACTATATTTATAAAAAAGAACAGTGAACATAAGTTTAAAAGTGGTTAATTAATAAAAAGAAATTAAGCCACAAACCTGTATATTAAATATGTGAATTATGAGGAATTTTGCTTGTGATTGCATTTGAAATCTTCGGCTGTGGGGGTGTTGTAACGTCGGGGGGATGTCTCATCTAATGGTTCCGCAGATTCGTAGTATTACTACAGCATTTCACCTCTGCATTACAAATCACGCATATAGCTTTGTTCTTGTCCACAACCCTATCGCCGTCGTCTTGCTTGCGAAATTTAAAATGCTTCCATAGGCTACCGCTGACTTTTTTTATTTTTATTGACAAAAAACAGCAAAATACAAAACTCTCGTAGGAGAAATAGAATATACACATACATGTAATTACAAATGTTGTCAAAATACAAAAGTTACTAATTAAACAGAAAACAACAACAAAACAAAACAAAAAAAAGAAAGAAAGGGGCTATTTAAAAACACAAGTCAATGTGAAAAGGCTATTTTCAAATAGTCTTTTTTTTTTTCTCTCTCTTTTGACCTTATACACAATTCTGACTTTATACACACAACTCTGACTTTATACACACAACTCTGACTTTATACACACAACTCTGACTTTATACACACAACTCTGACTTTATACACACAACTCTGACTTTATACACACAATTCTGACTTTATACACACAATTCTGACTTTATACACACAATTCTGACTTTATACACACAATTCTGACTTTATACACACAATTCTGACTTTATACACACAATTCTGACTTTATACACACAACTCTGACTTTATACACACAATTCTGACTTTATACACACAACTCTGACTTTATACACACAACTCTGACTTTATACACACAATTCTGACTTTATACACACAATTCTGACTTTATACACACAATTCTGACTTTATACAATTCTGACTTAACACACACAATTCTGACTTTATACCACACAATTCTGACTTAACACACACAATTCTGACTTTATACCACACAATTCTGACTTAACACACACAATTCTGACTTTATACCACACAATTCAAATCTGACTATCACACAATTCTGACTTAACACACACAATTCTGACTTTATACCACACAATTCAAATCTGACTATCACACAATTCTGACTTTATACAATTCTGACTTAACACACACAACTCTGACTTTATATCACACTTCTGATTTTATATCACATAATTCAAATCTGACTATCATACAATTCTGACTTTATACACACAATTCTGACTTTATACCCACAGTTCTGACTTAACACACACAATTTTGACTTTATACACACCATTCTTACTTTATACCCACAATTCTGACTTTATACACACAATTATTATTATTATTATTTATTATTATTATTTATTTATTATTACATACCTCTGACTTTTTATGTGAAGGTGGTGGCATCAACGTCGACAACGCACCTGAAACCGCCATTTTAAGCACTGAATGTTATAAAAAAGTTATAAATAAGCGGGTGACATCTAGTGGAGAAGACTAGTAATTAGATTAACGTTAATCTTACCAGAGAATGTCTAATTACGTTCAATGTTTGCGGAAATAAATATGAAAAAAAATCGATTCGTGGCCTTTGAGAATCGATTTTGAATCGACCACGTTATAAAAAACGATTAATCGAAAAAACTATTTTTTTGCCCAGCCCTAGTAATTAATAGATGTAGTTTTTTGCATTTCAAATAGAAATAAAAAAATAATTGCAATACAATGTTTGGCGATGTCGTGCAGCTCTCTCTCTATAAAAATTGAAAATGAAAACAATCAAAATAAAACGCGTACTAAAAAGTAAAAGTTTAAATATTTTATCGGACGGACGTCCCTGATTCCCTGCGCGTGTGATGTTCCAGCTGTGGCCGATGCAGTGGGAGGATGTCTAGCAAATCCAGTGCGCGGAAAGTTCGGAACGAGGACATCAACCCATGCATTGAGGTCAGTCAGATTCACGTTAATCAACCGCACGACCTGTAATATTGTGCTTAACGTGAGATGTGTTTGAATCTGTCCTCCAGGAGAGCGATGGGTCTCAGAGATGCTTGGATGCCTACAACTACGAGAAGAGCAAGTGTTCTGCGTACTTCATGAGGTATAAGAACTGCAGGAAGTACTGGGTGAGTCCGCGAAACCGTCTTCAGAAACGCCATCATTTCTCTCGTATGGTGGGTCATAGTGGACGACAACTTTCTTTTCTTGGGCGATACAAAACACGCCGCTTCTGTAGCCGTTGTCTGTTTACACTTGTCCCCGCCTTCTCAATGACATCACGCATGTCGTTAAAGACGCTGAGTGATGATTGGTCGCGCGATCTGACACGTTTCTTCTTCAGGACCCCAATGTAGTCAAAATCGCTTCATCTGAGAATCGTAACGGATAAAAGTATAGTGTAGTCTGAACCCGGCGTGATTTATTTCATAGCCATGTGCAGCCAACACGAGCGTTTGAGTGGCGCCCGGTTTATTTATTATTTATTTTTGCTAAATAATCTTTTGTAAAATGCAAAATTGGTTGATAACACCTGCAATTAAGGAATTACCTACTTAAGAGTTACTCGTTTACATAGGAAATATGATGTATTTTATATTATTTAAGCATCTGTGGCCTCATTTATAAAACTTTCCGTAGATTTAATCCTAAAGGTGGAAGTCGCCTGGTTTTACTATGCATATCCTCCTCATTTGCATATCAGCGTGGGAAATTAACTTAAACAAATTAAGCCACAGTGGCACAGTTTTACCAGCCAATTCTTCCGGATTTCAAATGTATAAAAGAAAGTGCGCTAGTGTGGGGGGGCATCAGGTTTGATTAGGACTCCAGTCATTTCAATGGCAAAAACTGTCAGAATCATTTGATTTTGTAAACTATTGACTTTGTATATTCTATAAATATTGTCTTTAGTTTTTCAGTCACTGTTTATCCATAATAAGGATCAGTTTATTGCAGATTTTTTTGAAAGAAAAAAAAAAACTCTTTATGTGGCGTTCACACCGGACGCGATTCGCGCGAAGGTGGACGCTTGAACATTTTGAGTTTACTCGCTTCATTCGCGCGTGAAATTCGCGTGTGACAACTACACAACAGACGTGAATTCGCGTCATGGGAGGGGCTTCTATATGAGCCTAGATGAGCCAGCTCGTCTCGGTCACTTGACGTCTTTTTTGTAAAAAATACTACTATTAATGTGTGACAAAACGTAGTTTAAAGACTTTTTCAGGCGATAATATAGTTGTTTAAAGCTCAAATCTGTGGTTAATTTATAAAAAGAGCCTATTTGAGCATTTTATCTGGCGTTTTCGGAGTTGTGAGATCCAGGCGATCAGTGGCATTCCGCGCTCGTTTACCCGGAGAGACCCGCCTTTCCTCGGCTAGTCCTTCTCACATTTGCCGCTGCTCTGGATCTTTTTTCTGCTCCAGTCTCGTTGTGAAATGGCTGACATAGATTTTGTTGAGAGGGTAGCTGACTGTCCGACCTCCTCACTCACTTTCTTCCAAGCAAGAATCTTTTTATTCTTTTATTCCTTTAATTCCTGTTCCTGTAGTGATAGGATGATGTATCATACAGCTCCGGGTATCTAGCGTTCAAAACGCTCAATTCGCGTCATTCGCGCCGCCTCAATCACGCGAATCGCGCAAATCTCGCCGCCTCAATCGTGCGAATCGCGCCGCAGAATGCCATTTCGCGTCTCTGGAGGTCGGACAGTCAGCTGCCCTCTCAACAAAATCTATGTCAGCCATTTCACAACGAGACTGGAGCAGAAAAAAAGAGCCAGAGCCAGCGGCAAATGTGAGAAGGACTAGCCGAGGAAAGGCGGGTCTCGCCGGGTAAACGAGCGCGGAATGCCACTGATCGCCTGGATCTCACAACTCCGAAAACGCCAGATAAAATGCTCAAATAGGCTCTTTTTATAAATTAACCACAGATTTGAGCTTTAAACAACTATATTATCGCCTGAAAAAGTCTTTAAACTACGTTTTGTCACACATTAATAGTAGTATTTTTTACAAAAAAGACGTCAAGTGACCGAGACGAGCTGGCTCATATAGGCTCATATAGAAGCCCCTCCCATTACGCGGATTCACGTCTGTTGTGTAGTTGAACACGCAAATTTCACGCGCGAATGAAGCGAGTAAACTCAAAATGTTCAAGCGTTCATCTTCGTGCGAATCGCGTCCGGTGTGAACGCCACATAAGAGAATCATCCACAAATTTTAATCAAAACATGATCAGTTTTATATTTAGGTTATTTTCAGGCTCTTAACATTAAAGTCTCATCATTTTTTCCCTCAGTGAATTTCAATAAAAAAAAAAAAAACGTGAGTCACCTACATGTGTATTTGACCTTGTTTTACTTTGAGTTATTATGACTCTTGGGTAACAACATTTCAAGTGTGTAGTTTAAAATAAGAGCAGCTTTATGAATATAGGCCATAGGGTTTAAGAGCTGCAGACGTTTTTATTTGGAGTGAATATCATGAGGATTATTGAGCGATCATTACAGGCTCGTTCTCGTCAGAACCCAAAACGGACGTGGCTTTTGGTCACGCTACGCCGCTACTTGCTGGATAAAGTAGTTAGCTACTGGAAAAGCTAGCATCGCTGTATCTCGCCAACACTGGCTGTATGTGCACTTGATGACTCGTGCTCTTTTATTGCCTCTAATGTAAGGCTAGTTGTTCCTCTAACTAACTAATTGTTTGCATTTTCATGGTGTGTGTTTGTGATGGTGTGTGTTTGAGATGGTGTGTGTTTGGGATGGTGTGTGTTTGGGATGGTGTGTGTTTGGGATGGTGTGTGTTTGTGATGGTGTGTGTTTGAGATGGTGTGTGTTTGGGATGGTGTGTGTTTGGGATGGTGTGTGTTTGGGATGGTGTGTGTTTGGGATGGTGTGTGTTTGTGATGGTGTGTGTTTGAGATGGTGTGTGTTTGGGATGGTGTGTGTTTGAGATGGTGTGTGTTTGGGATGGTGTGTGTTTGGGATGGTGTGTGTTTGGGATGGTGTGTGTTTGAGATGTTGTGTGTTTGGGATGGTGTGTGTTTGGGATGTTGTGTGTTTGTGATGGTGTGTGTTTGAGATGTTGTGTGTTTGTGATGGTGTGTGTTTGAGATGGTGTGTGTTTGGGATGGTGTGTGTTTGAGATGGTGTGTGTTTGGGATGGTGTGTGTTTGGGATGGTGTGTGTTTGGGATGGTGTGTGTTTGGGATGGTGTGTGTTTGAGATGTTGTGTGTTTGTGATGGTGTGTGTTTGAGATGGTGTGTGTTTGGGATGGTGTGTGTTTGGGATGGTGTGTGTTTGTGATGGTGTGTGTTTGTGATGGTGTGTGTTTGTGATGGTGTGTGTTTGAGATGGTGTGTGTTTGGGATGGTGTGTGTTTGGGATGGTGTGTGTTTGGGATGGTGTGTGTTTGGGATGGTGTGTGTTTGAGATGGTGTGTGTTTGGGATGGTGTGTGTTTGGGATGGTGTGTGTTTGGGATGGTGTGTGTTTGGGATGGTGTGTGTTTGGGATGGTGTGTGTTTGGGATGGTGTGTGTTTGAGATGTTGTGTGTTTGGGATGGTGTGTGTTTGGGATGTTGTGTGTTTGGGATGGTGTGTGTTTGGGATGGTGTGTGTTTGGGATGGTGTGTGTTTGGGATGTTGTGTGTTTGGGATGGTGTGTGTTTGAGATGGTGTGTGTTTGGGATGGTGTGTGTTTGGGATGGTGTGTGTTTGGGATGGTGTGTGTTTGAGATGTTGTGTGTTTGTGATGGTGTGTGTTTGAGATGTTGTGTGTTTGTGATGGTGTGTGTTTGGGATGGTGTGTGTTTGGGATGGTGTGTGTTTGGGATGGTGTGTGTTTGGGATGGTGTGTGTTTGGGATGGTGTGTGTTTGGGATGGTGTGTGTTTGGGATGTTGTGTGTTTGAGATGGTGTGTGTTTGAGATGGTGTGTGTTTGGGATGGTGTGTGTTTGTGATGTTGTGTAACCGTGTCTCTCTGTGTGTCAGCACGCTGTGATGCTGGAGCGGAGGCGTGATGGGGTGAAGCCGGATATGCCGAGCGCTGTGGAGCGGGAGCAGATCCTCATGGCCGCCGGAGGGAAGCCCTACTGACGGACACACACACACACACACACACACACACACACACACACACACACACACACACACACACTTCTGTGTTCAGATGACTCAATGTGTGATCCTGTATGAGACTGTCAAATACAGACTAATTTAATGTGTGTTCAAAGTGTGTGTGTGTGTGTTATTTAACACTTTTCACAGATGTTGTAATGCCTCAATGCCTGATCAGAGCTATCAGTGTCAGGGCTCCTCGTAAAGACCTGGGAATGTTCGGAGAGATCGTCGTACCATAAACACTTCAGCTAAGATCACACACACGCTAAGATCACTCACACACACGCTAAGATCACACACACACACACTAAGATCACACACACACACACACACACGCTAAGATCATACACACACACACTAAGATCACACACACACACACACACGCTAAGATCACACACACACACGCTAAGATCACACACACACACGCTAAGATCACACACACACGCTGAGATCACACACACACACACGCTGAGATCACACACACACACACGCTGAGATCACACACACACACACACGCTAAGATCACACACACACACGCTAAGATCACACACACGCTAAGATCACACACACACACACTAAGATCACACACACACACGCTAAGATCACACACACACGCTGAGATCACACACACACGCTGAGATCACACACACGCTAAGATCACACACACGCTAAGATCACACACACACACACGCTAAGATCACACACACACACACACACGCTAAGATCACACACACACACACACACACTAAGATCACACACACACACACACACGCTAAGATCACACACACACACACACACACGCTAAGATCACACACACACACACGCTAAGATCACACACACACACACACGCTAAGATCACACACACACACACGCTAAGATCACACACACACACACACGCTAAGATCACACACACGCTAAGATCACACACACACACACGCTAAGATCACACACACACACACGCTAAGATCACACACACACACACGCTAAGATCACACACACACACACGCTAAGATCTCACACACACACACACACGCTAAGATCACACACACACGCTAAGATCACACACACACACACGCTAAGATCACACACACACACACACGCTAAGATCACACACACACACACACACACGCTAAGATCACACACACACACACACACGCTAAGATCACACACACACACACACACACGCTAAGATCACACACACACACACGCTAAGATCACACACACACACACACGCTAAGATCACACACACACACACACGCTAAGATCACACACACACACGCTAAGATCACACACACACACACACACACGCTAAGATCACACACACACACACGCTAAGATCACACACACACACACACACACACGCTAAGATCACACACACACACACACACGCTAAGATCACACACACACACGCTAAGATCACACACACACACACGCTAAGATCACACACACACACGCTAAGATCACACACACACACACGCTAAGATCACACACACACACACGCTAAGATCACACACACACACACGCTAAGATCACACACACGCTAAGATCATACACACACACGCTGAGATCACACACACACTATGATCACACACACACGCGCTAAGATCACACACACACACACGCTAAGATCACACACATGCTAAGATCACACACATGCTAAGATCACACACATGCTAAGATCACACACATGCTAAGATCACACACATGCTAAGATCACACTCACGCTAACATCACACACGCTAAGATCACACACACACGCTAAGATCACACACACACTAAGATCACACACACACACGCTAAGATCACACACACACACACGCTAAGATCACACACACACACGCTAAGATCACACACACACACACGCTAAGATCACACACACACGCTAAGATCACACACACACACATGCTTAGATCACACACGCTAAGATCACACACATACACGCTAAGATCACGCGCACACACACGCTAAGATCACACACACACGCTAAGATCACACACACACACACACACACACATGCTAAGATCACACACACGCTAAGATCACACACACACACACATGCTAAGATCACACACACACGCGAAGATCACACACACGCTAAGATCACACACACACACATGCTTAGATCACACACGCTAAGATCACGCACACACACGCTAAGATCACGCGCACACACACGCCAAGATCACACACACACACACGCTAAGATCACACACACACACACACACATGCTAAGATCACACACACGCTAAGATCACACACACACACACATGCACGCTAAGATCACACACACACACACGCTAAGATCACACACACTATGATCACACACGCACACACACACGCTAAGATCACACACAAGCTAAGATCACACACATGCTAAGATCACACTCACGCTAACATCACACACGCTAAGATCACACACACACACGCTAAGATCACACACACGCTAAGATCACACACACACACTAAGATCACACACACACACGCTAAGATCACACACACACACACACACATGCTTAGATCACACACGCTAAGATCACACACATACACACGCTAAGATCACACACAACGCTAAGATCACACACACACGCTAAGATCACACACACACGCTAAGATCACACACACACACACACACACGCTAAAATCTCACACACACACGCTAAAATCACACACACACACGCTTAGATCACACACAGGAGGGAGTGTTAGGTGTTAGGAGTGTTACAGTGCCGCACTGCTCAGGGTTTAGATGCTTCACCGTGATCTATACACATAATACACAACTACACAACAGCAGAAACACAACCGCACAACAGCAGAAACACAACCGCACAACAGCAGAAACACAACAGCAGAAACACAACCGCACAACAGCAGAAACACAACCGCACAACAGCAGAAACACAACCACACAACAGCAGAAACACAACCGCACAACAGCAGAAACACAACCACACAACAGCAGAAACACAACCGCACAACAGCAGAAACACAACCGCACAACAGCAGAAACACAACCGCACAACAGCAGAAACACAACCACACAACAGCAGAAACACAACCGCACAACAGCAGAAACACAACCGCACAACAGCAGAAACACACACAACCACACAACAGCAGAAACACACACAACCACACAACAGCAGAAACACAACCGCACAACAGCAGAAACACAACAGCAGAAACACACACAACCGCACAACAGCAGAAACACAACCACACAACAGCAGAAACACAACCACACAACAGCAGAAACACAACCGCACAACAGCAGAAACACAACCGCACAACAGCAGAAACACAACAGCAGAAACACAACCGCACAACAGCAGAAACACAACCGCACAACAGCAGAAACACAACCGCACAACAGCAGAAACACAACCGCACAACAGCAGAAACACAACCGCACAACAGCAGAAACACACACAACCGCACAACAGCATAAACACACACAACCGCACAACAGCAGAAACACAACCGCACAACAGCAGAAACACAACTACACAACAGCAGAAACACAACCGCACAACAGCAGAAACACAACCACACAACAGCAGAAACACAACCACACAACAGCAGAAACACAACCGCACAACAGCAGAAACACACACAACCACACAACAGCATAAACACACACAACAGCAGAAACACAACCGCACAACAGCAGAAACACAACAGCAGAAACACAACCGCACAACAGCAGAAACACAACCGCACAACAGCAGAAACACAACCACACAACAGCAGAAACACAACCACACAACAGCAGAAACACGCAGAAACACAACCACACAACAGCAGAAACACAACCACACAACAGCAGAAACACAACCACACAACAGCAGAAACACAACCACACAACAGCAGAAACACAACAGCAGAAACACAACCACACAACAGCAGAAACACAACCACACAACAGCAGAAACACACACAACCACACAACAGCAGAAACACACACAACCACACAACAGCAGAAACACAACCACACAACAGCAGAAACACAACCACACAACAGCAGAAACACAACAGCAGAAACACAACCACACAACAGCAGAAACACAACCACACAACAGCAGAAACACAACCACACAACAGCAGAAACACAACAGCAGAAACACAACCACACAACAGCAGAAACACAACCACACAACAGCAGAAACACAACAGCAGAAACACAACCACACAACAGCAGAAACACAACCACACAACAGCAGAAACACAACAGCAGAAACACAACCGCACAACAGCAGAAACACAACCACACAACCGCACAACAGCAGAAACACAACCGCACAACAGCAGAAACACAACAGCAGAAACACAACCGCACAACAGCAGAAACACAACCACACAACCGCACAACAGCAGAAACACAACCGCACAACAGCAGAAACACAACCGCACAACAGCAGAAACACAACCGCACAACGGCAGAAACACAACCGCACAACGGCAGAAACACAACCGCACAACGGCAGAAACACAACCGCACAACGGCAGAAACACAACCGCACAACGGCAGAAACACAACCGCACAACGGCAGAAACACAACCGCACAACGGCAGAAACACAACCGCACAACAGAGCAGAAACACAACCGCACAACAGAGCAGAAACACAACCGCACAACAGCAGAAACACAACCGCACAACAGAGCAGAAACACAACCGCACAACAGAGCAGAAACACAACCGCACAACAGCAGAAACACAACCGCACAACAGCAGAAACACAACAGCAGACACAACAGCAGAAACACAACCGCACAACAGCAGAAACACAACCAGCAGAAACACAACCACACAACCGCAGAAACACAACCACACAACAGCAGAAACACAACCACACAACAGAGCAGAAACACAACCACACAACAGCAGAAACACAACTACACAACAGCAGAAACACAACCACACAACAGCAGAAACAACCACACAACAGCAGAAACACAACTACACAACAGCAGAAACACAACCACACAACAGCAGAAACACAACCAGCAGAAACACAACCGCACAACAGCAGAAACACAACCGCACAACAGCAGAAACACAACAGCAGAAGCACAACAGCAGAAACACAACCGCACAACAGCAGAAACACAACCGCACAACAGCAGAAACACAACCGCACAACAGCAGAAACACAACCGCACAACAGCAGAAACACAACCAGCAGAAACACAACCACACAACAGCAGAAACACAACCAGCAGAAACACAACCACACAACAGCAGAAACAACCACACAACAGCAGAAACCAACCACACAACAGCAGAAACACAACCGCACAACAGCAGAAACACAACCGCACAACAGAGCAGAAACACAACCGCACAACAGCAGAAACACAACCGCACAACAGCAGAAACACAACAGCAGAAACACAACCGCACAACAGCAGAAACACAACCGCACAACAGCAGAAACACAACCACACAACAGCAGAAACACAACCGCACAACAGCAGACACAACAGCAGAAACACAACAGCAGAAACACAACCACACAACAGCAGAAACACAACCGCACAACAGCAGAAACACAACCCCACAACGGCAGAAACACAACCGCACAACG
>CM042239.1:76960379-77170379 GCA_023566225.1 Romanogobio albipinnatus
TGTTGAAGAGAATATGGTTTTATGAACAGATGGCTAATCAGACCAGAGAGACTTTAACTCTTCCTTTTATTAAATGTGTCATTAAATGCCTACACATGTATAAACTGATCCGAGATCAGGTGAAGTCATACATAGATATGGGTTTATGGGTTCACAGAGAAAATACTGACATTTCAAATCACTTATGACGTAATGAAGCCTCATTTACTGAATGTTTTAGTGATTAAAAAAGCAAACAATATTATAATATTATTATTAAGAGCCGTAATAACTCATCCTTCCATTACACCATCAGTCAGTCGTTGAGTAAATGATTAAACACAGAATCACAGCTGTCAGTCCTTCATCAGAACGGCTTCTCCAGGGCAAACACACAAACGCTTCACTGTCATGTGTCAAACACAAGTGCTGATGTGAGAAGTGCTGATCGTCACAGTCATGCTCGTCCTCCTCTAATGCTGCACATTAATTGCTCTTTTTCCCGTGACCTTTGAACTTTGCCATGAAGTTGAACGCTCCCAGATATTCCCCCAGCAGAACGCCGAGTTTAGTGGGTAGAAAACTGTGACAGAGAAAGAACAGTTATAAACACACACACACACACACACACCAGACGGATTTCATCTCTTAATTAGACAAATTTCTGCTTCACTGCGGATCGTCTGATACAGAACTGTTACAATGTTGCAGTTCATCATTTGCATAAACGGATCTAAATGTGTTATAATTAAGGCTGTCGGTTTAACACGCTCATTTGGTGCGATTAATTAAGAACAAAAAGACATGTAACGATTATTAACTTAAGTATACTTCATTTACATTTCTTAAGTATACTTCATAAAATATACCTGAACATTACTTAAATATACCTCATAAAATACACTTGAACGTTACTTAAGTATACTTCATAAAATACACTTGAACATTACTTAAGTATACTTCATAAAATATACTTGAACATAACTTAAGTATACTTCATAAAATATACCTGAACATTACTTAAATATACCTCATAAAATACACTTGAACGTTACTTATACTTCATAAAATATACTTGAACATAACTTAAGTATACTTCATAAAATATACCTGAACATTACTTGAGTATACTTCATAAAATATACCTGAACATTACTTAAGTATACTTCATAAAATATACTTGAACATTACTGAAGTATACTTCATAAAATATACTTGAACATTACTTAAGTAAACTTCATAAAATATACTTGAACATTACTTAAGTATACTTCATAAAATATACCTGAACATTACTTAAGTATACTTCATAAAATATACTTGAACATTACTGAAGTATACTTCATAAAATATACTTGAACATTACTTAAGTAAACTTCATAAAATATACTTGAACATTACTTAAGTATACTTCATAAAATATACCTGAACATTACTTAAGTATACTTCATAAAATATACCTGAACATTACTTAAGTATACTTCATAAAATATACCTGAACATTACTTAAGTATACTTCATAAAATATACTTGAACATTACTTAAGTATACTTCATAAAATATACCTGAACATTACTTAAGTATACTTCATAAAATATACTTGAACATTACTTAAGTATACTTCATAAAATATACCTGAACATTACTTAAGTATACTTCATAAAATATACTTGAACATTACTTAAGTATACTTCATAAAATACACTTGAACGTTACTTAAGTATACTTCATAAAATATACCTGAACATTACTTGAGTATACTTCATAAAATATACTTGAACATTACTTAAGTATACTTCATAAAATAAACACTTGAACATCACTTAAGTATACTTCATAAGATATACCTTGAAAATTACTTAAGTATACTTCATAAAATATACACTTGAACATTACTTGAGTATACTTCATAAAATATATTTGAACATAATTTAAGTATACTTCATAAAATATACTTGAACATCACTTAAGTATACTTCATAAAATATACACTTAAACATTACTTGAGTATACTTCATAAAATATACTTGAACATTACTTGAGTATACTTCATAAAATATATTTGAACATAATTTAAGTATACTTCATAAAATATACTTGAACATCACTTAAGTATACTTCATAAAATATACACTTGAACATCACTTAAGTATACTTCATAAGATATACCTTGAAAATTACTTAAGTATACTTCATAAAATATACACTTGAACATTACTTGAGTATACTTCATAAAATATATTTGAACATAATTTAAGTATACTTCATAAAATATACTTGAACATCACTTAAGTATACTTCATAAAATATACACTTAAACATCACTTAAGTATACTTCATAAAATATACTTGAACATCACTTAAGTATACTTCATAAAATATACACTTGAACATCACTTAAGTATACTTCATAAAATATACTTGAACATCACTTAAGTATACTTCATAAAATATACACTTAAACATTACTTGAGTATACTTCATAAAATATACTTGAACATCACTTAAGTATACTTCATAAGATATACCTTGAAAATTACTTAAGTATACTTCATAAAATATACACTTGAACATTACTTGAGTATACTTCATAAAATATACTTGAACATCACTTAAGTATACTTCATAAAATATACACTTAAACATTACTTGAGTATACTTCATAAAATATACTTGAACATCACTTAAGTATACTTCATAAGATATACCTTGAAAATTACTTAAGTATACTTCATAAAATATACACTTAAACATTACTTGAGTATACTTCATAAAATATACTTGAACATCACTTAAGTATACTTCATAAGATATACCTTGAAAATTACTTAAGTATACTTCATAAAATAAACACTTGAACATCACTTAAGTATACTTCATAAAATAAACACTTGAACATCACTTAAGTATACTTCATAAGATATACCTTGAACATTACTTAATTATACTTCATAAAATAAACACTTGAACATCACTTAAGTATACTTCATAAAATATACACTTGAAAATGACTTAAGTATACTTCATAAAATATACTTGAACATTACTTAAGTATACTTCATAAGATATACCTTGAACATTACTTAATTATACTTCATAAAATAAACACTTGAACATCACTTAAGTATACTTCATAAAATATACACTTGAAAATGACTTAATTATACTTCATAAAATATACACTTGAACATCACTTAAGTATACTTCATAAAATATACACTTGAAAATGACTTAAGTATACTTCATAAAATATACTTGAACATTACTTGAGTATACTTCATAAAATATACTTGAAAATTACTTAAGTATACTTCATAAAATATACTTGAACATCACTTAAGTATACTTCATAAAATATACACTTGAACATCACTTAAGTATACTTCATAAAATATACACTTGAACATCACTTAAGTATACTTCATAAAATATACACTTGAACATCACTTAAGTATACTTCATAAAATATACACTTGAACATCACTTAAGTATACTTCATAAAATATACACTTGAAAATGACTTAAGTATACTTCATAAAATATACTTGAACATTACTTAATTATACTTCATAAAATATACACTTGAACATCACTTAAGTATACTTCATAAAATATACACTTGAAAATGACTTAAGTATACTTCATAAAATATACTTGAACATTACTTGAGTATACTTCATAAAATATACACTTGAACATCACTTAAGTATACTTCATAAAATATACACTTGAACATCACTTAAGTATACTTCATAAAATAAACACTTGAACATCACTTAAGTATACTTCATAAAATATACACTTGAAAATGACTTAAGTATACTTCATAAAATATACTTGAACATTACTTAATTATACTTCATAAAATATACACTTGAACATCACTTAAGTATACTTCATAAAATATACACTTGAAAATGACTTAAGTATACTTCATAAAATATACTTGAACATTACTTGAGTATACTTCATAAAATAAACACTTGAACATCACTTAAGTATACTTCATAAAATATACACTTGAAAATGACTTAAGTATACTTCATAAAATATACTTGAACATTACTTAATTATACTTCATAAAATATACACTTGAACATCACTTAAGTATACTTCATAAAATATACACTTGAAAATGACTTAAGTATACTTCATAAAATATACTTGAACATTACTTGAGTATACTTCATAAAATATACTTGAAAATTACTTAAGTATACTTCATAAAATATACTTGAACATCACTTAAGTATACTTCATAAAATATACACTTGAACATTACTTAAGTATACTTCATAAAATATACACTTGAACATCACTTAAGTATACTTCATAAAATATACACTTGAAAATGACTTAAGTATACTTCATAAAATATACTTGAACATTACTTAAGTATACTTCATAAAATATACTTGAACATTACTTGAGTATACTTCATAAAATATACTTGAAAATTACTTAAGTATACTTCATAAAATATACTTGAACATCACTTAAGTATACTTCATAAAATATACACTTGAACATTACTTGAGTATACTTCATAAAATATACACTTGAACATTACTTAAGTATACTTCATAAAATATACTTGAACATTACTTGAGTATACTTCATAAAATATACTTGAAAATTACTTAAGTATACTTCATAAAATATATTTGAACATCACTTAAGTATACTTCATAAAATATACTTGAACATTACTTAAGTATACTTCATAAAATATATTTGAACATCACTTAAGTATACTTCATAAAATATACTTGAACATTACTTGAGTATACTTCATAAAATATACACTTGAACATTACTTAAGTATACTTCATAAAATATACACTTGAACATTACTTAAGTATACTTCATAAAATATACTTGAAAATTACTTGAGTATACTTCATAAAATATACTTGAACATTACTTAAGTATACTTCATAAAATATATTTGAACATTACTTAAGTATACTTCATAAAATATACTTGAACATCACTTAAGTATACTTCATAAAATATACTTGAACATTACTTGAGTATACTTCATAAAATATACACTTGAACATTACTTAAGTATACTTCATAAAATATACACTTGAACATTACTTAAGTATACTTCATAAAATATACTTGAACATTACTTAAGTATACTTCATAAAATATATTTGAACATCACTTAAGTATACTTCATAAAATATACTTGAACATTACTTAAGTATACTTCATAAAATATACTTGAACATTACTTGAGTATACTTCATAAAATATACACTTGAACATTACTTAAGTATACTTCATAAAATATACACTTGAACATCACTTAAGTATACTTCATAAAATATACCTGAACATCACTTAAGTATACTTCATAAGATATACCTTGAAAATTACTTAAGTATACTTCATAAAATATACACTTAAACATTACTTGAGTATACTTCATAAAATATACTTGAACATCACTTAAGTATACTTCATAAGATATACCTTGAAAATTACTTAAGTATACTTCATAAAATAAACACTTGAACATCACTTAAGTATACTTCATAAAATAAACACTTGAACATCACTTAAGTATACTTCATAAGATATACCTTGAACATTACTTAATTATACTTCATAAAATAAACACTTGAACATCACTTAAGTATACTTCATAAAATATACACTTGAAAATGACTTAAGTATACTTCATAAAATATACTTGAACATTACTTAATTATACTTCATAAAATATACACTTGAACATCACTTAAGTATACTTCATAAAATATACACTTGAAAATGACTTAAGTATACTTCATAAAATATACTTGAACATTACTTGAGTATACTTCATAAAATATACTTGAAAATTACTTAAGTATACTTCATAAAATATACTTGAACATCACTTAAGTATACTTCATAAAATATACACTTGAACATCACTTAAGTATACTTCATAAAATATACACTTGAACATCACTTAAGTATACTTCATAAAATATACACTTGAACATCACTTAAGTATACTTCATAAAATATACACTTGAACATCACTTAAGTATACTTCATAAAATATACACTTGAAAATGACTTAAGTATACTTCATAAAATATACTTGAACATTACTTAATTATACTTCATAAAATATACACTTGAACATCACTTAAGTATACTTCATAAAATATACACTTGAAAATGACTTAAGTATACTTCATAAAATATACTTGAACATTACTTGAGTATACTTCATAAAATATACACTTGAACATCACTTAAGTATACTTCATAAAATATACACTTGAACATCACTTAAGTATACTTCATAAAATAAACACTTGAACATCACTTAAGTATACTTCATAAAATATACACTTGAAAATGACTTAAGTATACTTCATAAAATATACTTGAACATTACTTAATTATACTTCATAAAATATACACTTGAACATCACTTAAGTATACTTCATAAAATATACACTTGAAAATGACTTAAGTATACTTCATAAAATATACTTGAACATTACTTGAGTATACTTCATAAAATAAACACTTGAACATCACTTAAGTATACTTCATAAAATATACACTTGAAAATGACTTAAGTATACTTCATAAAATATACTTGAACATTACTTAATTATACTTCATAAAATATACACTTGAACATCACTTAAGTATACTTCATAAAATATACACTTGAAAATGACTTAAGTATACTTCATAAAATATACTTGAACATTACTTGAGTATACTTCATAAAATATACTTGAAAATTACTTAAGTATACTTCATAAAATATACTTGAACATCACTTAAGTATACTTCATAAAATATACACTTGAACATCACTTAAGTATACTTCATAAAATAAACACTTGAACATCACTTAAGTATACTTCATAAAATATACACTTGAAAATGACTTAAGTATACTTCATAAAATATACTTGAACATTACTTAATTATACTTCATAAAATATACACTTGAACATCACTTAAGTATACTTCATAAAATATACACTTGAAAATGACTTAAGTATACTTCATAAAATATACTTGAACATTACTTGAGTATACTTCATAAAATATACACTTGAACATTACTTAAGTATACTTCATAAAATATACTTGAACATTACTTGAGTATACTTCATAAAATATACTTGAAAATTACTTAAGTATACTTCATAAAATATACTTGAACATCACTTAAGTATACTTCATAAAATATACACTTGAACATTACTTGAGTATACTTCATAAAATATACACTTGAACATTACTTAAGTATACTTCATAAAATATACTTGAACATTACTTGAGTATACTTCATAAAATATACTTGAAAATTACTTAAGTATACTTCATAAAATATATTTGAACATCACTTAAGTATACTTCATAAAATATACTTGAACATTACTTAAGTATACTTCATAAAATATATTTGAACATCACTTAAGTATACTTCATAAAATATACTTGAACATTACTTGAGTATACTTCATAAAATATACACTTGAACATTACTTAAGTATACTTCATAAAATATACACTTGAACATTACTTAAGTATACTTCATAAAATATACTTGAAAATTACTTGAGTATACTTCATAAAATATACTTGAACATTACTTAAGTATACTTCATAAAATATATTTGAACATTACTTAAGTATACTTCATAAAATATACTTGAACATCACTTAAGTATACTTCATAAAATATACTTGAACATTACTTGAGTATACTTCATAAAATATACACTTGAACATTACTTAAGTATACTTCATAAAATATACACTTGAACATTACTTAAGTATACTTCATAAAATATACTTGAACATTACTTAAGTATACTTCATAAAATATATTTGAACATCACTTAAGTATACTTCATAAAATATACTTGAACATTACTTAAGTATACTTCATAAAATATACTTGAACATTACTTGAGTATACTTCATAAAATATACACTTGAACATTACTTAAGTATACTTCATAAAATATACACTTGAACATCACTTAAGTATACTTCATAAAATATACCTGAACATCACTTAAGTATACTTCATAAAATATACACTTGAACATCACTTAAGTATACTTCATAAAATATACTTGAACATCACTTAAGTATACTTCATAAAATATACACTTGAACATTACTTAAGTATACTTCATAAAATATACACTTGAACATCACTTAAGTATACTTCATAAAATATACACTTGAACATTACTTAAGTATACTTCATAAAATATACACTTGAACATTACTTAAGTATACTTCATAAAATATACTTGAACATTACTTAAGTATACTTCATAAAATATACTTGAACATCACTTAAGTATACTTCATAAAATATACACTTGAACATTACTTAAGTATACTTCATAAAATATACTTGAACATCACTTAAGTATACTTCATAAAATATACACTTGAACATTACTTAAGTATACTTCATAAAATATACACTTGAACATCACTTAAGTATACTTCATAAAATATACACTTGAACATCACTTAAGTATACTTCATAAAATATACACTTGAACATCACTTAAGTATACTTCATAAAATATACACTTGAACATCACTTAAGTATACTTCATAAAATATACACTTGAACATTACTTAAGTATACTTCATAAAATATACACTTGAACATCACTTAAGTATACTTCATAAAATATACACTTGAACATTACTTAAGTATACTTCATAAAATATACCTGAACATTACTTAAGTATACTTCATAAAATATACACTTGAACATCACTTAAGTATACTTCATAAAATATACACTTGAACATCACTTAAGTATACTTCATAAAATATACACTTGAACATTACTTAAGTATACTTCATAAAATATACACTTGAACATCACTTAAGTATACTTCATAAAATATACACTTGAACATTACTTAAGTATACTTCATAAAATATACCTGAACATTACTTAAGTATACTTCATAAAATATACACTTGAACATTACTTAAGTATACTTCATAAAATATACACTTGAACATCACTTAAGTATACTTCATAAAATATACACTTGAACATTACTTAAGTATACTTCATAAAATATACACTTGAACATCACTTAAGTATACTTCATAAAATATACACTTGAACATTACTTAAGTATACTTCATAAAATATACCTGAACATTACTTAAGTATACTTCATAAAATATACACTTGAACATTACTTAAGTATACTTCATAAAATATACACTTGAACATCACTTAAGTATACTTCATAAAATATACACTTGAACATCACTTAAGTATACTTCATAAAATATACACTTGAACATTACTTAAGTATACTTCATAAAATATACCTGAACATTACTTAAGTATACTTCATAAAATATACACTTGAACATTACTTAAGTATACTTCATAAAATATACACTTGAACATCACTTAAGTATACTTCATAAAATATACACTTGAACATTACTTAAGTATACTTCATAAAATATACACTTGAACATCACTTAAGTATACTTCATAAAATATACACTTGAACATTACTTAAGTATACTTCATAAAATATACACTTGAACATCACTTAAGTATACTTCATAAAATATACACTTGAACATTACTTAAGTATACTTCATAAAATATACCTGAACATTACTTAAGTATACTTCATAAAATATACCTGAACTTAACTGAAGGGTATGCATTTTCCCTTTATAAACCCCATCAGTGGAAGATTGTGCGTCTCCTCCCAGAAATATATCCTCACCCACCTCATGAATCCTCCACTTCTGCAGCGCCCTTGCCCCATTCCTCAGGTCATAGACCCCTCCCCTCTTCATAAAGCCCTCCCCTCTTCATATATGGAGCTACAACGCCTAGTTTTACATATAATTTGCATATGCATATTCATCCATGTGATGCTATGTTTAACGGTACAAGACATTATGAGAGCATGAGATACGTTACACTGCTGGAACTCACACAGCTATAGCGATCAAAAGCACTACAAATATTTCTATTGATTAGAATATAATAAATGTTGTCAGTTCTGGATAGTGATGTCATTTAAGCGCTTAACTCCATCATTGAGAGTTTATGTGATAATAAGTGGAGCAGAATAATGAGTGTGTGGCTCCGCAGCCGGTGTGTGTGTTGACGGACTCACCTCTTCAGAGCGATGGCGATGTAGACGCTGCGAGGCATGTAGAGATACACCTGATCCCGCCGGACTGCATCCACGATCTTCCTGCACGCGTACTCCGGCTCCAGAATGGGCATGAGTCTGGGAAATCTGCAACACACACACACACACACCTCTGGTATTCTACATCTCTACAGCTAACTGCGTGCTCAGCAACACACACGAGGCAGGTTGTGTTTGGTTACTTGGTGTTGGCTCCGGCGAACATGCCGGTGTTGATGAAGAAGGGGCAGACGATGGTGGTCTTCACTCCATCACAGCCCATGGCCAGCAGCTCCAGCGCCATCGACTCAGCAAAGCCCACCGCTGCAAACTTACTCGCACAGTAATCTGAACATCAGAGCACAAGCGCAATGAGAAACACACACTTCCTCCTGAGAGAGGTGTGTGTGTGTGTGTGTGTTGTGCAGCTGGACATCTACCGGCCAGTCCATTCACTCCAATGAGTCCAGCGGAGCTCGCAATGCTGACCAGATGACCGTGATTCCCAGCAATCATCGCCGGCAGGAACGCCTTGTACATCTGAGGACACACGAGAGGATGATCAGAGGGGTGGATGATGGATGGATGGATAGGGGATAGATGGATGGATGGGTGGGTGGATAATCTGATGGATGGATGGGTGGGTGGATGGATGGATAATCAGATGGATGGACGGGTGGGTGGATGGGTAATCGGATGGATGGGTGATTAGATGATGGATGGATGGTTGGGTGGATGATGGATGGATGGATAATCAGATGGATGGATAATCGGGTGGGTGGATGGATAATCGGATGGATGGATAATCAAATGGATGGGTGGGTGGATGGATGGATGGATGATGGATGGATGGGTTGATGGGTGGATGATGGATGGATGGATGGGTGGATGGATAATCAGATGGGTGGGTGGATGGATAATCAGATGGATGGATAATCAGATGGGTGGGTGGATGGATAATCAGATGGGTGGGTGGATGGATAATCAGATGGGTGGGTGGATGGATAATCAGATGGATGGGTGGATGGATAATCAGATGGGTGGGTGGATGGATAATCGGATGGATGGATAATCAAATAGATGGGTGGGTGGATGGATGGATGGATGATGGATGGATGGATGATGGATGGATGGATGGGTGGGTGGGTGGATGATGGATGGATGGGTGGGTGTATGATGGATGGCTGGATGGATGGATGGGGGATGGATGGATGGATGGGTGGGTGGATGATGGATGGATGGATGGTTGGGTGGATGAAGGATGGATGGGTGGATGAAGGATGGATGGGTGGGTGGATGATGGATGGATGGATGGTTGGGTGGATGGATGGATGGATGGGTGGGTGGATGAATAGATGATGGTTGGGTGGATGATGGATTGATGGTTGGGTGGATGATGGATGGATGGATGGATGGATGATGGATGGATGGATGGATGGGTGGATGGATGGATGGATGATGGATGGATGGATGGATGGATGATGGATAGATACCCAGAAGTGAGCCAGGCTGTTGACCTCCATTGATTTCTCTATCAGGGAATCGGGAGAGTCCATGAACTTCTTCCCAGTCACAATCCCTGCGTTGTTTATCAATATCGTGACGTCACCCACCTCGCGCTTCACCTGAACACACAGAGGTCATGAGTCTCACCTGTGCTCCTCACAGCACTGAGCATCAGTAGCTTTAGCTCATAATGATGGACATGACATCAAATAAATACAAAAACAGACAAAAACATTTTTATGAAAAATAAAACGTGTCTATGTCAATTGTCACGCATACGTGAGCTCTGTGTGTGTGTGTGTGTGTGTGTGTGTGTGTGTGTGTGTCTCACCTGGTTGGCGGTCCTGTACACCTCCTCGCGCTCGCTGCAGTCGCAGGTGTATGTGTACGCGCGCGCTCCGAGCTGCTCTTTAATCATGCGCGCGGTCTCTTTATTCCCGTCCTCGTTGATGTCCCACAGCACCAGGCGCGCGTCCAGCCGCGCGAGCTCCAGCGCCATGAGGCGGCCGATGCCGCTCCCCGCGCCGGTCAGCAGCACCAGCTCCCCGGACACACTCTTCCTCCGGGCCGGGACGAACAGCCGCGCGACGGCTTCGAGGCTGTAGACCAGCGACATGAAGAGCAGCTGCAGGGTCTCCAGGAGGAAGTTCATGATGATGGCGAACAGATCCGAGTAAACTTTATTCACAGTTATTAATATTAATAATTTAGTGATAGTGATTTATTCGCTGCGCGGTGTGTGCTCGCTCCACCCTAACCCTAACACAACAGATTTACACCATCCTTTAACCGAGTGCCTGCTATCGACCTTCGCTCGGGCTGCGGGTTTATACTCCGTGTTTACCCAAAGACAAAGTTCAGTGTTTGCGCAGCGAGAGAGTAACGGGACAGGATGTGACGGGCGCGACGTGTTTAACCCTTGACGCGCACAGACCCTGTGCAGGAAACCGTGAAGGAGTGTGTAGTTTACACACACACACACACACCAGCTGACACCCGCACCGTTTGCATCATGGAGATTAAATCTTTTGTAAACCCGCATGAGATGGTAACCCTTATTGTTACTCATTTACTGCTGCATGATTATTATGGTCTGTTCACACTGATATTATAACCAGTGTTGTGAGTAACGCAAGTAATCAGATTACTTCTGTTCAAGTAACTAGTAATCCAATACTTGAACCCTCTACACTCTAAAAATGCTGGGTTAAAAACAAACCAATCGCTGGGTTAAAACGACCCAACTGCTGAGTTAAAACGACCCAACTGCTGAGTTAAAACGACCCAACCGCTGGGTTAAAACGACCCAACCGCTGGGTTAAAACGACCCAACCGCTGGGTTAAAACGACCCAATCGCTGGGTTAAAACGACCCAACCGCTGGGTTAAAACTACCCAAACGCTGGGTTAAAACGACCCAACCGCTGGGTTAAAACGACCCAACCGCTGGGTTAAAACGACCCAATCGCTGTGTTAAAACGACCCAACCGCTGGGTTAAAACTACCCAATCGCTGGGTTAAAACGACCCAATCGCTGGGTTAAAACGACCCAACCGCTGGGTTAAAACTACCCAATCGCTGGGTTAAAACTACCCAATCGCTGGGTTAAAACGACCCAATCGCTGGGTTAAAACTACCCAACCGCTGGGTTAAAACGACCCAACCGCTGGGTTAAAACTACCCAATCGCTGGGTTAAAACGACCCAACCGCTGGGTTAAAACGACCCAACCGCTGGGTTAAAACGACCCAATCGCTGGGTTAAAACGACCCAACCGCTGGGTTAAAACTACCCAATCGCTGGGTTAAAACGACCCAACCGCTGGGTTAAAACGACCCAATCGCTGGGTTAAAACGACCCAACCGCTGGGTTAAAACTACCCAATCGCTGGGTTAAAACTACCCAATCGCTGGGTTAAAACGACCCAACCGCTGGGTTAAAACTACCCAATCGCTGGGTTAAAACTACCCAATCGCTGGGTTAAAACGACCCAATCGCTGGGTTAAAACTACCCAACCGCTGGGTTAAAACGACCCAACCGCTGGGTTAAAACTACCCAACCGCTGGGTTAAAACGACCCAACCGCTGGGTTAAAACTACCCAATCGCTGGGTTAAAACGACCCAACCGCTGGGTTAAAACGACCCAACCGCTGGGTTAAAACTACCCAATCGCTGGGTTAAAACGACCCAATCGCTGGGTTAAAACGACCCAATCGCTGGGTTAAAACGACCCAACCGCTGGGTTAAAACGACCCAATCGCTGGGTTAAAACGACCCAATCGCTGGGTTAAAACTACCCAATCGCTGGGTTAAAACGACCCAACCGCTGGGTTAAAACGACCCAACCGCTGGGTTAAAACGACCCAACCGCTGGGTTAAAACGACCCAACCGCTGGGTTAAAACGACCCAACCGCTGGGTTAAAACGACCCAATCGCTGGGTTAAAACGACCCAATCGCTGGGTTAAAACGACCCAACCGCTGGGTTAAAACGACCCAATCGCTGGGTTAAAACGACCCAACCGCTGGGTTAAAACTACCCAACCGCTGGCAATTTTTTAGAGTGTAGGAAACGATAGGCATTTAAAAAAGAAATGTGCATTTAAATAGAAAAGAAAATCATATTTTTGGACCATTTTCCATTGTAGTATCTTTTTGGTTTGATTGATTGAAGTTATTTCATGTAATAGAAAAAATATTTCATGGTAGAACATAATGTGAGGGTTACATTTACAACAAATTGTAATTACTTGATCACATTAGTAACGCCGGTGGACGCACACTGCAGTTCCACACCGTGGACATGCCTTTACTCATCGCACAGGACAATCAATGAAGAAAACTCAGAATATTATGCAAATCTGTAGTAATTAGTAATAACACAGATGTACTTTATGTATTTAATCTCACTTTATTAAACTTTGTGTTCTTTTGTTAATAAAACACAATCAAGAAAGCCCAGCTCAGGTGAGATACAGTTACACAAACGTAACGCGCTGACACTTCACTTTACAGATTACATTAAAGTACTGAAGTTACTCCTACACTAGTCACTAATTGCGTTACTTTGATAACACTTTATTTTACAGTGTCCGTGTTACACATGTTACACATATTTACCACAGTAATAACAGTAAATGATGCATAATTACACGCAACTGACCCTAAAGTAAGTACATGTGGTAAATATTAATCTTTCTCGGTACTTAAATATATAATTACACTGTAACAATGACACCCTTTAAGTCACATTGTACTTATTCAAACAATACTGAGTAATATTAACTGACTCATTTATGGTTAGTTACTTGTAATTATGCATAATTTACTGTTATAGTACATGTACACAAACGTCACGTAACGCGCTGACACTTTACTTTACAGATGTTACATGTAGTTATGATGGCAATAACTATATATTATGCATAATTACATGCAACTAAACCAAACTCTAAGTACACGTAGTTAATATTACTCAGTACTTAAATATATAATTACACTGTAACACACACCTTAACATAAAGTGTAACTGTTACTTTTTATGGTGTAATTATATATCTAGTAATATTAATTAAGTATGTGTACTTACTATAGGGTTAGTATGTAATTATGCATCATTTACTGTTGTTACTGTGGTAAATACATGTAACACTTTTACAGTGTGTGTTACAGTGTAATTATATATTTAAGTACTGAGTAATATTAATTACTATATGTAGATTTGGATGAGGGTTAATTGCGTGTAATTATGCATCATTTACTGTTATTACTATGGTAAATATGTGTAACATGTGTAACACGGACACTGTAAAATAAAGTGTAACCCGTAACACATTACTTTCCATAAAAAGTAACAGTTACACTTTATGTTAAGGTGTGTGTTACAGTGTAATTATATATTTAAGTACTGAGAAATGTTAATATTTACCACATGTACTTACTTTAGGGTCAGTTGCGTGTAATTATGCATCATTTACTGTTATTACTGTGGTAAATATGTGTAACATGTGTAACACGGACACTGTAAGATAAAGTGTTATCAAAGTAACGCAATTAGTGACTAGTGTAGGGAGTAACTTCAGTACTTTAATGTATAATCACACTGTTACACGGACACCTTAAAGTGTTATTGGTGATCTTTAGTTATGAGTGCAAATAAACAATATGAATGTTACTCGTGAATCTTTCAAACAGTGTGATATTAATAAGGGTTTGGTTTCTGGTTAGTAGTATGTAATTATTACTACAGTAAGCACGTGTGTGTGCTCACTATAGGGTAAAATGAAGTGTTGCTGCCCGTCGGAGCTGTAGTTGGGCAGGTGTAGGGATGGGGTTATGCTATAGAGCAAAGGTGGTGTAGATATGCAACGTGTACAACACTCAAATGGAGACACTGATAGCATGCTGTAGTAGGACTGTGTGTAATAAAGCCTGATCTTCTGTGAGAGATAGTCTCTTGCATCATGAACCACACACACACACTTACTCTCCGACTTCACCTTCATGGAGCACTGAACAGAGACACACACACACACACTCTCTGGTGCAGTTTCCAGTAGTTTATTCAAGCAATGACACGGTTCAGTCCGTCATGTTTTCCTCACGTAAGAGCGGGTTCGACTGAAACTGGTGCTCTTACATTAAAGCTGAATTAATATTTACATCACATCACATTAACACAATACATTATGACCACACAAGCATGTTTCCTGGAGAGGGAGTGGACTAGGGCACTTAAAACCCCATGAATCCACCATACCTCTTTTCTATCTCGGATGAGTTTTCCTCCTCATCCTCCTCTCGGGAGCGTCTACTGCCGTCCCACCTCTGCGGAGGCCCCACCCGCCTCATGAAGCCTCCATACCGCTTCTGCAGCCTTGCCCGATTCCTCAGCTCATAAACCCCGCCCCTCTTCATAAAGCCGCCGTAGCGCTTGGCCACGCCCTCTTTGGGAGTAGCCGCCTCCCTCTCACCGTCAGCCTCGACCTGATTCGTCAGCACTTCGACATCATGATTAGTGAGGATGGCGTTGCTCCGGAGGGCGTCCTCCGGCTGCGGCTCATAGAGCTCCGCGGTCTTCTTCATGAACCCTCCATAGCGCTTCATAGAGCCCGCGTGTGTTCGGTCTGCGCGCTGCAGGATTCCCTCCGCCTTCTGCATGACCCGCTGGCACAGACCCCACGAGCCGCCGGCGTTCACACGCTCCACACACTCCAGCACACACTCCTGTGGAAGACGAGAACAGTCATTAATTCATTAATTCCCCCCCCCCCCCACCCACCCTCGTCTCTCATCCTTCATCTCAATCCATAACCGGGCAATATGCAAATGAGCGCGTGTGTTTGGGATGATAGCGGATGAGTAGGTGTAGAGCTTGTGGGCAACCATGGAAACACTAGCACAGAGTGACATCTGAACACACACAGCAGCTGTGCCACACACAGGCATGAACCATTAGAGCAGCGTTTGGTGAACTTACAGACACTGAAGGCGGGAAACACACACGAGCAAACCAACACACACACAGATCCAGGACAAGACACGGAACATGCGCAGGAACACGTCATTTTCATTTTCACCCCATGATTTATTCTCCCTCAGCTCATCCTCATTCTTCTCTCAGACGAGCACAATCAGAGTTATATTAATAATGTCCTGCTCTTCCAAGCTTTATAAAGTCAGTGAAGTCCATAAAAGTGCATCCATCCATCATAAAAGTGCATCCATCCATCATAAAAGTGCATCTGTCCATCATAAAAGTGCATCCATCCATCATAAAAGTGCATCTATCTATCATAAAAGTGCATCTATCTATCATAAAAGTGCATCCATCCATCATAAAAGTGCATCTATCCATCATAAAAGTGCATCCATCCATCATAAAAGTGCATCTATCTATCATAAAAGTGCATCCATCCATCATAAAAGTGCATCTATCTATCATAAAAGTGCATCCATCCATCATAAGAGTGCATCTATCCATCATAAAAGTGCATCTATCTATCATAAAAGTGCATCCATCCATCATAAAAGTGCATCGATCTATCATAAAAGTGCATCCATCCATCATAAAAGTGCATCGATCTATCATAAAAGTGCATCCATCCATCTATCATAAAAGTGCATCCATCCATCCATCCATCATAAAAGTGCATCTATCTATCATAAAAGTGCATCCATCCATCATAAAAGTGCATCTATCCATCATAAAAGTGCATCCATCCATCATAAAAGTGCATCTATCTATCATAAAAGTGCATCTATCTATCATAAAAGTGCATCCATCCATCATAAAAGTGCATCTATCTATCATAAAAGTGCATCCATCCATCATAAAAGTGCATCGATCTATCATAAAAGTGCATCCATCCATCATAAAAGTGCATCGATCTATCATAAAAGTGCATCCATCCATCTATCATAAAAGTGCATCCATCCATCCATCCATCATAAAAGTGCATCTATCTATCATAAAAGTGCATCTATCTATCATAAAAGTGCATCCATCCATCATAAAAGTGCATCGATCTATCATAAAAGTGCATCCATCCATCTATCATAAAAGTGCATCCATCCATCCATCCATCATAAAAGTGCATCTATCTATCATAAAAGTGCATCTATCTATCATAAAAGTGCATCTATCTATCATAAAAGTGCATCCATCCATCATAAAAGTGCATCTATCCATCATAAAAGTGCATCCATCCATCATAAAAGTGCATCTATCCATCATAAAAGTGCATCCATCCATCATAAAAGTGCATCCATCCATCATAAAAGTGCATCTATCTATCATAAAAGTGCATCCATCCATCATAAAAGTGCATCTATCTATCATAAAAGTGCATCCATCCATCCATCATAAGAGTGCATCTATCCATCATAAAAGAGCAACCATCCATCTTAAAAGTGCATCCATCCATCATAAAAGTGCATCGATCTATCATAAAAGTGCATCTATCTATCATAAAAGTGCATCCATCCATCATAAAAGTGCATCTATCTATCATAAAAGTGCATCCATCCATCCATCATAAGAGTGCATCTATCCATCATAAAAGAGCAACCATCCATCTTAAAAGTGCATCCATCCATCATAAAAGTGCATCTATCTATCATAAAAGTGCATCTATCTATCATAAAAGTGCATCCATCCATCATAAAAGTGCATCCATCCATCATAAAAGAGCATCTATCCATCATAAAAGTGCATCCATCCATCATAAGAGTGCATCTATCTATCATAAAAGTGCATCCATCCATCATAAAAGTGCATCTATCCATCATAAAAGAGCATCTATCCATCATAAAAGTGCATCCATCCATCATAAAAGTGCATCTATCTATCATAAAAGAGCATCTATCCATCATAAAAGTGCATCCATCCATCCATCATAAAAGTGCATCCATCCATCTATCATAAAAGTGCATCCATCCATCCATCCATCATAAAAGTGCATCTATCTGTCATAAAAGTGCATCCATCCATCATAAAAGTGCACCTATCTATCATAAAAGTGCATCCATCCATCCATCCATCATAAAAGTGCATCTATCTATCATAAAAGTGCATCCATCATAAAAGTGCATCTATCTATCATAAAAGTGCATCCATCATAAAAGTGCATCTATCCATCATAAAAGAGCATCTATCTATCTATCATAAAAGTGCATCCATCCATCATAAAAGTGCATCTATCTATCATAAAAGAGCATCTATCCATCATAAAAGTGCATCCATCCATCCATCCATCATAAAAGTGCATCCATCCATCTATCATAAAAGTGCATCCATCCATCCATCCATCCATCATAAAAGTGCATCTATCTATCATAAAAGTGCATCTATCATAAAAGTGCATCCATCCATCCATCCATCATAAAAGTGCATCTATCTATCATAAAAGTGCATCTATCTATCATAAAAGTGCATCTATCATAAAAGTGCATCCATCCATCCATCCATCATAAAAGTGCATCTATCTATCATAAAAGTGCATCCATCATAAAAGTGCATCTATCTATCATAAAAGTGCATCCATCCATAATAAAAGTGCATCCATCCATCATAAAAGTGCATCTATCTATCATAAAAGTGCATCTATCTATCATAAAAGTGCATCCATCCATCATAAAAGTGCATCTATCCATCATAAAAGTGCATCTATCTATCATAAAAGTGCATCCATCCATCATAAAAGTGCATCTATCCATCATAAAAGTGCATCTATCTATCATAAAAGTGCATCCATCCATCCATCATAAAAGTGCATCCATCCATCCATCATAAAAGTGCATCTATCTATCATAAAAGTGCATCCATCCATCATAAAAGAGCATCCATCCATCATAAAAGTGCATCTATCCATCATAAAAGAGCAACCATCCATCATAAAAGTGCATCTATCTATCATAAAAGTGCATCCATCCATCATAAAAGTGCATCCATCCATCCATCATAAAAGTGCATCCATCCATCTATCATAAAAGTGCATCCATCCATCCATCCATCATAAAAGTGCATCTATCATAAAAGTGCATCCATCCATCATAAAAGTGCATCTATCTATCATAAAAGTGCATCCACCCATCATAAAAGTGCATCCATCATAAAAGTGCATCCATCCATCTATCATAAAAGTGCATCCATCCATCCATCCATCATAAAAGTGCATCTATCCATCATAAAAGTGCATCTATCTATCATAAAAGTGCATCTATCTATCATAAAAGTGCATCTATCTATCATAAAAGTGCATCCATCCATCATAAAAGTGCATCCATCCATCATAAAAGTGCATCTATCTATCATAAAAGTGCATCCATCCATCATAAAAGTGCATCTATCCATCATAAAAGTGCATCCATCCATCATAAAAGTGCATCTATCTATCATAAAAGTGCATCCATCCATCATAAAAGTGCATCTATCTATCATAAAAGTGCATCCATCCTCATAAAAGTGCATCCATCCATCATAAAAGTGCATCTATCCATCATAAAAGTGCATCTATCCATCATAAAAGTGCATCCATCCATCATAAAAGTGCATCCATCCATCATAAAAGAGCATCCATCCATCATAAAAGTGCATCTATCCATCATAAAAGAGCAACCATCCATCCATCATAAAAGTGCATCTACCTATCATAAAAGTGCATCCATCCATCATAAAAGAGCATCCATCCATCATAAAAGTGCATCTATCCATCATAAAAGTGCATCCATCCATCATAAAAGAGCATCTATCTATCATAAAAGTGCATCTATCCATCATAAAAGTGCATCCATCCATCATAAAAGTGCATCCATCCATCATAAAAGTGCATCCATCCATCATAAAAGTGCATCCATCCATCATAAAAGTGCATCTATCCATCATAAAAGTGCATCTATCCATCATAAAAGTGCATCTGTCCATCATAAAAGAGCATCCATCCATCATAAAAGTGCATCCATCCATCATAAAAGTGCATCCATCCATCATAAAAGAGCATCCATCCATCATAAAAGTGCATCCATCCATCATAAAAGAGCATCCATCCATCATAAAAGTGCATCCATCCATCATAAAAGTGCATCCATCCATCATAAAAGTGCATCTATCCATCATAATAGTGCATCCATCCATCATAAAAGTGCATCTATCCATCATAAAAGTGCATCCATCCATCATAATAGTGCATCTATCCATCATAAAAGTGCATCCATCCATCATGTTGTGCGTCTCACGGGTCTGTGAAGATATTTTTACCGTAAATATATCTTAAATGTATTATTATCAGTAATATGCGTTGCTAAGGACTTCATTTGGACAGCTTTAGAGGAGATTTTCAGCCCTCAGATTCCAGATGATGTCCTAATAAACCACACATCAGTGATGATTATTATTCAGATTGACAAAAGATGTTATGACTGGTGTTGAGGTCCAGGGTCATAGAGAAGTCCATCACGCTTCTCGAGCCAATAAACATATGAATATATGAATATATGAAGCGTTATTATGAAAACTGGCCGTCTATCCGATATCATACATCAATCGATGGGAATAGCTGATGATAGCGAGTTACAAAAAGTTAGAAGCACTTGGGTTTTGTATTTGCACACTTTTAAGTATAGTGTGTGTGTGTGTGTGTGTGTGTGTGTGTGTGTGTGTGTGTGTGTGTGTGTGTGTGTGTGTATATATGCAGACTTACTATCGAGTTAATGTCTTGGAGTTGAAGATGCAGCTGCCGCGCGCAGAACGCGCAGTTCCCACCGCAGTCCGCGCGCGGCCGTCCGCCGCCAGACACGCGCTCAGCGTCAGGCACGCGCTCAGCATCAGCAGGAGCATCCACCTGGAGCTCATGGGAACCGACAGGGTCTGCAGGAAAACACACAGAGCGCACTCTTTCTCTCTCTCTCTTTCTCTCTCTCTCTCTCTCTCTCTCTCTCTCTCTCTCTCTCTCTCTCTCTCTCTCTCTCTCTCTCTCTCTCTCTCTCTCTCTCTCTCTCTCTCTCTCTCTGTTCATTTATTAAAGTTAGAGCCAAAACAAACTACATCTCAGACTCCTAGAGACTGATACTGACCTTCATCACTGCGCAGTTACTCCAGCTCGTGCGAGTAAAGGCTCGTCAACACTAAAGACACAAGTGCGTTACTAGAGAGAGAGAGAGAGAGAGAGAGAGAGAGAGAGAGAGAGAGAGAGAGAGAGAGAGAAGAGAGAGAGAGAGAGAGAGAGAGAAGAGAGAGAGAGAGAGAGAGAGAGAGAGAGAGGAGAGAGAGAGAGAGAGGGGAGAGGGCGGGGCTTATAGATGATAGTCCCTGACATTATTATACAATACAAATAATAATTACTCTGTAGGAGTTGCACACTGTTTGTATATGTGTGAAACAGGCTTTATATAAATCTCAATCTACACCGATCAGGCATAACATTATAACACTGATGGTCTCTGTTAGTGGGTGGGGTATATTAGGCAGCAAGTGAACATGTTGTCCTCAGAGTTGATGTGTCAGAAGCAGGAGAAATGGGCAAGCGTGAGGATTTGAGCGAGTTTGACAAGGGCCAGATTGTGACGGCTAGACGACTGGGTCAGAGCATCTCCAGAACTGCAGCTCTTGTGGGGTGTTCCCCGGTCTGCAGTGGTCAGTCTCTATCAAAAGTGAAGGACCAGTGGAGAACCGGCCACAGGGTCATGGGCGGCCGAGGCTCATTGATGCCCGTGGGGAGCGAAGGCTGGCCCGTGTGGGTCCGATCAAACAGAGAGCTACTGGAGCTCAAACTGCTCCAGAAGTTAATGCTGGTTCTGATAGAAAGGGCTCAGAACACACAGAGCATCGACGGGTCAGCCAAACGGGGACCAACACAAGGTTAGGTCTGATCGGTGTGTATTTGGAGTGCAGGGACAGTCACCACGAGAAATACGCTGTGCTGTGTATTTTGAGCTATTTGAGTTGCCGTAGTTTGCTGTAGTTCTCGAGCAGGGATGGGTAATGTAGTCTTCCCGTGAGCACCAGCGGAGCAAACCCGTAAACAACACAGAGCACGCTTATAATGAGACAGAACAAGGTTAGTCTTGGCTACATCATCACTGTCAGCACGACTGCGCAATAATAACATCAGTCATTTTTTGCAACTTAAAGGCACAGTGTGTAACGTTTCATCTCAGAGGTGTGTCTTGACTCGTGAGTGGGCGGAGCTTTTATTCTGCCGCGAGCGCTTCTTCCACTCATGCGTGTGTGTGTGTGTGTTTGATCCTCTCACACACACACGTGAGTGTGTTAAAGTGATGTTGTAACGCTACTATGAGACACTTGTTCACTCTGCAGTGAGCGAGATCATATGAGGCGGGAAAACATGCAACCAACAACAGCAGATTTACACAATCAGACTAACTGTGTTGAGCTGGAGAACAATGAGGAGTTTCTGGTCCATCAGTGACCCAAACAGTGCCTAATAACACACACCAGATATTAAAGCCGCTAGTGTTGCCATGGTTTCCGCACAATAACACCGGGGATGATGTCACTGATAGGCGTGTCCTGGGGAAAATCACTGAATTTAAACATTCTTGTTAACATTTGGGATAAAAGCAACACAATATATATAACACTGATCTACTGGCTTATGGATATTTTAATACAGAAATCTTACATATTGTGCCTTTAAGTGCGAATCGAGTTTCCATCCCTGATATCAGTATCAACACAATCCACTTACATCGCAATTACAGGGGCGGCAGTGGCTCATTGGTTCATGTAGGTTGTCTACAAACCGGAAGGTTGGTGGTTCGATCCCCGGTTCCACCTGACCAAGTGTCGAGGTGTCCTTGAGCAAGACACCTAACCCCAGCTGCTCCCGACGAGCTGGATGGCGCCTTGCATGGCTGACACCGCCGTCGGTGTGTGAATGGGTGAATGTGAGGCAATGTGTAAAGCGCTTTGGATGGCCCATTGGTCTGTTAAAAGCGCTATATAAATGCAGTCCATTTACCATTTACCATTTACATTTGCCTAAGTAATGTTATAATTATTATATTTGTTATAATGTTATATTAGAATATAGAAATATGAAATGTTGGGAAAAATGAAATGATGCTATTATAAATGAAACTAAAACCGCACCAAATCAATTCATTCCGTAATTAATTAATTCATTCCATTGCCTTTATGAATGACTCACTGAATCCTTGAATCATTAACTCACTGAATCATTGAATCATTAACTCACTGAATCATTGACTCATTAACTCACTGAATCATTGACTCATTAACTCACTGAATCATTGAATCATTGAATCATTGACTCATTAACTCACTGAATCATTGACTCATTAACTCACTGAATCATTGACTCATTAACTCACTGAATCATTGAATCATTGACTCATTAACTCACTGAATCATTAACTCATTAACTCACTGAATCATTGAATCATTGACTCATTAACTCACTGAATCATTAACTCATTAACTCACTGAATCATTGAATCATTGACTCATTAACTCACTGAATCATTAACTCATTAACTCACTGAATCATTGAATCATTGACTCATTAACTCACTGAATCATTACCTCATTAACTCACTGAATCATTGACTCATTAACTCATTAACTCACTGAATCATTGACTCATTAACTCACTGAATCATTGACTCATTAACTCACTGAATCATTGACTCATTAACTCACTGAATTATTGACTCATTAACTCACTGAATCATTGACTCATTAACTTACTGAATCATTGACTCATTAACTCACTGAATTATTGACTCATTAACTCACTGAATCATTGACTCATTAACTCACTGAATCATTGACTCATTAACTCACTGAATCATTGACTCATTAACTCACTGAATCATTGACTCATTAACTCACTGAATCATTGACTCATTAACTTACTGAATCATTGACTCATTAACTCACTGAATTATTGACTCATTAACTCACTGAATCATTGACTCATTAACTCACTGAATCATTGACTCATTAACTCACTGAATCATTGACTGACTGAATCATTGACTCATTAACTCACTGACTGACTGAATCATTGAATCATTGACTCATTGACTCACTGAATCATTGACTCATTAACTCACTGAATCATTGAATAATTTACTCATTAACTCACTGAATCATTGACTCATTAACTCACTGAATCATTGACTCATTAACTCACTGAATCATTGAATCATTGACTCATTAACTCACTGAATCATTGACTCATTAGCTCACTGAATCATTGACTCATTAACTCACTGAATCATTGACTCATTAACTCACTGAATCATTGACTCATTAACTCACTGAATCATTGACTGACTGAATCATTGACTCATTAACTCACTGACTGACTGAATCATTGAATCATTGACTCATTAACTCACTGAATCATTGACTCATTAACTCACTGAATCATTGAATAATTGACTCATTAACTCACTGAATCATTGACTCATTAACTCACTGAATCATTGACTCATTAACTCACTGAATCATTGAATCATTGACTCATTAACTCACTGAATCATTGAATCATTGACTCATTAACTCACTGAATCATTGACTCATTAGCTCACTGAATCATTGACTCATTAACTCACTGAATCACCTGATTTGTTCAAAGAGGTGAATCATCCCAGAGTGAATCACCGCTGTTGGCCGGTTTTCATGGGCTAAATAGACCAAAAAAAGTGAAAAGGCACAACGTTGTGTCTAAAAATGGTCAATTCATATAATCATCTTATTGTTTATTGAACAGTTGTATAAAATCACATTTTGCAATCGTGCTGATATTCGAGATAATAGCACTCGTGTGATATTGCTGATCTATATTATATTATAAACAGTAATAATGTTTATATCTCTCATCTGCAAAAGTGACACGCTATATCGTGTGGCCATAATATATAGGGTTGTTGTAAGCGTTGTTGTCTGCTAAAGTATCATAAGTTAGGTCTTTTATGAACATTTTTTATTGTAATATTAACAGAAACATATTGCATAGTTTGAGGGATAAAGGGTGAAGAGAGTTTAAAACACTGAAGCGGAGGAGAGGAGGAGGAGCGGAGGAGGAGCGGAGGAGGAGCGGAGGAGAGGAGGAGGAGCGGAGGAGGAGCGGAGGAGGAGCGGAGGAGGAGCGGAGGAGGAGCGGAGGAGGAGCGGAGGAGGAGAGGAGGAGGAGCGGAGGAGGAGCGGAGGAGGAGAGGAGGAGGAGAGGAGGAGGAGCGGAGGAGGAGCGGAGGAGGAGCGGAGGAGGAGCGGAGGAGGAGCGGAGGAGGAGAGGAGGAGGAGCGGAGGAGGAGCGGAGGAGGAGAGGAGGAGGAGCGGAGGAGGAGCGGAGGAGGAGAGGAGGAGGAGCGGAGGAGGAGCGGAGGAGGAGAGGAGGAGGAGCGGAGGAGGAGCGGAGGAGGAGAGGAGGAGGAGCGGAGGAGGAGCGGAGGAGGAGAGGAGGAGGAGAGGAGGAGGAGCGGAGGAGGAGCGGAGGAGGAGCGGAGGAGGAGCGGAGGAGAGGAGGAGGAGCGGAGGAGAGGAGGAGGAGCGGAGGAGGAGCGGAGGAGGAGCGGAGGAGGAGAGGAGGAGAGGAGGAGGAGCGGAGGAGGAGCGGAGGAGAGGATGATCTGATGAAGAGCACAGGATAATGATCAGGGCTAATGCTGCCATTCACTGTGTCTTCTGTGCTATTGACCAATCCTCACCTCAGTAAAGACCATTGATCCAGACACAATACACACACACCAGCTCACTGAAGAGACACACACACACACACACACACACACACACACACACACACACACACACACACACACACACACACACACACACACACACACACACACACACACACACACACACACACACACACAGTATCGTGATTGAATATATTATAGTAATGTAAAAATAATGGAATAGCCGTATTCAGCAGGGCATCAGGAACTGGGGAAGTTACAAAACAACAAAATCAAAAGTCGTGAGTGTGAGTGTGTGTGTGTGTGTGTGTGTGTGTGTGTGTGTGTGTGTGTGTGTGTGCGCACATTTGTCAGGCTACCCACATGCAAAAGAAATGAACCATAAAGTGTGTGCGACCTTCCATCAAAGCCATCAATGTATTATCTTAGTGCTGATTAACCCTGACATTTCACACGTCATTTTCTCTTCTAATGCGAGACGGCTCACACACACACACACACACACACACACACACACACACACACACACACAGCAACTAATCAACAGTCGACTGATTGGACGTTTCTCAGATGTGTCTATCATGCAAAACGGATGGATGTGTTTGTGTGTGAGAGTCTGCAGGTGTTAAAGCAGACAGAAAACACACACACACACACACACCCGTGGCTTAAAGTGAAACGGATGCTTCTATCACGATGAAAACAAAAGATTCGGAGTTAATGATTTGTAAAATATCCAAAAACTAAATCCCAGTACAGCTGGAGCTAGGGCAACACTAATGTGCCGAACCACACAGAGTTAAATCATGATTGACATCATTCCCAGTAGAGGAGGAGTGTGTTGATTTCACACACTCTCTGTGACGCTAATCTCTCTCCGTCCAAATGAAAGCCTTTATAGTGAAGCTATAGCTTATGTTCCAAATGTAATGGTGCAATGCTAAAACATTTACTAGTGCACAAGTTGTAACTTCTGTAGTGGCTCTTAACATCTCATCTCCCCACAGCGAGTGCCAGCGGCCCCGAACAAGGGCCTTCAAGAGCTGTACAATACACACATGATGAAGTCTGCTCTTCTGCTAGCAAAGTAGCAATTAAGACGCCACTTTGATAAAAGGCATTTGTAGAAGAGACATTAACGGATGAAAAGATGTTCAGAACGTGACGTGTCTTTATTCTCAGTTTGACTGCGAGTTCTTGTGTTTTGCGGAGCAGCCGATAGTGCTGCGCTATGTGCCTGTGTGTATCTGTCACCTTCTCTCATGTTAAAGGATATGCTGTGTGTGCCTATTACTATAATTACAGTCATTTACAGAATGGCCGTAAACTTTATTAATGTTCTTTCATTGAGTCGGGCAGCGAATCGTCACGATGTCGTTTCTTATGTTTCGAATTCCCATTTAAATCCCGTTTATCCCAACCTCAGGACAGAGAGGAAATGTTATGGGTTTTTTGCGCAATGACTGTTCCCCAAATGCATCAAGCGGCCGTGTGTGATGGGCCCTGCTTTAAAGAAAGAAGCCACGCATAGCACACACATTATTCATCCACTATCCAGCCATGGATGCGCCAACCCCTCATAGGCACATCAGCATGGGTTATATAGAGGACAGCGTGCAGACCGTTTCCTATAATGCAGGCCAGCTAGTAAAGATCTGTGCCCGGTTACATAAAGCACCTTCAGTTTTTCCCTCAAGTATGAACTGAAGGGGCGATTTCCCCTTCCCTGAGAGAATAACTGAAGGGTGTTGCGTATAATCTCTTAAACGGTTCTCTTAGGTAATGGAAACACTAAAGTGTTTCACGACAGCGATCCTGGATTCACGTTATAAAAGTCTTGTTGCCATAGATACGCAAACACTGACACTAATGCTGCGTTCACACCAAACGTGAATAGAGCGGCAAATTCGTGTCTAGTTTGACGCTTGAACTTTGAAAGCATTCGCGCGTCCAAAGCGAGATGGACGTGTAGAAGCAAGCATTTGAAGCGGAATTGAAAAATACTACTGTTATTGTGTCACGAAATGTAGTTTTAAGAGTTGTTCATTCGAGAATGTAGTTGTTTAAAGCTCAAATCTGTGTTTATTTGTAAAGATAGCGCCTATTTAAAAATGTTGGGAGATCCCGGCGATCACCTCGCGCTCATGTGACCCGCCTGGAACAGCCTAACCTCCTGACTCTTGCCGCTGGTAAACGAGAAATGTTTAAATTCACAATCTATAGCTTCGGTTCTATTATATGAAACATAAGTTAAAAGACATTAATCAAGTCAAGTCAAGTCAACTTTATATATATTTAGCGCTTTTAACAAAGCAGCTTCACAGTGTTAAACAGGAAAATAATGCAGCAGAATCTGATTCAGCCGTACAGCCGTTCTGGAGAAAACGGTGATGTCATCAGCTCATTTCAATTATCATACAGTGACAATGTGGGCTTTAAATCAGTAATTTAGTTTATTTGGTTAATTTAGTTTAATAATTAGATTTATTTGGATATTTAGTTGAACATGTAGTGTCCCCAACTGAGCACGCCAAGCCAGAGGCAACAGTGGCAAGGAAACCAAAACCCCATCAGGAGCAGAATGGAGGAAAATAAACCTTGGGAGAAACCAGGCTCAGTCGGGGTAATGACTTGTTATATAATTATTTGAGTTTTTCTTCATCTCATTCAGAAATGTCCGTATGACTGCAAGTGTTCGGTGTCACAGTGGTTGCGATGTGTGATGGTCAAATCGGTATTCTTGCAACAATTTTTCATCGCTAAGATGGTCCAAAGGGTTCTCCCTATCCCTAAAAATTCTTCTTGGCACATAATGATCTTCAGCTGGTTCCATAAATTCAGCCATGTCGTCTTATTTTTGTCCGCGTTACTCTTAAGGTTACGATTTCCAAACCTTAAGTTATACTTAGGGAAATGTTAAGGGGTTTTATGCAACACTTAACGCTTTTTAAGGGATTACTGAAGTGAAAAAACAGCATTTTTTAAGTGTTTAAGTGTTTATGATGTTTCACATACCTCCGGTACACGCAGTCTCCAATACCGGAGACATTGGTTCGAGTCCCGCTGGGAGCGGGGCAAGTAGGACCGGAGGGGTTGTGTTGGTGCCATGACCCGGATGGGAGTGAGGTCTAGGGGGTGAGTGTAATGGAGGCCAGCTAGTAAAGATCTGTGCAGGTAAAACTCACTACCCTGATCTCAAGAGGTGCACTAGAGACTGTGGTCTTTGGAGTCCTTGTTACCGTGCCCACTTCCCATGCCAGTGATGCTAGTTCGAGTCCCACTCGGACCAGAGCGCGTAAATCCGGAGGGGTTACGTTGGTACCGTGACCCGGATGGGAGTGAGGTCTAGGGGGTGAGTGTAATGGAGTCCAGCTAATGAGAGCTGTGCAGGTAAACCTCACTCCGGAGACATTGGTTCGAGTCCCGCTGGGAGTGGGGCAAGTAGGACCAGAGGGGTTGCGTTGGTGCCGTGACCCGGATGGGAGTGAGGTCTAGGGGGTGAGTGTAATGGAGTCCAGCTAATGAGAGCTGTGCAGGTAAACCTCACTCCGGAGACATTGGTTCGAGTCCCGCTGGGAGCGGGGCGAGTAGGACCACAGGGGTTGCGTTGGTGCCATGACCCGGATGGGAGTGAGGTCTAGGGGGTGAGTGTAACGGAGTCCAGCTAATGAGAGCTGTGCAGGTAAACCTCACTCCGGAGACATTGGTTCGAGTCCTGCTGGGAGTGGGGCAAGTAGGACCAGAGGGGTTGCGTTGGTGCCATGACCCGGGTGGGAGTGAGGTCTAGGGGGTGAGTGTAACGGAGGTCAGCTAGTAAAGATCTGTGGAGGTAAACCTCACTCCCCTGGGTTCAAGAGGCACACTAGCGACTGACGCTAGAGACTGCGGTCTTTATCGTACTTGTTAACACTCATGCCGGAGATGCCGGTTTGAGTCCCGCTCTGAGCAGGCTGACTAAGACCGGAGGGGTTACACATGTCATAAAAAGCTGGCCAGATGTTGTGTCGCACCAAAAAGACAACAAACCAATGCAAGACTGGAGATTTGTGTAGCAGTCACTGGAGCTCAACTTGCAAAGTCAGGAATACCATCTATGGTCCAACTCAGCCACTGTCCTGACATGGTTTAAGTCAGACTCATGTCGATTCAAGGTGTTTGTGGGAATCAGGACTTCTGAAATCCAAAAGCTCTCAGATCAGTAGGCATGGAGGATTGTGAGCTCAATGTGAGATGGTGGTCCAGTGGGTTAAACCATGGAGCTGATATGCAGAAGGTTGCTGGTTCCATCCCAGCGGTCACCACCAGTGTGTCCTTGAGCAAGGCACTTTACTCCATGCTGCTCCAGGGGGATTGTCCCTGTAATAAGGGCACTGTAAGTCGCTTTGGATAAAAGCGTCATGTAAATGTAATGTAACCCATCAAACCAGGGGAAAATCCTCAAATCATTGGTGTCAAGACTCATCCTTTCTGTTACGACCACCTCATGAGTGGCCTGAGGCTAGAAAAAGACCCTACAGAGCGACGGCGATCCTTGTTCGGTCATTATATCTCAACTAGTTCTGATAGGCCTGGCCGAATTTGTCTACCAATATTCTGAAAGCGTAACAGTGTGTGCACGTCAAAAGCAAAGCGAATATTACTCGCTCTAGTTTACTCACGGGATAACTTTGTTTCCGCATCACTCGCGTGGATAAAAACATTGAGTGTTTCCGTTCTTCTGTTATCAAAAATGTTGGAGAAAGTGTTGCTGCTCTGTACCTGTTGAGTCCCAAATACTCCGGAAAGCCGAATGCCGACGTGTCTGGGTTTACAGCTCCATCCAGAGGCTCACACAACTCACACAACTTGATACCTTTTCTATGTAAAGCACTTTGTATTGCCATTGTGTATGAAATGTGCTATATGAATACACTTGCCTTGCCTATTTGTTCTGTACACATTCATATGCAAAAGAATGGTGATTTATAATTTATAATTTAAGTTGTTTGCTTTGAGCCAGACATGATAGGCCTTATAAATAATGGTGCGTTTGTTTATTTGCAGCCACACGCACGTTTGTGATGTTAATCCACCATCTCCATCAGTTTAAGCTGAGCTGAACGGTGACATCGCTGTAGTCTAATGTTCAGTGTTCAAACCTCCTAAACGCGTGGCCCTTTCTCTCAAACACACACGCAGAGACATCAGTTCAGGGATTTTCCTCTCGCACACGCGCTCGCTCATGAGTGATGCTTCAAAGACGCGAGCCACCGCACACAACCTGCGAGATTATTCAACCACTATCCGACCACGCAGACGTGTTGTGGGTTATAAAGACACTCAAAGCTAGCTTGCAATGTTTGAGTTATATTATCGCTCTGTGATGAATTTCGACTCCCCCTCGTTGAAGCCGCCACTTGATTGCCTGATTCGAACCGCACACCGAAACATAACCTTGCTGGGGAATGAGGTGTGTGTTTTGTTTTGGCTTTTGTGCAACGACTGTTCCACATTATCTGTGTGCAATAAAGTCAATAAAGAATGATCCCGCTGTGATGGAGGGGGAAGAATACAGTCAATCCCCCACTCAAAGCTGCCCTATCATTCAGCCTCGATTGATTTACTCTGAAGCATCGAGGGGCATTTCAGATCGGGTCTCGAACACAATCAAATTCAAATACACACTCCAGTTTAACCTCGCCTTGGTGACGTTATTCCACAGAAACGGGCAGGAATATCAAAGCACTTTCCCAGCAGTCAGTATTTTACTGTGCCAAAGAAAGACCCCGTTCGGCATCTAAGACAACTGAGGAGTGTTAGTGAATGATTTCTCAGAAACAGTGTGTTTACAGCTGCTTTGCACCCAGGAAACACTGAAAACATTACGCCCACAGTGTTACGCCCTGGGCTGTACAGTAGTTCTGATGGTGTTTTCAGGGAAAGTGTCCTCTGGAACAGCAGCTGCTCCTGTGATAGATAGACAGAGAAAAGCATAATCCTCACCCTCAGAGATTTCACTGCCCTGTTGTGAGTCCAGTTTATATGTTAGACAGCTGCAAAATGAGCTTTTCTCTTGCGTTTTCGACACTTTCAAACAAGAATGTTTCCGTCCCGTTCCACATCTGCCATCTTGCATTCGTTTTTTTTCCCTTTTCCGTCACGTTATCTTGTGTCTCCTACTGTTTTAGAGGCTTTACCTCGGATTGCACGAGCGGCAGTTGATTCAGATCCGTGCTCTGTCTGGAGAGCTTTAGCTGATGTTAGTTCCGGATCTAGTTGATCTAGCCGGTTCAGATGACACACTGCGGTCTGCCTCGTGTCCCATAACAAGGATTTATGCACTCAGCTAAAGGATTATTAGGAACGCCTGTTCAATTTCTCATTAATGCAATTATCTAATCAACCAATCACATGGCAGTTGCTTCAATGCATTTAGGGGTGTGGTCCTGGTCAAGACAATCTCCTGAACTCCACACTGAATGTCGGAATGGGAAAGAAAGGGGATTTAAGCAATTTTGAGCGTGGCATGGTTGTTGGTGCCAGACGGGCCGGTCTGAGTATTTCACAATCTGCTCAGTTACTGGGATTTTCACGCACAACCATTTCTAGGTTTTACAAAGAATGGTGTGAAAAGGGAAACACATCCAGTATGGGGCAGTCCTGTGGGCCAAAATGCCTTGTTGATGCTAGAGGTCAGAGGAGAATGGGCCGACTGATTCAAGCTGATAGAAGAGCAACTTTGACTGAAATAAGCACTCGTTACAACCGAGGTATGCAGCAAAGCATTTGTGAAGCCACAACACGCACAACCTTGAGGCGGATGGGCTACAACAGCAGAAGACCCCACCGGGTACCACTCATCTCCACTACAAATAGGAAAAAGAGGCTACAATTTGCACCAGCTCACCAAAATTGGACAGTTGAAGACTGGAAAAATGTTGCCTGGTCTGATGAGTCTGGATTTCTGTTGAGACATTCAGATGGTAGAGTCAGAATTTGGCGTAAACAGAATGAGAACATGGATCCATCATGCCTTGTTACCACTGTGCAGGCTGGTGGTGGTGGTGTAATGGTGTGGGGGATGTTTTCTTGGCACACTTTAGGCCCCTTAGTGCCAATTGGGCATGGTTTAAATGCCACGGCCTACCTGAGCATTGTTTCTGACCATGTCCATCCCTTTATGACCAGCATGTGCCCATCCTCTGATGGCTACTTCCAGCAGGATAATGCCCCATGTCACAAAGCTCCAATCATTTCAAACTGGTTTCTTGAACATGACAATGAGTTCACTGGACTAAAATGGCCCCCACAGTCCCCAGATCTCAACCCAATAGAGCATCTTTGGGATGTGGTGGAACGGGAGCTTCGTGCCCTGGATGTGCATCCCACAAATCTCCATCAACTGCAAGATGCTATCCTATCAATATGGGCCAACATTTCTAAAGAATGCTTTCAGCTCCTTGTTGAATCAATGCCACGTAGAATTAAGGCAGTTCTGAAGGCCAAAGGGGTCAAACACAGTATTAGTGCTGCTCCTAATAATCCTTTAGGGGAGTGTATATCCCTCAGGTTTTGCACTCAGTCCCGAGGCTACATGGTTCTTTATAACCTATCCTCAAGGTTCGCCTCTCACACCATGTATGATGCTATAATGTCCACAGAAATCTCGCAGTACACGGCCATGTCCGATGCTTTATTATCATTCCTTCACTTTCTCCCCCTGTTCTCCCACATCAGTCCCTGTCATTATGAAGCCTTAAAGCAAAGATTTCCTGCACCCGATCGATGCAATCAAGTCTCTCAGGAGCTCAGAGAACTCAAGCGTGGGGCCGTGATCGCTGGACACCTGTGCAATAAGGCCATTCGGGACATTTCCTCACTACTAAATATTCCACGCTCAACTGTTAGTGGGATTAGAACAAAGAGGAAGCCATTGGAACAACAGCAACTCAGCCACAGAGCGGGGTCAGCGCATGCTGTGGGTCACAGAGCGGGGTCAGCGCATGCTGTGGGTCACAGAGCGGGGTCAGCGCATGCTGAGGGTCACAGAGCGGGGTCAACGCATGCTGAGGGTCACAGAAGTGGCCAACTTTCTGCAGAGTCAAGAGCTCCAGACCTCCAGACTTCTGTGGCCTTCAGATGAGCTCAAGAACAGTGTGTAGAGCTTCATGGAATGGGTTTCCATGGCCGAGCAGCTCATCCAAGCCTCACATCACCAAGCGTGGGATGCAGTGGGGTAAAGCGTGCCGCCACTGGACTCTAGAGCAGTGGAGGCGTGTTCTCTGAGTGACCAATCACGCTTCTCTGTCTGACAATCCCATGGACGAGTCTGGGTTTAGCGGTTTCGAACGGGACTTGTGTACTGATATAAAGAACAGCATATATGGAGTATTTACTGGAAATGTTTAATGTGTGAGAACGACTGCATATGATTATATATTGAGCTTTTAATGATTTGTAGTTGTAAGAGAAGCTCATTTGTGTGTGGATGTCCCTGATATCATCTGTTGATCATCAAATACACACACACACACACACACACACATGAATAATGCAGAACCACTCCATGTGACACACAAACAATGAAGAAAGGAATAACACTGAGAGAGATGAGATCCAGCTGGAACCAGTCTCAGTCTTCACAGCATCTTCTAGATCTGCTGGTTTATGAGTGAATATAATCTGGACATGTGACCTGTGGACCTCAGCTTAAACGCTCTGAGCCACTGTTGTTATTAATGTCTGATCACATCAGCTCTGAGAGCTCGTGGACGCTATGGGGTGTTATATTTCATTATTTAAACATGAGAACACATAATATGACCATATGTTTATTTTTCTACTTACAGGAATTCATTTTAATAACAAACAGATCCACACGTTATTCTCTGAGGGTCTGTTTCCATATCAACACCCTGGGCAACACTAAACATCACACACACACACACACACACACACACACACACACACACACACACACACACACACACTTCTCATGATGGGATGTTTTGTCACCAGTGTGAGGCGCACCTGTCACCTGATCTCAGGCCAGTGCTGAGACTCTATTGTTGAGTGAGAAAGAGTTTACACCTCATTTCATCTCAATAGAGGACAGGAGAAAGGAGGGAATGTACAGTAAAGCCAGAACAAACCGGAGGTCGACATTGTGCTAACCTATAATTACACATCCCAGTGTGAGCACTGCATTGTGGGAATGTTTAGTGGACAAACATGTGAGGGCACTGGAGGGAATTTGACACCGCTGGAAATGGCCGACTTCCTGCTCAGTGTCTGAATATCTGCATCCATAATGAACACCGGCTGTGTGTAATCTCTCACAGCTGTCAATCACAGCAGTGGGCGTTTACACTGAAGTCTCACAGCGGCCAATCACAGCAGTGGGCGTTTACACTGAAGTCTCACAGCGGCCAATCACAGCAGTGGGCGTTTACACTGAAGTCTCACAGCGGCCAATCACAGCAGTGGGCGTTTACACTGAAGTCTCACAGTGGCCAATCACAGCAGTGGGCGTTTACACTGAAGTCTCACAGCCGCCAATCACAGCAGTGGGCGTTTACACTGAAGTCTCACAGCGGCCAATCACAGCAGTGGGCGTTTACACTGGGGACAACACCTCTAATTAAAGGTGCAGTAACTGATTTCTGAGAAGCGGTGTTAAAAGTTGACAGACCGAGCAACACACTTATAGCCAATCAGCAGTAAGGGGCGTGTCCAATCATTACGGGGGAGGTGCTTGCTTTGCATAGCATGTTTGAGAATTTGTGGGTGGGGCTATCGAGATAGGGGTGTGGTCTTTTGGGTGATTTCAAGAACCTTTAACATGGAAACGACGCTGTATCGCGTGTCCTGTCAGCTTTATTATACAGTACCCGGCTTATGTTTCATAACTTTATGATGCTCCTCAGTCTAATCGTTTAAAGCGCTTGTGTGCGCGGGAGGAATGCAGGATGGAGAGGTGTGTGTTTGGAATGAACGGTTTTGTCAGCATATGTGTGCTGAACATTAGGATGCAAAGGGACTCATCCGAGCAGTTGCTTGGCAACCCTGAATCCCGTTTGGAGGTGCTTTACGTGTGTAGGGGGAGATTCAGAGCCATCACACACACACACACACACACACTTCTTAAAGATATTTCTTCACGCGTGTGTGTGTTTGTCACGCCTCAGCTACAGCAGCTCTACCCCTCAGTGCTGTTGGGATGATGACCGATGATCCTCCAGCTGCTGATCTGAGGTCAGCATCGATCCAGCGGCTGGAGTTATGAGTAATAAATGGAAGAAGTCAATATTCAATTAAAAGTGACGATTTGGACCTGCAATATAACCTCGACAGGAGGACGGACAGGAACAGTTCTGCAAATCTACGGCTTAACGAGGATATAATCTATAGTGACAGCGCTTGACTGTTCGGATCCAGTGATTGGCTGTGTGTCTGACCGCTGGTCATGTGACCTCATCACGTCATAACCAGGGCAGGAAACAACGTCCTCAGATAAAGAACCGCCATCATTTCAGATAGCAGTGAAGAGTCATGATGACGTCCCTCGCTGAAGCCCTAAAATTAACCTTTATTTCATTTTTATAATATAATTAATTAATTATTATTTGTTTTACCTTTAAAGTACTAGATTTTACCAATAAATAATATAATTTAAGCAACTTTAAATCTAAAATAACTCTCCAGAGCATGAATAATCATGAATATCTCACATTGTGTGTCTCGGCGAGCTCTTCACGTGTCAAATAATAATATCAGATGATATTTCATGGCCTTATAGCTCTCTATGGAGCGGATGAGCTGTTCCGCTGGGTCCTAAAGTCAGGTCTTCAGAATGCTTTCAGACACACGTGCAGACATTATTACATCTTTTTCTGGTAAAGTTTAGTTTGAATTTTGAGCATTTCTGCGTGTATTAAAGCATTCCACACATTCCATTCCCCTAAGGGGGTCGAATTGACCAACCGCGAGAGAAAGATTTGTTTCACATTCATTGATTTGATTGGCTGACATGAAATAGCTAGTATTCTCACAGCAGCCAATCACAGCAGTGGACGACAAAAGTGGACAAGGGGTGTGTCCAATCATTAGGGGGAGGTGCTTGTGTTGCATAGCATGTTTGTGAATTTGGGGGCGGGGCTATCGAGATTGATTATTTCAACCACAAACTCCTCGAATACAGTCAATTTTTTGTGTGTGTTCGTGGTTCAAGTGCAACAAAAGTCCTAAGGTCTTGGTCCACTCCGAACACTCAATTAAAACAAAAACAAAAACTATTAATTTCGGGTCAAAATGGCCCGAGGGATGGGTGAGTAAGCGAAAGTAAAACAGCAGTCTTCAGCGCATGGGCGTCACTAGGCCCTTTATAGGGAGCTTCAGCCCCTAAACTTCTGCCCAGCCTCCCTAAAAGATGTGAGATTAGCCTTTATAACATATGAAACTGGCTTCGGCTTCGGCCCGTGTTTTAATCAGCGAGTTCTTCAATCCGCAGCGGGTCGAGGTGTGTGTGTTGATCTGAGCTCTCATTGGTCTGTCACCGCTCGTCAATGTCAACATATTTGAGAAAACCAATCAGATCAGAGTAGGCGGGCTTTATGTTCACAGAAGCTGCTGAGGCTGAGCCGAACATTAGCAGCGCGACTCGACCTCAAGTGAGAGATAGAAGCTAAACTACACGCTTCATATCTGACAGCAGCTTCTGTACGGCAGAAAGGGTGAACAAATGACACAAATATTCAGCCACATTAATAAACTTTTGTCTAATTTCACCATTTTGATTGAAATAGGCCTATAATATAATTAACAAACAATAAATATTAACAAAGTAATGAATGTGTGCATATTGTAAATGTGATAATGTAGCTCTCAGTAAATAATAAAGCTCAGCTTTGTTCAGCCTGTATTGGGCATAAGATCAGTAATGAATGTGTGCATATTGGGAATTAATTTAATACATTTAGTTACCCAGCTTTCCTGTTCGCCTTCAGTAAATTAACATGTCTAGAAAAATTATTCATAAAACATATTAGTTAAACATGTTTACGGTCTTCACTGATGAAAATGAAAAAACTGCATCAGTCATATCTGCCCACTGACATGGTTTACAAGTTATCTCATTCTTTGGCGTTCAGGACTTTTTAAAATACACACGTGTAGATCATCTAAATGTTCTCTGGGGAGCCCCCAACTCACATGTGGGATCTCAGTGATTATAAACTGGCCTACATTGTATGATTAAGGGATGTTCAATATGGTCATGCAGAATAAAGCATTAATATTTGCTTTATAAGTCATAATAAACAGCCAATATCCTAATATGCAAACTAATAAGGACCCTAAACTAAAGTCTTACCATTTTTGCTTCAAACCTAAAATGAAAATCCTAGAATCGCCCCCGATTAGCAGGAATATTAGGCTGCTGTCACTTTAAGAGTGAACACACGGATCACACCGACACACACACGTTTACTCTCCGATACTCAACAGGTTTTAACATCATTTTGTGACTTTGTCCGCTCACGTGCTGTCCTCTCGCTGTCTGGGCGAGCAACCGAACGAGTTCCATATTCTGCATCACAGACATCATAGCGCCCTAATGTAATGCCATGATATTGAATTTAAGACTTTCTGCTCCTGATGGAGGTCAAATCTTCATTTGTGTTCCACTGAAGAAACTCACCTATATCTCTGATGCCCTGGGGGTCAGCAGATACACGTCACATTTTCATTTTGGGGTGCACTATCCCTTTAAGGCCTTGAAATGTGTAAGGTCAAATTAAGACTTTAAAGACCCGTAACCCTGAAAGTGTTTCTAAATGAATGCATTAAGGACAGAATGTGGAATCAGCTTTTATTATAGACACTGGATTTACACACACACACACACACACACACACTTAAGAAGCGTAATAGCGCAGGACTTTCTCATCGGTGGGTTTGAGGATCTTCCTGTCTGCCAGATTGACCACCCATCCTGGCCATAACCCGAAAAAGATCTGTCGCGGGTCCTTCCTCTGCACCAGCGTCTCCCAGAGTGCATCGGTGCGGAGGTCAGGCGCGCTGTAGCCGTACTTCTGGGCCAGACGCAGCCGCGCCGCACGGACCTGCTCCGGGTCAGCCAGGTATCCACGGTTACTGGGGTCGGTGTAATACGGGAGGAGGTCTTCACCGGGCAGCAGGCGCTTGGGAATGGGCTCGCCGGACATCAGGAAGGGCACGGGTTTGATGAGGACTTCTGAAACACACACACACACACACAGATCTTATAACAACACAGTGATCCCATGAGCCTTTGGGATGGGCGATAAATGGAATCATATCGACATCACAATAAAGAAATAATGATAATAAGATCTGGATATTTTTACTTGATACAGCCAATCAGTTAAATTATGACAAATATATCACTAATGAACACTAAAATGAACTTAAAGTAATAATAATATTATTTCTAAGGAACATCACACACACTCACCTAAAGGATTATTAGGAACACCTGTTCAATTTCTCATTAATGCAATGATCTAATCAACATTCTAAAAACAAGAAGTTCCTATTAAATGACATTTGAAAGTGTCTTTGCTGATTCTGCAGCGTTTGGTTCTGAAATGAATCCGCTGCTTTGAACAAACCGCTTGAATAAAGGATCCCGTGACTGTTCAATAATGTTCATGTTTTAATGTTAAATGCATCGGAGCATTATTTATGCAGGTGTGATTGCAGCAGTTCAGATGCAGCTTCTGTGCAGGAGTTTTACTGTCAGGGATTTGATTGGTCACAGCGCTATAGTGTCTTACTATTCTAATGTGTTCATTCATTAAATACAAGACATTTCTCAGACAGTAGATGTGGATCTTTTAGAGGAATTTAAGGAGCGCTGGTCTGGTCTTGGTCTCGGTTTAGGTGGTCTTGACTACAACACTAGTTGATGCTATATAAACGGGGGTGTGGCGTCATGATTGACAGTTTCTCTGAGTGAAGTTGTCAACAGTCATTTTCTGGAATTTCGGGAGGAGATTGGAGCTTTAACTTTCATTTCTACATTTCTATGTGTAGTGGGCGGCTCCACTTCACACTCACTACCGCACAGACTCGAGACCCAAGATGTCACGCCCATAGACTGTACAAAAGATGTCCAAATTTGGCAATTCATGTGTCATGATGACGGGCTGAAAGCTGATGATACTTTTTGGCTGAGAAATATTGAGCATTTTTATTATTTTATATTATTTCTGAGTCTATAGGATGTGTTTAAAGATACGTTTGTACAATATTTGCCTTCCTATCTCCTGCAAAGATAAGTGGTTTGTTTTGCACATGTTGATCACGTCAGGTGTGTGTGTTTGACCTTTAACCATATGCTTAGACCTGCATCATGTTGTAGTGTTTTTAAGTTGACTAGTTATTATAAATCATGAATCGGCCAATCGTTCTGAAAAAAAAGAATGATATTGGCCATCCCACGCATATTCTGTGTGAAGCAGGGCAGGAACATGCCGTTTTTAGGGTTTTTTAACTCCTAAAACAATGATAAAACAATCAATAGTAAGTTCTGTCATATTATTCAATTACTTTTACAGTTTTTTGCCGTGGTATGGACTCAGTATCGGTACTCAGGTATTTTAGTCTGGTATCGTATCAAAGTCATAGTTTTGGTTTCGTGACACTATTCTATATGAAAAGTATTTGCTGATATTCTCTTTTTTTTATGTTGGTTTACAAATTTGTACCTTTTTAAATTTTTACTCTTTTAGTTTTACATTTTGTCAAGGGCTTGTTTACATTTATTATTTTTTTATAGTATACTCCTGAAGGCCAACGTTGCATGTTAAATTAAATGTTTTTAAGTAATATTTTTGAAAATTATTGTGATAAATTAGTCGATAGATCAATTGATTAGTAGATAGATCAATCGATTAATCGATAAAGTAGTAAATAGATCAATCGATAAAGTAGCAGATAGATCAAGCGATTTAGTAGATAGATCAATCAATTAATCGATAAAGTGGTAGATAGATGAAACGATTAATCAATTAAGTAGTAGAAAGATTAATCAATTAAACTATAAAGTAGTAGATAGATCAATCGATAAAGTGTAAATAGATCAATCAATGAATCGATAAAGTAGTAGATAGATCAATCGATTAAGCAATAAAGTAGTAGATCGATTAATCGATAAAGTAGTAGATAGATCAATTGATTAATCGATAAAGTAGCAAATAGATTAATCGATAAAGTAGTAGATAGATTAATCGATTAAGTAGTAGATAGATCAATCGATTAATCAATTAAGTAGTAGAAAGATTAATCGATTAAACTATAAAGTAGTAGATAGATTAATCGTTAAAGTAGTAGATAGATCAATCAATCTAGTAGATAGATCAATCGATAAAGTGTAAATAGATCAATCAATGAATCGATTAAGTAGTAGATAGACCAACCGATAAATTGGTAGATCGATCAATCGATTAATCAATTAAGTAGTGGATAGATTAATCGATTAAACTATAAAGTAGTAGATAGATCAATCGATTAATCGATAAAGTAGATAGCTCAGTCGATTTAACTATAAAGCAGTAGATAGATCAATCGATAAAGTAGTAGATAGCTCAATCAATCGATAAATCGATAAAGTAGTAGATAGAGTAATCAATTAATTGATAAAGTAGTAGATAGTTCAGTCGATTAATCGATAAAGTAGTAGATAGCTCAATCAATCAATAAATCGATAAAGTAGTAGATAGAGTAATCAATTAATTGATAAAGTAGTAGATAGTTCAGTCGATTAATCGATAAAGTAGTAGATAGATCAACGATTAATCAATAAAATAGTAGATATGTCAACCGATTAATCGACGTAGCAGATAGATTAGTCGACAAAGTAGCATATAGTTCAGACCATTAATCGATAGAGCAACAGATAGAACAACAGCGATTAATCGATAAAGTAGTAGATAGATTAATCGATTAATCGATGAAGTAGTAGATAGATTAATCGATATAAAAATAGTCATTAGTGGCAGCCCTACATTAATGCAGAATGTGTCTTTGCGGTTAAAAACGCAGCGTCATGCGCGAGACGAGTGAAGTGCAGAACAGAAGAGTCCACTAGGTGGCAATACGCACAGTATTGAGCACAGGGTTCAGCCGTCGAAGAAGAGTGTGACCGGTTTAAAAACAACACGCTTGAAAAAAAAAGAGAGAATTTTTGATTCTTCAGTGTTTCTTCCAAACTATGTTGCAATGGTGGATGCACTCCTGATGCACTGCAGTTCTTCTCCGATCACGCCCAGCGAACGTCCCTTTGATGACAGGACTCAGCGTGCCCTCCGATGTCTGGTAGAGCATAGAAAACATTTTACTGCGCATGTGTCGAACGCGATCATCCGCGCGCATCCGTGGTGTAGTATACTTTGAAAGTGAAGTATCCCCGGGGTTAACCCTCCGCGCCAGCACAGTGTGGAAGAGCAGCACATTCAGCTAATCTGTGCTAACCCAGAGCGCTCCCTGTGACCAACGACGAGTCTCTCTCGCTTCGGCTCGTCTGATGGGTCGCCCAGAGTAGTGTTGCTTCTGGCGGCCTGTTTTAATTTGAGTTTTAGTCATACTCTTTAGTCTAGTCAAGTTTTAGTCGACTAAAAGTCTGAGCATTTTAGTCAAGTTTTAGTCAGTGAAAATTGTATTTTAGTCTCTTTTGAGTACTGCACTTCTCTTTAAAAAAGTCAATATAGTATAAGTTCATAGTATAGACAAAACCAAAATCTTTTAGCCAAACCCATTTCAAACAATGTTCTCTTATTATATTATGGTTACCTTATAGACTCAAGAATACATCCATTCCAGACACGGAAGACGCTCTGATTTGAAGTTACAACATATTTATTTTAGCAACTAAACATGTTAGAAGTGCGCGCACACACACACACACACACACACACACACACACACACACACACACACACACACACACACACACACACACACACACACTTAAATGTCTCTTAAGGTTTGTGTGATTTTGTGTCTCATCCTTTTTCCACAACACCCGTTTTATTTTCCACTTCAATGTAATACAAGTCTTTCCAAATGTCTTATTAAGAATAAATGCATATTTAATTTAATAATAGGAAAATAATATCCTAATTATTATTTAATTATTTAAATCTGTTTAAAATTAGACCCACATTATAGTTAAAATGTTTTTCTGTCTTGTATTTTATCTCAAAATAAAGGATGTCATTTTATTCCACACGGAAATGAGCGGGAATGATCCTCTTAATCGCTTGAGGTGATCATAAAGCTGCGGTTATTAACAGATATAATCGCTCAAGTTATAACGGCACATTTCAAACGTTTACGTGCTTTTCTTTCTTTCTTTCTTTTGAGCGGTGATGAAATATCTTGCTCTTGTAAATACTTGCCAGCATTTCAGTAACACAAGTCTAGATCTTTAAAATGCGTCCAAATTAAAGTGAACCACACTGAGTCTCGTTTCTATTCGTCATCGTCACATGACCAGCATTTTTACGTGGCGTCTCGTCTCGTTACGTGATAAAGGTTCGTTGACGACGATATTTAGTCATATTTTTCGTTGACGAAAGCAACACTAGCCCATATCCAGTAAAAAGGTCTTGACACACACTTTACTGCGATCTTGATATGATGTTGTGTATCGCCCAGCCCTCTCGGCCCGTGTGACGCAGATGCTGCTGTGTGTGTGTCTGACTCTGGTCAGGGTTAGGGTCAGGGTTAGGATCAGGGTCATACTGACGGAGGCTGCGCGGGTCGTAGTAGCTGGTCGTGATCACACCGCCGTTCCTCTCGACCGCAGCGATGGCTTTCTCTGAGGCCATCTGCACCTCCAGGTTTACTTTAGCACTGAATATCTCAGCTCCCTGCAACACACACACACACACACTCGGATGAATAAACAGTGTTATAGGTTTACATTTTTTGATTTGAAGCAAAAAAGTCAGACATAAATACAAAGGCACAAGACTGTGAACATTAAAGGGATAGTTCACCCAGAAAGGAACATTAGCCCATGATTTCCTCTCCCTCTCGTCATCCGAGGTGTGTGTGGCGTTCTTCTCTCAGACGCATAAAATCTGAGTTATATTACAGAAGTCCAGGCTAATCCAAGCATTATAATAGCAGCAATAGTTGCTCTGTTTCTGAAGTCCATAAAAAGTGCATCTGTGCGTCATATAACTGCTCCACGCGGCTCTGGGGTGTCACCCACGGTCGAGTTTACCCGACAAGATGCAGCACTGAATAAAACGGCCGATTTTGTCAAATAGGGTGTCAAATTTAGTTTGACCTCCCCTCCACTAGATGTCAGACATATCATACTTCATCCCCGACTCGTAAAACGTCATGCTTCTATACAAAATCTTTGAGCAAGAGCAAAACGTGGAGCTAGTGTGTGTGTGAGCCATTTTATCAGAGCAATATTGTCAACATCAGCGAGTATTTGCAGTAGGTTATAATTATTTACTAATGGCATCAATAAAGCTTACCCGCAATGAACCGCAATGAACAATGATATCTGCCTTCAGAAGATGACGGTGATTCTGAAAGTGAAAGTATAGCCCTACACCAAGCACAAACGGTGAATCCTTTGCCCAATGTAGATGGTCATTCGCCCAATGACAGTGGTGGGAACACAGTGGTGTTTCCCGGGGTCGGAGTGTTCATCGCAAAGTTAGCAGGCGTGTTAGTGTTGTGGGGAACGAGGCGGGAGATTTTTACCGCGCTAGCCATGAAGCTTTGTCTTCTAACCGTGTGCCTCTCAGCAATCACGGCGACAGTATTGTGGTGGAGACTTTATCTAATGCCACTGGGTATGTTAGACGAGGGCGAAGTAATCATAGGACAGTTAGGGGGCAGCGTGGAGGCAGGGTGGGGAGTCGCAATGACAATGACGTGTGAGATAGTGGTCCAGTGGGTTAACCCATGGAGCTGATATGCAGAAGGTTGCTGGTTTGATCCCAGTGGTCTCCACCAGTGTGTCCTTGAGTAAGGCCCTTTACTCCATGTTGCTCCAGGGGGATTGTCCCTGTAATAAGGGCACTGTAAGTCGCTTTGGATAAAAGCGTCTGCCAAATGCAGAAATGTAAATGACAGTAGTCCGAGCTGTGCACACTCGGCGGGCGCGTGCGTCTGTCTCTCGTCTCATCTCACTCATGATCTCTGCCTTGCCGTGGCGAATGAACTTTTGAACTAAACAGGGGCCCGTTCTTCGTACCTCGCTAACTCAGTTAGCCGGATTTGATTGTTGACGATTTGGCATGATCTTGGATTGTTTGGTTCTTCGACGCTCATCCTGGACTTGCTGTCATAGCAACAGGTCGGATATGACGGATATTATGGGATGGCTTGATGCAGCGCAGGAGATGCAAAGAATTTGATCTTGACCCTTAAGAAACTTTAATACTGTCACGTTACAAATCTGCTTCAAATTGAATTAAAAATTTAATTACAACATTGAAATAAAAATGTAAAGGGTGTACAAATACTGTATAAAATCGTGAATATCAATAATTGGTAATCATGTAAAAAACACATTTATCATTGATCTATTATAACTGTTATGTTGGTTTGGTCGTTTAGCTGTTTCCTTATAAAGCTCCAGATATTCGTGGGTTTTTTGTGTGTGTAATTTGTCGAGTTTTTTGCCAGATGGCTTTTTAAATTATATGATGTCATGACGTTGCTGTCTTGACGCCAGCCAATCGCTGCACTGCTGATCATGGTTTCGAGTATCGATCATCTGCCCTCTTCAGGGAACACAAGAACGAGCACTGATCTCAGATCATTTAATCCAGATATTTAAATCCAATCCGCACATTCGTTTGAAGAACCAAATTAGCCAGACATCAGTTATCAGGATTAGAAGATCTGGGATCAGTCAAATCATCTCAGATGTGTTAAGCGAGGTACGAAGAACGGACCCCAGGTTTTGTCTACTTGTGTTTGTGTGTCATATGAATAATATACATGTGCCCCATACATGGAATCAGAGTTCCTACTGTATGTAGTAAATGGAAAGTCTCTACAGCAAAAGGCCAACCGTTACATGCATTCGGTTTGTTTCTACCATTTATTAGTAATGATTTACACAGTTTGTTTACTATTTACCTGAGCATTCAGTATTGTGTAATATATAGCATACAGAAGGTGAGGGACATTTTAGCTGCATTTTATCATTTAAACATAATCCACGATGGCCACCACCATATGACGTCATAATATGCAAATTAGATGGGACAATGTAATCCCTACATAAACTTTGGGTCATCCTTAATATTTCTCTAATTTACAGAAAGTCTCACTTTTAAGATATAGCCTTTTGCAATTAAGATGTCAAAATCGAACGTTTTAGGAAAAAACCTCTGGCGCCTAAAGGGTTAATAAAGGCCTTCTGAAGCGAATCGACGCGTTTGTGTAAGAAAAATATCCATATTTAAAACTTTATCAAGTAAACTTTCGGCCGACTGCCTTCAGTGGAAAAGTGTTGGATGTTGAAAGTGGAACTCCTGGTCGGGTTAGTCTTTCGATCGAACTTTCAACACTTCCATAAATTGAACGGGGAAGGCGGTCGGCCGAAAGTTTACTTGATAAAGTTTTAAATATGGATATTTTTAGGCTTGAGAAGGCCTTTATTAACCCCAGAGCCGCGTGGAGCAGTTATATGACGCACAGATGCACTTTTTATGGACTTCAAAAACAGAGCAACTATTGCTGCTATTATAATGCTTGGATTAGCCTGGACTTCTGTAATATAACTCAGATTTTATGCGTCTGAGAGAAGAATGTCACACACACCTCGGATGACGAGAGGGAGAGGAAATCATGGGCTAATGTTCCTTTATGGGTGAACTATCCCTTTAACGACTTTACTGAGGGAAGGAACTACAATCCCATGATGCATTGCGAAAAGCATATTTGATGGAGAAAGTCACCAAGTGCAATGCAGAGTGTGGGATGCAGTGGGGTAAAGCGCGCCGCCACTGGACTCTAGAGCAGTGGAGGCGTGTTCTCTGAGTGACCAATCACGCTTCTCTGTCTGACAATCCCATGGACGAGTCTGGGTTTGGCGGTTGACTTGCCTGACTGCATTGTGCCAAGTGTAAAGTTTGGTGGAGGGGGGATTGTTTTTCAGGGGTTAGTTCCCATGCCTCACCAAGACATTTTGGACAATTTCATGCTTCCAACTTTGTGGGAACAGTTTGGGGACGGCCCCTTCCTGTCCCAGTATGACTGCGCTCCAGTGCACAAATGTAAACAGCTTCAACACACACACACACCTCGTCAATGAGCTGAACGCCATGGTCTCGCTTCAGCGGCTGTATGGTGACCCCTCGGCCGTTGACCAGCTGGGTCAGATCGATGGGCTGTGAGGGGTCGACGCGCCCCAGGTCGATGAGGTACTGGAGTCTGCGCAGGGACAGCGGGGGGAACTGCGGCCGGCGGCTGGAACCCATAAAACACACCATCAGATCGAAGCCAAGAGTGTGTGCAGCGGGCGAGGTCTTCATCATACCTGTGGTCAGCGCTGTAGCCGTATTTTGGGATGATCAGATAGAAGGGGGTCTGTCCGCCCTCAAAGCCCAGCCGCGGCCGATTGCCCCGCTGGCGCTCACCTTTATGCCCCCGCCCGCTTCTGTTGCCCCCGTGCATCCCACGACCTCTGCGCTTCTCCTGTAGGGCACAACCACAACTTAAGAACAGCGAAAACACACGGGACAAAGCACAGGGAACGCTTCTCTAACTATAATACGAATCGTTTACAATAGGTCAACTTTGACCCTTATGACAGGCTTTGTGACCCAGGGTCACACGTGTTTAATAAACATGAATATCAGCAACACTTTAGTTTAAAAACACAACTTTAAACAGATTTATTTGACCCAAAAAAGATATTTTACCATACCACAAAAGATTCATAAATCAAGATTATTCTTTAGTTCTTGTTTTAAGCACAAACTCAATCATTTTTTGTCAAGTCTCCATTTTAGATTTGCATCTCCAGTGTAAATATATCTTGATTTAAAGAGGATTAAATATTTGTATCATAAAACAGGTCAGAAAATATACCGTAACTTTCTTTTTTTTACTAAATTTAAAGATAAATAATCTTCATAAATTACTACCAGTACTCTCATTGTAAAACTACAACGGTATTTAGCTTATAAATGATAAGAACATGTGAGAACTACAATTTTGAGCATCGGATGCTAGCACGCTAATCAGATCCGTGATGTCGTCTGTCAGGAGAGAAACTCACATCTTTCCTCGCGCCCGGGTTCGGCCGAAGGTTCGAGAGGGTTATCCGGGGCAGATTCTTCACTAGGGCGATGGTTTTGCCCACTGTTGTCTTCCCAGACATTACAGAGCCGGAGATATGCTAGTCAAGGGCAGATGACATGGGGATGCTAACAGAACCGGAAGCTCATGCGGCAAAAAACACAATAAAAGTCACAAGGCTTATTTAGATACACTGAAGTATGCTTATATGAAGTTACAAATAAGTAGTAAACCGATATAGAACAGTGACATATAATTATTAAGCATTATTTGTGTCATAATGGTGGAGGTCAGATACTTTTCTGTGTTCAAAAATAGAAGTAACAATAAACAATGTTCTGTTCTAGCAACCGAATCATCACATGTATATAACAGTTGTAATTATTATGTATAACACTTATTAGGATTTGATAAAGACTGTAATCTGACTTTTAACCGAGAAACTAAGCATCTCGAATCTTTGATTCAATTGAACCGATTCACTGTTCGGGGCGCTGTAAACGGCTCACTCTGGCGACCCCTGCTGGTCAGATGCAGACATGACATGCATAAACACAGCTTTTACAAACCAACTGCAATGCTTCAGTGAAGCTGTCATCATTAATGCAATTAACAAATCACCTGATACCACTAAACATGACGAGTCGCTGTAACATGAGTTATTGTATTAAATTTAAGGGTTGTTTAGCTTAATCAGACCAGTAGGAGGCTTTTAACTCCTTTTTATTATACAAATGTGTCATTAAATGCCTACAAATGTATTAAACCGATCCGAGATGAGGTAAAATAGACATAAATAGACACAGAGAAACCGTTGACGGGACTGATTCGCGTTCCGAATCACTGATTCGATTCAAATGATTCGCTAAGTGTGAGGGAAAATCTCATCTAACTTGACATTGAAGCTCACTGAGCTAGCGTTAGCTTTCTGCTAATGGAGACTTAAGGACTTTTATTCGCGGTGATACCATGGCAGCGATCGTTCCCGCCGTTTGTAAAGCAACGGCCGCGGTGAGTGACATCAGCAGCGCTGTATTGCCCCCTTTATTTGGGATAATAAACGCTATATTTTTGAGCTTATTGTGTTTTTTCCTCCTCCAGGTGATATTCCTCCATGGCCTGGGAGACACAGGGTAAACTGGGATGAGTGAATGAACTCTAAATGAAGTTCGTAATAATAGTTTTTGACCAGATTTCCTCTCCTCAGACACGGATGGGCTCAGGCTCTGGCTGCGATCAGGACTCCTCATGTCAAGTACATCTGCCCTCATGCGTATGTACCAAATATACACAGCACTTCATATCCCAGATATCATACATGTCCAGGACACTATCCCAGATATCATGCATGTCCAGGACACTATCCCAGATATCATACATGTCCAGGACACTATCCCAGATAACAATTTCTGGTTCCCAGAACGTTCCCAGAACAGGCATCCTAACGTTCTCTATTGGTTAGCCAGGAAAGTTTTCTTTACGTAAATAGAACGTTCCCCTAACCCTTCCCGGAACGTTCCCCTAACCTCTTTACTCCGATATCATTGACCCTGCGGTACGCCAGTAATCGTCCCATAGGGTATAAGCGGCGGGAAAATGGATGAGTGGACGTCAATAATCAGTCGCTGCTACAATCCATGTCTTGTTTTGAACTTATTTAATCAATAGAAATAATTCAAGCACATAAACCTTCATATGGAGGATTAAATAAGATTGAACTATGCATTAATATGTACATTTCGTAAATTGTATCACTAGCCGCGTTTCCATTACCCTTCAAATTGCGCAAATTGAAATTGCGAAGTGAAAATACACCCAATGGAAACGAGTCAATTTCGCAAAAACTCTCATATATCGCAAACAGGTTTTTACGCTCGCATGAGGAGGTGTTTCAGGCAATTCGAAAAAGGAAATTTTCGCAAAACTGCAATGCAGTTTTTTCGCATTTACTGGTCAGCTGGTACGGTCATGCATTGCTCTCACACAGGGCTACATATTATTATTTTTCCACTCAAGTATGTCTAATAACGAGATCTTATGTCGTTAAAACGACATCTATTTTCTCCTAATAAGGAAAGTGGCGTAACTTTATAATGACGGACCCGGTGCAGCCACACATATCATAACTATCTATAGGCCGACTGTAATTAAGACATATATTCAAGACATGTATTAAAACAGAAAGACACTGTAGTTTCAGCTCAAAGACTGAGGAAACAGGCCAGCACGTCAATCCATCACAGTAAAAAGGCATTTTTGACAAGCAGGCAGGCAGATCGCAACGGCGCGCGCAAACGAAACGGGCTACACAATCTAAACAAATAATTTTAAAAACATGCTGGTTGTCTTACCTTAGGCTACACCTCCGCGAAATGAATATAAATCCGATCTTCAATTCCCATTGCTTTAAGTGTTTATATGGATTTTATAAGCAAGACAAGTCGTGTTGATTTGAGTGGCTAAAGCGTTGGGTTAACTCACTGTCGGCCGCTGGCCGCTTGCTCATCACTTTAAAAAGCAAAAACTTTAGTTTAACAAACAAAAAAATGCTTCAAACATTTTTCTAAATTAACTTAATAAAGAAACGAAACGAAATTTAACTACTTTGACATTAAAAACAAAACTGAACTATTTTAATGGCTGCAACTAATGTGTAATACGGAGGATTAAAAAAACACGGGCTCCAGTGGGACTCTGATAATGAAGTGGTAAAAAAATTGCAAAAATGAAAAATATTAAAGAATTCACGGGGGCTTTTGTCGGCATGAGTAAGCTAGGCTATAAGACCCGCAATATGTCTCTCAGCTGACATTTTTATTTATTTACATTAGTAAGCTACAGGACATAGCCTTTCAAAACATGACCTGCGCGAAAGAGATAGAAAAAAAAATGCATCATGTCTATTGTCCCCAGCACTTCTGAAAATGCACTTCTGATGCGTCTCTGTCCCCAGCACATTTCAAACCAAACTGATGCCCATGAGCATTTTTGAAGCCTAAAGTGGGGTCGGCCGCCATCTTGGCAGCACGTCAACGGGCGTCACTCCCGGATAACGAAAATGGGCAAAGAGGCGGGACGTGGGCGGAGCTGAGGTGCCTGGTCACTGAAACCACACCCACCTAGCTTGACCATGAGCGAGTAATTTACATGTTAAGTCAACGTATAGACGTCTGGAGGTCCTGCTTTGCGATAGACACGTTTCTGCGGGACGAGCCGCTTGTGTGTGGCCCATGTGATTATTATGCCTTCATATTTCAAATTTAATTTTGATTTTGGCTTCCAACGATCATGAACACAAGATAATCAAAGTCGACTGCCACACACACATGTTGAAATGCCGTTTTAGTAAGTATCATCATAAACACAGTCTGTCTTAAGTGAATGTTAACACTGAGTGTATCAGTGTATTAGATCCGTGCAGCTCTTAAAGGGACAGCAGCCTAATAAACCGGCTAACAACAACAGATCAGATCACTCATCGCTCCTACACGAATAATCCGCAGTTTGAATAAGGATGAATCTGTATTTAATGTATACAGCTGTGCTATTGTACATGTGAGTACTTTATTTAATTAAACACCGCTGTACATTAGTTCATATTCCTGAAAAACACTGTTTATTTCATCATTATTTCTCTTCTTATTGTATTTCTGACTGTTTACACGTCTACGTTTTCATACTAATATAACATTTTAGTTCTCGCTTGATTTATTTTCTGTGTATTTACATTTATGAATAATTAAAGCATTAATATTACTCCAAAAAAGATTGAGTTACAGGGACGGGAGAAACGAAGCGCTTCGAATCTCTGAATCAAGTGAATCAACTGAACCGATTCACTGTTCGGAGCGCTGTAAACGGCTCACTCTGGCGACCCCTGCTGGTCAGATGCAGACATGACATGCATAAACACAGCTTTTACAAACCAACTGCAACGCTTCAGTGAAGCTGACGTCATTAATGCAATTAACAAATCACCTGATACCACTGAACTTGATTTAGACAGTTTGATACACACTCACTGGTTCAAAACTATGATCAGCTTGACTGAATGACTCATATTCTTCCTCTCTCTTCCTCATGCTGTGATTGTCCTGTATCTGACCCCAGTCCAGTGATGCCGGTCACCCTCAACATGAGCATGGCGATGCCGTCCTGGTGAGACTAGCGCTCTTCTTCTAGCGCTCTTCTTCTAGCGCTCCACACTGAGCTCCTCCCTCATGACACGCGTCATGTGCTTCTCAGGTTCGACATCATCAGCCTCAGCCTCGACGAGGAGGAAGACGAGCGGGGCATTAAACGCGCAGCGGAGAGCAGTTAAGTGTGATCTGAGCCTCGTGAGAGAGCAGAACGCCGAGTCTGAGTCTAATGTGCTCGCCTGAATGTGTCCGCAGTCCGAGCGCTGATCCAGCAGGAGGAGAAGAGCGGGATTCCCTCCCACAGGATTGTGTTAGGAGGCTTTTCTCAGGTGAGGCCAGTCTCTCTCTCTCTCTCTCTCTCTCTCTCTCTCTCTCTCTCTCTCTCTCTCTCTCTCTCTCTCTCTCTCTCTTGCTCATTAAGAGATAGTCAAATGCTTCATTCTAGGGAAGCACAGAAATTAAAGGATTAGTTCACTTTTAAATAAACTTTTGCTGATAGTTTACTCACCCCCATGTCATCCAAGATGTCCAAGTCTTTCTTTCTTCAGTTGAAAAGAAATTAAGGTTTTTGATGAAAACATTCCAGGATTGTTCTCCATATAATGGACTTCAATGGGCTCCAAACGGCTCAAGGTCCAAATGACAGTTTCAGTGCAGCTTTAAACAACACCAGACGATGAATAAGGGTCTTATCTAGCCAAACCATCAGTTTCTGTGAGAAACCCAGCAGTATTTATGTATTATTTTACCTCTTATCAGACGAACGTGATCATCTCTGAGCTCCGCCATAACTTCCGCTAAGTGAGGTCAAAATACGAGCGTGGTCATAGATATATTGATCGTAGATGCCTCATTCTACTGATCTGTGCAGGCGCTAATGAGGCATCTACGTATACGACATATATTTTCTCCTAATAAGGAAAGTGGCGTAACTTTATAATGACGGACCCGGTGCAGCCACACATATCATAACTATCTACAGGCCGACTATAATTAAGACATATATTCAAGACATTAGGGATGGCGAAAACTAAACATTTTCTTGACCGACCACCGAGCCTCATTAGCCGGTTGAAACCGGTTAACCGATTAGTTAAAAAAATATGCTGCGCTATTTGAAATAACAGCCGCAACTCGCGAGCCGCGCCTGCAATTTCGCAACTCTGTCGCATCTCTCTGCCGCCCGCTCTCTCACACACACACACACACACACACTCACACACTGTCCAGGCGCCGCCGCCTGCCTTCCACTCACGTCAATTTTTTAAAATCCCCTACAGCGCGAAACATGAGTCCCGCAAACGCGGCGCTGAGGAGCTTGTTTGTAATCGGAGGACAAATGGCTCCTTAGTTTCGAAATGGTTTGGGCACAAGGTGATCGCGTTGAAAATAAAGGCTATTGTCTAGCGTTAGAAGCTCATTTGAGACATTGCCGCGACTCATTTAAGATAATGACAGCTCCGAAGAGACGCCGCTTTAGTTCGAGGTAGTGCTAACAATAATAAAGAAAGATGATGATCAACACCTTATGTGTTACCACTGAAATGTAGATGTAATATATTTAGATGATGTGCTACTACTGTATTTAAGCACTGTATCACACAAGTTGCAACTTACATCTGAAGCTGAACAATGAAGCATTTGCTGACGCGTTTCATGCATTATTTATGGTGTGAGCACATTCAAGCGGTTCAGAAAATATTCATCTGTAATATCGGTTATAAATAATAAATACAAATTATAAAGACACATTTTGGCTAAGTTGTTTATTTCCGAGTGTTATGCTGCCTTCACGTGCTCTCTGAATTATTGTAAATAGGAGTTTCCTAGGTAAAAATTGCACGTGAACGCGCTCCACCCCTCGAAATATGAACGAGATGAGTTCATACTTCATAATCACGACTTTAGAAGTGGGAATTGTCAAATTTCCGATAGCACGTGAAGGCAGCATTACTTTCACTTACTTTTGTTATTTCCAAGCTGGTAAACTGAAATATTGCGCATGATTTGAGATATGTTTTCCACGCAGGTTGCAAGAGAGGCTATGACAGTTCATAACACAGCAAGCGTTCACCATTCTAATGTGTTTTTAACTGTATAATACAAGTTTTAAAGTCTACCTCCACTATTACTCATTCTCTAATGTAGTGTCTGTGTCCTAAAGTCCGCGAATGCATTGCGTTGGTGACGTCACGTTCCCATTCTCTATAAATAGCCTAATTTAGAGATCACTTTTTTTTTTTTTTAACCGACAACCGACAACTTTGATCGGTTAACGTTGATACGGTCAACCATCGGTCAAACGGTCATCGGTTAACATCCCTACAAGACATGTGTTAAAACAGAAAGACGCTGTAGTTTCAGCCTCGCTCAAAGACTGAGGAAACAGGCCAGCACGTCAATCCATTCCCCACCATCTTTTGCTTCTTATTTATTAAATATACAGCCAAATAGTGGATTAAACATTGATCAAAATTAAAATACAATTTATACAAAACAAAATTAATCTTAAAGAAAGACTTTCTAGAAAACACAATTCAATGAAATGCTCAATCCATGTCCCCGGACATATGCGCATCTGATTATGTGCCTTACTCATGCTGCTCACGTTTCATAATCAACATATGAGATTACAAGATAATAATATTCAGACATAGCCTAACTATGAAACTAAATAGGCTACGTTTTCTTTAACCCTCTGTCCGACAAAGTCGTCGTCGCTTCTGATGGATTTTTTTCCTTATTCCAGCGGAAACAACTCACAATACTCCGTCATTTTTAGCCATACAGAGATCAGTGCAAGACGTGATTATAAACAGTAAACTGTCGACTTTTATGTGTGTTCACTCAATAACGGCAAAGGCCGTGGATTATTTTGCACTCCAAACGCTGTCTTCATCTCAAAAATATATTTTGTTTATTAAACACAAAGTTTTTCATTTCAAAAGCATTTCTAAATTCAGTTTATATTTACAACAAATGAAATTCCGAGCCAAAATAACGAAGTGGTAAAAAAACCTTTGAGTTACACATCAAATTCAAACATCTCGCTCGTCTCTGTGGCAATGCGTCACAATAACCTGCGTGTGTAAGAGTCGATCATTCTTTACAGATGATGGTGTGTTTGGACAGAAGACGAGTTCTTTATTAAACTCATAAAAAACAATAGAATAAAAAATGCCACAATTTATCATAACACCTCATGTGTGCCGCTCAAATATAAGGTGCTTTCCTTGCCATCAGTGCTTGGATAACACACACACACACACACACACACACACACGTGTCATTAATAATAATGGCGTGCGGTGGCTGGGATACACATAAACCTAACAGCATAAGTAGCATGATTTTTGGAATGATTTATCACGAGAGGAAAAAAATGGTTTTAGTCGCATTACATCAGTCATTTCGCAATATTTTTTTATCGACTTTTAGAAAATATCGCAAAAGTTTTGCGCAAATCTGTAATGGAAACACGGCTAGTGATAATAAAAATTTCTGGTGTTCTAGAGCTTTCAAGCTATGACTGTCAAACTCCGATTGATCTGACGCACATTACTCTCTCTTTTCTAACTGATCCGTTACAGTTTTCCTCAAAATGACGATTAAAGGGAAAAATCCCATACACTTGCATTGACAGACAATTCAAGCTCAAACTAACAAAAGACGTTTAAACATTCTAGCCACATATTGTTTCAAAGCAGCTTTACATCATGCTGGAAACATGCTCAAAGTCCCTAGCAAACCTCCAGACTGGGCTAATGCGCTGCTGTAATGTGTGTGTTAGGGTGGAGCGCTCTCTCTCTACAGCGCGCTGACGGCGCGGCAGACGCTAGCGGGTGTGGTGGCTCTCAGCTGCTGGCTGCCCCTCAGCAACTCCCTCTCACAGGTCAGTTACCGTCCACCTCACATCATCATCATCATCCACACCTCACAGCTCAAACATCTGTGAAGATGAACCTGAGCTCAGCCTCAGCAGCCAAACAGCTCTTCAAGAGTGAGTGGAAGCTGTGGCGGGCACTTCGACACACACACACACACACACACACACACACACACACACACACACACACACACACACACACTCTGATTATTACACACACACACACACACACTCTGATTATTACAAACACACACACACACACACACACTCTGATTATTACACACACTCACTCACTCTGATTATTACACACACACTCTGATTATTACACACACACACACACACACTCTTGATTATTACACACACACACACACACACACTCTGATTATTACACACACACACTCTGATTATTACAAACACACACACTCTTGATTATTACACACACAGGGACACGCAGCACATGCACACATACACTCTGATTATTACACACACACACACACACACACTCTGATTATTACACACACACGCACACACACACACACACACACTCTGATTATTACACACACACACACACTCTGATTATTACACACACACACACACACACACACACACTCTCTGATTATTACACACTCTCTGATTATTACACACACACACACTCTGATTATTACACACACACACACACTCTGATTATTACACACACACATACACACACACACACACACACTCTGATTATTACATACACACACACACACACACACTCTGATTATTACACACACACACACACACTCTGATTATTACACACACACACACACTCCGGAGAAGCGTTCAGTCTCTCCTCATGTCAACACTGAATCTGGTGCAGCACGATTGGCTTTTAAAGGGAAAGGGAGATGAGGCTCTGATTGGTTTATTGCTCGTTACGCCCAAAACACACCCATGACTCATGAAGAGACGAGGCTCGGCCCTTCTGGACCCTGAGCCGGACGCTGACCGCTTGTCCCGCCGTTACACTAGCTGGAGTGGATTCGGACGCGCCATAAGCGCTGAGCTCAGATCAGTGTGAGAGGGCTCTTTCTGATTTCACCTGATCTCGGGTCAGTTTATACATTGGTATAACAGAAAGGAAGAGTTGCGGGTAAAAGTCTCCTAGTGCTCTGATTAGCCAAACTCTTCATAAAGCTAATAATACAGTTGACTAAAATAACTCCTATTACAGAGACTCGTCATGTTGAGTGGTATCAGGTGATTTGTTAATTGCATTAATGACGTCAGCTTCACTGAAGCGTTGCAGCTGGTTTGTAAAAGCTGTGTTTATGTCTGCATCTGACCAGCAGGGGTCGCCAGAGTGAGCCGTCACTAATCCTGATTCAGATCTGCATCTATTCTGGTGTAAAACACTCAAGTGCTGAAATCCCTCCCTTCTGTTTTCATTGAGCATCTCCTTTAGGGAGAACTGTGTCCCGCTGGGCTGTGATGCGTGTCATGTCTCATCACGCGTGTTCCCCTGTTCATCACGCGTGTTCCCCTGTTCTCTGTGTTCTGCAGCCGCTGATGGGCTGTAATAAGGACATGCCGGTGCTGCAGTGCCACGGTGAAGCAGATCCTGTGGTTCCTCCCGTCTTTGGCAGTCTCGCTGTGGAGAAACTCAAAGCCTTGCTGAACCCCTCCAATATCACCTTCAAAACATATCCCGGGGTTCCTCACAGTGCATGTCCTGAGGTTGGTCCTGGAATCAGAGATGTATAAAGTACCAGAGACCCAGACTTGAGTAAAAGTACAAGTGCTCTATCAAAAAAGTGCCTTGAGTAGAAGTTGAAGTGCTCTTTAAGCAGCACACTTAAGTAGAAGGACTAAAGTATTCAACATTTTTTGTACTTAAGTAGTGTAAGTAGTTTATTGTAAAATGTACTACTCAAGTACTGAAAGTATTGTGTTATTAAAGAAAGTAGTCTAAAGTTTGAACATCATATTGTTTTTATCATTTTAAATGATTAACCTAAAGGACAATCACAATGTTGTTAGGTCATTTTAGGTAATTTTTCTACACATCGTCATATAAATAACCTGAAAATACTGTAGTTCATTAAGATTAAATCTTACTAACCACTCTTACTTACACTTATATTCTCATTTCAACAGGTGTTCTGAGTAAATGATTTGTTTGTAACACTTTACAATATGGTTTGATTTGTTAACATTACATTAGTTAATGTATTAGACTAATAACTAACATGAACTAACCATGATCAATACATTTGTTACTGTATTTGTTCATCTTTGTTAATCTTGCATCACTACACTATAAAAACGGCCGTGTGATTAAGCAGCTCCAAACGAGACATGCTCTACGGTTTATTTTTGGCAACAGTAGGCTATGTCATAAAATAAGAGAAAGTTAACATTAGTGATGACGGGTCGAAAACACCATTTATCGCTCTGTGACGGACTTTATGATAGCCAGCTAGTTAGCGTTATGTGAACACCGCAGCATGTCGCTAGTTAGCAAAAGGGCTTACTATAGCTCAAGCTGGTGTGATTTGTGATATTTGTAACATACCTTGATATGTTTCTTCAAATTTGACGGTGAATTTTTGAAGGCCATTATTATTTCACAACCTTTCGGGGGCAGAGTCAGCACTTCATTCTGTATGAATTATCTTTCACTCCGACATATCAGAACATGGACTCTCAGTAGGGCAGGGGCGGTCTCCATCCTCACTCTCACAGCCACGATCTCTTGAAGCTGAAGGGGTGGGAGGTGCTGTTTTTGGTTCGTCCATCTTTTAAGCTGATCAAAAGGCAGAACGGGAGCACGCGCAGTCTTCTTAATCGCAGATTAAGAGCAGGAAGTAGAGGCGCGATTATCAAAAGCCGCCCACTCTCGCAGAAGCAGAACAATTCATGATGTTGGTGTGAAATAAACAGTTATAGGTTATAAACAGTTATATCTCCTCCCGAAAAAAGTCTGTTAGTGCCTCAGTGACAACTTCACTCAAAGAAGCCGTCAATCTCAGCTGTCAATCATGACGTGTCCATTCTAGTACATGGAGGGGCGGGGTTTATGAGCTATACTGGGACCGGCCACCGGGGGGCGATCGAGGCGCGGAGGCTTCAGTTTCTGAGAGGAGCGCTGCAGGCTTGGGATTGATGAGCTGCTGAGTTCATGAATATTAATCGCGTTGACAGCATTCGCTCAAACTGATTTGCTGAAATTAAAACAGGCACAGGAAAAGATGAGCGCCAGCCAATGAGATTGCCATTTGCACATTAGCTCCGCCCACTACCGGAAAAAAACGTCATATCTTCTGCTTGTTCTTCAAAGCTGAATAATTCCAAACGAATTCCGTTATTTTGAGGAAAATGCAACGAAGAATATTGTTAACATGTAGCGCGTCGATTTTGCGTGGTATGTAAGACTCTCGCACGCTCTCTCTCTCTCGCGCGCGTGTGTTTGTGTGTGTGTGTGTGTGTGTGTGTGTGTGAGAAACGCACTCAGCAAAGTGACTTCACACTAGAGTTCACGGTGCGTCCATTGAGCTGATTTGAAATCATGTAGATTGCTTGACAAGAGCTCATTCAGAGTGTTCAGCGAGTATGCTAAACTCATTCTTAGCATCACAAACACACTGGCGAGTCAAATCTGAGAATTTATTCATGATAGATATGATTTAATCGCCCAGAGGGACGATTTTCTCGCATATGCGAGTGTTTTACTCATTGCAGAGGGTTGTTTTTCTATACCCATTTGCTCCAGCAGCAAAAGAAAACAGTCCATGATAGCGTTTCCACGCCCTTCCAAACGGAGGTTGAGACAGCAGTCAGAAGACAGAACGATGAGAATTTCCCAGCATTCCCTCTGCCGATATTAGTAGGGGTGTAAGGAAATATCGATACATGTGAATATCGCGATATTATGTTTGGCGATACTGTATCGATTCTCAAAAACACTGAATCAATATTTATTTATAAGGAAATCGACAAGAGTCATTTTGTTTGCAAAATAGGCCGAGTTAAAATCCAATACTCAGGAAACGCATTGAGTCTGAGGATCCCGACGTCATCCGCGCTGCTGAGAAGCGCTTCGATAGAATATGAACAGCACGTTTTCCCCTCAGTAACAGAATAAACGACAGCGCAGAACGACAGCATCTGATCATAGCGACGCACCAGCTCTGCAGTTCAGTGCTTTAAACAATAGACAGCTTCACAGTATTACATATAAAACACTCAGTCATGGAATGGACGATGCACTTTCTGTTGTCAAATAGTTTAGAAATTAAAAACTGCTATACTGTGAACCTGTAAAACACATACACATAAAGAATCCTGCAGTCACTTTACTATTAGATTGCACAAAATAGTGATTAGATAAATAAATGATACTGTTTTAATTAAATAAAATAGTTACTTGTCAGGTTTTATGCATATGGGTGTGTTCTTTATTCTTTTAAATGAGATCTTTCTATAAAAAAAAAAAAGAAATATGGCGATATATAATGTATCGTATCGTAACCCCGGTATCGTGATGTGTATTGTATCGCCAGATTCTTGGCAATGCCCAGCCCTAGTGATGAGGTCAGATAACATGAAGTATAGCGTTAGAAATGCATATTATTAAAACCTATAAAACGTCACTAGATTTGCTGTTTGTAACTGCATTGGAGCATGAAGTGTTTTCAGCTGATTCTCTTCTGTTTCTCACAACAGGAAATGATGGACATCAAAGAGTTCATTGAGAAGCTGCTTCCTCCAATCAATCACTAGATCATGACATCGGATCGGCCGCTTCTGCATCTGCCCATCCCAGCGCCAACTCAAGACTGTGTTTATCATGGAGACAATATGAAATGTTTTATTTACAATGAAATGAACTTGTATTATAGTTTGATTTGTATTAAATGCATTTCATTAAAATAAGATAAGAATACGTTTTTCTTAGATCTCAAAGTTTCGCTCCGACCCTGAAGACCTGAGTGTGTTTGAGATCGCCCCCTATCAGAACCAGCATCAACAAACTGAGATGCTCTGTGTGTTCTGAGCCCTTTCTATCAGAACCAGCATTAACTTCTGGAGCAGTTTGAGCTCCAGTAGCTCGTCTGTTTGATCGGACCACACGGGCCAGCCTTCGCTCCCCACGGGCATCAATGAGCCTCGGCCGCCCATGACCCTGTGGCCGGTTCTCCACTGGTCCTTCACTTTTGATAGAGACTGACCACTGCAGACCGGGAACACCCCACAAGAGCTGCAGTTCTGGAGATGCTCTGACCCAGTCGTCTAGCCGTCACAATCTGGCCCTTGTCAAACTCACTCAAATCCGCACGCTTGCCCATTTCTCCTGCTTCTAACACATCAACTCTGAGGACAACATGTTCACTTGCTGCCTAATATATCCCACCCACTAACAGAGATCATCAGGGTTATTCACAGGTCATAATGTTATGCCTGATCGGTGTATATATACACAGTTGGCTGGACAAATATTGGCACCCGCTGTAAATATGAGCAAAAATGAGTTTTGTCCATTTTCGGATTGTGCTGGGACATTAAGAACAACCCCTTTATTGTCTTTATTGTTACTTTATATCTCTTTTTGTACAGTGTATACAGTAAACATACGTTTATAAAATGCTTGAGTTGCATTTAAACACATATGAAGTCATAAATGAGATGCTGTGGTGTGTGTTTAATGATGACACGCTCTCTAGCCTATCCGAGCGTGTGAAGGCACGGCCACGGTTCTGCCATTATCGCTGTCTATACAGACACAATATCTAGAACTCAACTACGAACAATAACTTCTGTTTAAATAGAGTGTGTGCGGCCCCGTTTACACCAGGGGCCGGCAGTTTTGCTTTGAAAAAGTAACAGGTGATGCACTGAGGATCGTGTTTTACCAGATGTGATGTACCCGATTACCTGGGATCAAAGGTACGTGTAAACAGGGCCAAAGGGATCAGGTCTACAGGGAAGTGTGTACGTTCACGTGTGTGTGTGTGTGTGTGTGTGTGTGTGTTTGTTAGGACTCCTCGGGCTGCTCAAGCTTCCGTCTGAGGTCTGCGTACATGCTGGAGCCCATGAATCGTGGGTAGGAGTCTCGCTGCATGAGCATGAAGATCTGCTGCTGTGCTTCATCAAACGTGCTCGAGGACGGTTCCTGCATGTTCCTGTTGATCACCTCACGCACACGCGAGTCCAGACTCACCTACATATACAAACACAGTCATCATAGAGGACTCATCCGAGACATTCTGCTCCCAGAGCGTTAGCTGCAGACATGCGTCGCGCTTCCTCTTCAGGGAACCAGAATTACAGACGTAACCAAGATGTTTTGGAAAAGAGGATGCATGAGACAAAGATATTCATATTAACAACAGTGTAAGCAAACATGCAGAGCGTAGAGGGGTATTATTTAGAAATAGGGAGGCACTGATATGAAAAGCCAATAACCGATAATTCTTTATATTTGAAAGCCGATAACCGATATATTGGCCGATAAATCTAAATCCAAATTTTGGCTGATAATTCTTTATATTTGATCTAAATCCAAATTTGTATATGATTTTATATGAGCCTGATTACAAAAACAAAAGTCTCCCCATTAAAGCCATGCCCCAAGCACACAGTCATGATGTTCTCATTATGTTGCTCTGAACTGTATTTTCCTTTATGCTGTTATTCCTTTATTTCCTCAGCTGGAGGAAATCTATCAGCTTTAATATATCGGCCAAATTTTCTTATTGGGCCAATAGCGAAAAACTGAACATATTGTCACATGCCTGTCCTGTCTCGTGTAGCACATGTGGTGGTTTGTTATTTTCCTGTCTTTGTCTAGTTCCCACCCTCCTTGTCATCTTGTTATTGGTTTAATTTGCCCCACCTGTGTTCCCTCATTACCTGCCTCATTTATCCCCTTTAAATAGTTCCCTTGTGTTCACAGTCCTTGTCGGTACGTTGTGATGTTTACGTCTCCCTTCCACGTGATCCGCTCCCTCTCCTTGACTTGTTTTCGGTATGTTTTTTGTTTTGAAATGTTATTTTCTTGTTTTTAGTTTTGTTATGTTTTCCCCCTTGTGGGTTTTTGTTTATTTGTTATTAAATCCATTCCCTCCTGCACGAGTCCAAACCTTAGTTTTCTTTAAGTGTTACGTGACAGAACGTCCTGACCATGTATAGGACTCAGCAGGAGACGGTTCCACCTCGTATGAACAGATTTTAATGTTTTGCGTTATGGGCTCATATCACCGAGGAGACCACTAGGCTCCCGGTTCCAGTGGGCTCTAAGCAGAGGAGAAGGAAGGCTCCCTCCGTGGTTGTTCCAGTGGACCGTGTTCCGGTGGTCCCTGTTCCGGTGGTCTCAGTTCCGATGGATCGTGTTCCGGTGGACCCAGATCTGGTGGCCCCAGTTCCGGTTGTCTTTAAGCAGAGGAGGAGAAGGAAGGCTCCCTACGTGACGGTTCCGGTGGACCCTGTTCCGGGGGACCCTGTTCCGGTGGACCCTGTTCCGGTGGACCCAGTTCCGGTGGTCCCAGTTCCGGTGGTCCCAGTTCTGGTGGATCGTGTTCCGGTGGTCCCAGTTCCGGTGGATCGTGTTCCGGTGGTCCCAGTTCTGGTGGATCGTGTTCCGGTGGTCCCAGTTCCGGTGGATCGTGTTCCGGTGGACCCAGTTCCGGTGGTCCCAGTTCCGGTGGTCCCAGTTCTGGTGGATCGTGTTCCGGTGGTCCCAGATCCGGTGGATCGTGTTCCGGTGGATCGTGTTCCGGTGGTCCCAGTTCCGGTGGATCGTGTTCCGGTGGTCCCAGTTCCGGTGGATCGTGTTCCGGTGGATCGTGTTCCGGTGGTCCCAGTTCCGGTGGATCGTGTTCCGGTGGTCCCAGTTCCGGTGGACCGTGTTCCGGTGGACCCAGTTCTGGCGCCGCCCAGACGCCCTGCTCTGAATGAGCCGCCCAGGCGCCTGCTCTGAATGCGCCGCCCAGACGCCCTGCTCTGAATGCGCCGCCCAGACGCCTGCTCTGAATGAGCCGCCCAGGCGCCTGCTCTGAATGAGCCGCCCAGGCGCCTGCTCTGAATGAGCCGCCCAGACGCCCTGCTCTGAATGAGCCGCCCAGGCGCCTGCTCTGAAAGCGCCGCCCAGACGCCCTGCTCTGAATGCGCCGCCCAGACGCCCGGCTGTGAATGAGCCGCCCAGACGCCCGGCTGTGAATGAGCCGCCCAGGCGCCCTGCTCTGAATGCGCCGCCCCGACGCCCGGCTGTGAATGCGCCGCCCAGACGCCCGGCTGTGAATGAGCCGCCCAGACGCCCGGCTGTGAATGCGCCGCCCAGACGCCCGGCTGTGAATGAGCCGCCCAGGCGCCCTGCTCTGAATGCGCCGCCCAGACGCCCGGCTGTGAATGAGCCGCCCAGGCGCCCTGCTCTGAATGCGCCGCCCAGGCGCCCTGCTCTGAATGCGCCACCCAGGCGCCCGGCTGTGAATGCGCCGCCCAGACGCCCGGCTGTGAATGAGCCGCCCAGGCGCCCTGCTCTGAATGCGCCGCCCAGGCGCCCTGCTCTGAATGCGCCGCCCAGACGCCCGGCTGTGAATGAGCCGCCCAGGCGCCCTGCTCTGAATGCACCGCCCAGGCGCCCTGCTCTGAATGCGCCGCCCAGACGCCCGGCTGTGAATGCGCCGCCCAGACGTCCTGCTCTGAATGCGCCGCCCAGGTGCCCTGCTCTGAATGCGCCCTGCGTGCCGCCCTGGCCGCCTGAACTCCGCATGCCGCCCTGGCCGCCTGAACTCCGCGTGCCGCCCTGGCCGCCTGAACTCCGCGTGCCGCCCTGGCAGCCTGAACTCCGCGTGCGCCCTGGCCGCCTGAACTCCGCGTGCCGCCCTGGCCGCCTGAACTCCGCGTGCTCCCTGGCCGCCTGAACTCCGCGTGCACCCTGGCAGCCTGAACTCCGCGTGCGCCCTGGCCGCCTGAACTCCGCGTGCCGCCCTGGCCGCCTGAACTCCGCGTGCTCCCTGGCCGCCTGAACTCCGCGTGCACCCTGGCCGCCTGAACTCCGCGTGCCGCCCTGGCCGCCTGAACTCCGCGTGCGCCCTGGCCGCCTGAACTCCGCGTGCCGCCCTGGCCGCCTGAACTCCGCGTGCCGCCCTGGCCGCCTGAACTGCGCGTGCCGCCCTGGCCGCCTGAACTCCGCGTGCCGCCCTGGCAGCCTGAACTCCGCGTGCCGCCCTGGCAGCCTGAACTCCGCGTGCGCCCTGGCCGCCTGAACTCCGCGTGCGCCCTGGCCGCCTGAACTCCGCGGGCCGCCCTGGCCGCCTGAACTCTGTCCTGCCTTGGTCTGTCCCTCCTGCTCTGGTCAGTCCCTCCAGTTCCGCCCCACCCTGGTCTGTCCCTCCCGCCCCGCCCTGGTCTGTCCTCCCGGTCCCGCCTTGTTCTTGTGGAGCGTCTAGTAGCCGCTCCTTAAGGAGGGGGTAATGTCACATGCCTGTCCTGTCTCGTGTAGCACATGTGGTGGTTTGTTATTTTCCTGTCTTTGTCTAGTTCCCACCCTCCTTGTTATCTTGTTATTGGTTTAATTTGCCCCACCTGTGTTCCCTCATTACCTGCCTCATTTATCCCCTTTAAATAGTTCCCTTGTGTTCACAGTCCTTGTCGGTACGTTGTGATGTTTACGTCTCCCTTCCCCGTGATCCGCTCCCTCTCCTTGACTTGTTTTCGGTATGATTTTTGTTTTGAAATGTTATTTTCTTGTTTTTAGTTTTGTTATGTTTTCCCCCTTGTGGGTTTTTGTTTATTTGTTATTAAATCCATTCCCTCCTGCACGAGTCCAAACCTTAGTTTTCTTTAAGTGTTACGTGACAGAACGTCCTGACCATGTATAGGACTCAGCAGGAGACGGTTCCACCTCGTATGAACAGATTTTAATGTTTTGCGTTATGGGCTCATATCACCGAGGAGACCACTAGGCTCCCGGTTCCAGTGGGCTCTAAGCAGAGGAGAAGGAAGGCTCCCTCCGTGGTTGTTCCAGTGGACCGTGTTCCGGTGGTCCCTGTTCCGGTGGTCTCAGTTCCGATGGATCGTGTTCCGGTGGACCCAGATCTGGTGGCCCCAGTTCCGGTTGTCTTTAAGCGGAGGAGGAGAAGGAAGGCTCCCTACGTGACGGTTCCGGTGGACCCTGTTCCGGGGGACCCTGTTCCGGTGGACCCTGTTCCGGTGGACCCAGTTCCGGTGGTCCCAGTTCCGGTGGTCCCAGTTCTGGTGGATCGTGTTCCGGTGGTCCCAGTTCCGGTGGATCGTGTTCCGGTGGTCCCAGTTCTGGTGGATCGTGTTCCGGCGGTCCCAGTTCCGGTGGATCGTGTTCCGGTGGACCCAGTTCCGGTGGATCCAGTTCCGGTGGTCCCAGTTCTGGTGGTCCCAGTTCTGGTGGATCGTGTTCCGGTGGTCCCAGTTCCGGTGGATCGTGTTCCGGTGGTCCCAGTTCCGGTGGATCGTGTTCCGGTGGTCCCAGTTCCGGTGGATCGTGTTCCGGTGGTCCCAGTTCCGGTGGATCGTGTTCCGGTGGTCCCAGTTCCGGTGGACCGTGTTCCGGTTGACCCAGTTCTGGCGCCGCCCAGACGCCCGGCTCTGAATGCGCCGCCCAGACGCCTGCTCTGAATGAGCCGCCCAGACGCCCTGCTCTGAATGCGCCGCCCAGGCGCCTGCTCTGAATGCGCCGCCCAGACGCCCTGCTCTGAATGAGCCGCCCAGGCGCCTGCTCTGAATGAGCCGCCCAGACGCCCTGCTCTGAATGCGCCGCCCAGACGCCCTGCTCTGAATGCGCCGCCCAGGCGCCCTGCTCTGAATAAGCCGCCCAGGCGCCTGCTCTGAATGCGCCGCCCAGACGCCCGGCTGTGAATGAGCCGCCCAGACGCCCGGCTGTGAATGAGCCGCCCAGGCGCCCTGCTCTGAATGCGCCGCCCAGACGCCCGGCTGTGAATGAGCCGCCCAGACGCCCGGCTGTGAATGCGCCGCCCAGACGCCCGGCTGTGAATGTGCCGCCCAGACGCCCGGCTGTGAATGCGCCGCCCAGGCGCCCTGCTCTGAATGCGCCGCCCAGACGCCCGGCTGTGAATGCGCCGCCCAGACGCCCGGCTGTGAATGCGCCGCCCAGGCGCCCTGCTCTGAATGCGCCGCCCAGACGCCCGGCTGTGAATGCACCGCCCAGGCGCCCTGCTCTGAATGCGCCGCCCAGACGCCCTGCTCTGAATGCGCCGCCCAGACGCCCGGCTGTGAATGCGCCGCCCAGACGCCCGGCTGTGAATGCACCGCCCAGGCGCCCTGCTCTGAATGCGCCGCCCAGACGCCCTGCTCTGAATGCGCCGCCCAGACGCCCGGCTGTGAATGCGCCGCCCAGACGCCCTGCTCTGAATGCGCCGCCCAGGCGCCCTGCTCTGAATGCGTGCCGCCCTGGCCGCCTGAACTCCGCGTGCCGCCCTGGCCGCCTGAACTCCGCGTGCCGCCCTGGCCGCCTGAACTCCGCGTGCCGCCCTGGCCGCCTGAACTCCGCGTGCCGCCCTGGCAGCCTGAACTCCGCGTGCGCCCTGGCCGCCTGAACTCCGCGTGCGCCCTGGCCGCCTGAACTCCGCTGGCCGCCCTGGCCGCCTGAACTCTGTCCTGCCTTGGTCTGTCCCTCCTGCTCTGGTCAGTCCCTCCAGTTCCACCCCACCCTGGTCTGTCCCTCCCGCCCCGCCCTGGTCTGTCCTCCCGGTCCCGCCTTGTTCTTGTGGAGCGTCTAGTAGCCGCTCCTTAAGGAGGGGGTAATGTCACATGCCTGTCCTGTCTCGTGTAGCACATGTGGTGGTTTGTTATTTTCCTGTCTTTGTCTAGTTCCCACCCTCCTTGTTATCTTGTTATTGGTTTAATTTGCCCCACCTGTGTTCCCTCATTACCTGCCTCATTTATCCCCTTTAAATAGTTCCCTTGTGTTCACAGTCCTTGTCGGTACGTTGTGATGTTTACGTCTCCCTTCCCCGTGATCCGCTCCCTCTCCTTGACTTGTTTTCGGTATGATTTTTGTTTTGAAATGTTATTTTCTTGTTTTTAGTTTTGTTATGTTTTCCCCCTTGTGGGTTTTTGTTTATTTGTTATTAAATCCATTCCCTCCTGCACGAGTCCAAACCTTAGTTTTCTTTAAGTGTTACGTGACAGAACGTCCTGACCATGTATAGGACTCAGCAGGAGACGGTTCCACCTCGTATGAACAGATTTTAATGTTTTGCGTTATGGGCTCATATCACCGAGGAGACCACTAGGCTCCCGGTTCCAGTGGGCTCTAAGCAGAGGAGAAGGAAGGCTCCCTCCGTGGTTGTTCCAGTGGACCGTGTTCCGGTGGTCCCTGTTCCGGTGGTCTCAGTTCCGATGGATCGTGTTCCGGTGGACCCAGATCTGGTAGCCCCAGTTCCGGTTGTCTTTAAGCGGAGGAGGAGAAGGAAGGCTCCCTACGTGACGGTTCCGGTGGACCCTGTTCCGGGGGACCCTGTTCCGGTGGACCCTGTTCCGGTGGACCCAGTTCCGGTGGTCCCAGTTCCGGTGGTCCCAGTTCTGGTGGATCGTGTTCCGGTGGTCCCAGTTCCGGTGGATCGTGTTCCGGTGGTCCCAGTTCTGGTGGATCGTGTTCCGGCGGTCCCAGTTCCGGTGGATCGTGTTCCGGTGGACCCAGTTCCGGTGGACCCAGTTCCGGTGGTCCCAGTTCTGGTGGTCCCAGTTCTGGTGGATCGTGTTCCGGTGGTCCCAGTTCCGGTGGATCGTGTTCCGGCGGTCCCAGTTCCGGTGGATCGTGTTCCGGTGGACCCAGTTCCGGTGGACCCAGTTCCGGTGGTCCCAGTTCTGGTGGTCCCAGTTCTGGTGGATCGTGTTCCGGTGGTCCCAGTTCCGGTGGATCGTGTTCCGGTGGTCCCAGTTCCGGTGGATCGTGTTCCGGTGGATCGTGTTCCGGTGGATCGTGTTCCGGTGGATCGTGTTCCGGTGGTCCCAGTTCCGGTGGACCGTGTTCCGGTTGACCCAGTTCTGGCGCCGCCCAGACGCCCTGCTCTGAATGATCCGCCCAGGCGCCTGCTCTGAATGAGCCGCCCAGACGCCCTGCTCTGAATGCGCCGCCCAGGCGCCTGCTCTGAATGCGCCGCCCAGACGCCCTGCTCTGAATGCGCCGCCCAGGCGCCTGCTCTGAATGAGCCGCCCAGACGCCCTGCTCTGAATGAGCCGCCCAGGCGCCTGCTCTGAATGCGCCGCCCAGGCGCCCTGCTCTGAATGCGCCGCCCAGACGCCCGGGTGTGAATGAGCCGCCCAGACGCCCGGCTGTGAATGAGCCGCCCAGGCGCCCTGCTCTGAATGCGCCGCCCAGACGCCCGGCTGTGAATGAGCCGCCCAGACGCCCGGCTGTGAATGCGCCGCCCAGACGCCCGGCTGTGAATGTGCCGCCCAGACGCCCGGCTGTGAATGAGCCGCCCAGACGCCCGGCTGTGAATGTGCCGCCCAGACGCCCGGCTGTGAATGCGCCGCCCAGGCGCCCTGCTCTGAATGCGCCGGCCAGACGCCCGGCTGTGAATGCACCGCCCAGGCGCCCTGCTCTGAATGCGCCGCCCAGACGCCCTGCTCTGAATGCGCCGCCCAGACGCCCGGCTGTGAATGCGCCGCCCAGACGCCCTGCTCTGAATGCGCCGCCCAGGCGCCCTGCTCTGAATGCGCCCTGCGTGCCGCCCTGGCCGCCTGAACTCCGCGTGCCGCCCTGGCCGCCTGAACTCCGCGTGCCGCCCTGGCCGCCTGAACTCCGCGTGCCGCCCTGGCCGCCTGAACTCCGCGTGCCGCCCTGGCAGCCTGAACTCCGCGTGCGCCCTGGCCGCCTGAACTGCGCGGGCCGCCCTGGCCGCCTGAACTCCGCGGGCCGCCCTGGCCGCCTGAACTCTGTCCTGCCTTGGTCTGTCCCTCCTGCTCTGGTCAGTCCCTCCAGTTCCGCCCCACCCTGGTCTGTCCCTCCCGCCCCGCCCTGGTCTGTCCTCCCGGTCCCGCCTTGTTCTTGTGGAGCGTCTAGTAGCCGCTCCTTAAGGAGGGGGTAATGTCACATGCCTGTCCTGTCTCGTGTAGCACATGTGGTGGTTTGTTATTTTCCTGTCTTTGTCTAGTTCCCACCCTCCTTGTTATCTTGTTATTGGTTTAATTTGCCCCACCTGTGTTCCCTCATTACCTGCCTCATTTATCCCCTTTAAATAGTTCCCTTGTGTTCACAGTCCTTGTCGGTACGTTGTGATGTTTACGTCTCCCTTCCCCGTGATCCGCTCCCTCTCCTTGACTTGTTTTCGGTATGTTTTTTGTTTTGAAATGTTATTTTCTTGTTTTTAGTTTTGTTATGTTTTCCCCCTTGTGGGTTTTTGTTTATTTGTTATTAAATCCATTCCCTCCTGCACGAGTCCAAACCTTAGTTTTAAGTATTACGTGACACATATATCGTCCGATACGGAATGGCAGCCGATATATGGAGCATCCCTGGTGTAAATGAGCATACCTCTTTAGGTGACATTACAGAGACGTAGTCCTCAAATATCTGTCTGACAGTCTGTTCTACCGTGGGGTTATTGATCTCTTTCTTTAGATCTTCACAGATGAGCCAGAAGTTCAGGTTTTCTTCACTAAACTCAGACTTGAGGAACTGTCTGAAGTGTGCCAGACCATGAGCACTTTTCATTAAGTGCTCAAACGACTCCGCCCATGACTGAACCTCCTCCAGGGAGAGCTGAGGCCTGGAGAACAGGAGACATCAGGAAAGAAACAGATATTGTTATGTTTCACTCTTTCCCCATCAGGGGTTCTGGTTCCAGCACAGCATTTTTTATCCTTTTCTCAAAATGTGTTTGTTTTTGGATGTGGAGATTCTGCACTCTGTCAGATGTGTAATAGCGCCCCCTAGCGTATAACAGGGAAAACATGGATTGCTGGAAAATTCTGTCAATGACAGGGAAAGAGTTTAAACTGTTGCAGGAAAAATAATTCCCCTTGGATTTACAAAAAAAGTAACACTTTATCTGCTTTAAAATGTAACACACTATCAATACATTTTTATGACTTTTTTGAGCACAGAGTAAACATTCACCACACAGTTAAGGCTAATGAAATCTCTAAAGGCCAACAGGTGTCAAACGACTGCTGCTGTTATTGCTGCTGTTATTGCTGCTGCTGTTATTGATGCTGCTGTTATTGCTGCTGCTGCTGCTGTTATTGATGCTGCTGTTATTGCTGCTGCTGCTGTTATTGCTGCTGCTGTTATTGATGCTGCTGTTATTGCTGCTGCTGCTGTTATTGCTGCTGCTGTTATTGCTGCTGCTGCTGCTGTTATTGCTGCTGCTGTTATTGCTGCTGCTGCTGTTATTGCTGCTGCTGCTGTTATTGCTGCTGCTGTTATTGCTGCTGCTGCTGCTGTTATTGATGCTGCTGTTATTGCTGCTGCTGCTGCTGTTATTGCTGCTGCTGCTGTTATTGCTGCTGCTGTTATTGCTGCTGCTGCTGTTATTGCTGCTGCTGTTATTGCTGCTGCTGCTGTTATTGCTGCTGCTGCTGTTATTGCTGCTGCTGCTGCTGTTATTGCTGCTGCTGTTATTGCTGCTGCTGTTATTGCTGCTGCTGCTGCTGTTATTGCTGCTGCTGTTATTGCTGCTGCTGTTATTGCTGCTGCTGCTGCTGTTATTGCTGCTGTTATTGCTGCTGCTGCTGTTATTGCTGCTGCTGTTATTGCTGCTGCTGCTGTTATTGCTGCTGTTGCTGCTGCTGTTATTGCTGCTGCTGCTGCTGTTATTGCTGCTGCTGCTGTTATTGCTGCTGCTGCTGCTGTTATTGCTGCTGCTGCTGCTGTTATTGCTGCTGCTGCTGTTATTGCTGCTGCTGCTGCTGTTATTGCTGCTGCTGCTGCTGTTATTGCTGCTGCTGCTGTTATTGCTGCTGCTGCTGCTGTTATTGCTGCTGCTGCTGTTATTGCTGCTGCTGTTATTGCTGCTGCTGCTGTTATTGCTGCTGCTGCTGCTGTTATTGCTGCTGCTGTTATTGCTGCTGCTGCTGCTGTTATTGCTGTTGCTGCTGTTATTGCTGCTGCTGCTGCTGTTATTGCTGCTGCTGCTGCTGCTGCTGCTGTTATTGCTGCTGCTGTTATTGCTGCTGCTGCTGTTATTGCTGCTGCTGCTGCTGCTGTTATTGCTGCTGCTGCTGTTATTGCTGCTGCTGCTGTTATTGCTGCTGCTGTTATTGCTGCTGCTGCTGTTATTGCTGCTGCTGCTGCTGTTATTGCTGCTGCTGCTGCTGTTATTGCTGCTGCTGCTGCTGTTATTGCTGCTGCTGCTGCTGCTGCTGTTATTGCTGCTGCTGCTGCTGTTATTGCTGCTGCTGCTGTTATTGCTGCTGCTGCTGTTATTGCTGCTGCTGCTGCTGTTATTGCTGCTGCTGTTATTGCTGCTGCTGCTGCTGCTGCTGTTATTGCTGCTGCTGCTGCTGCTGTTATTGCTGCTGCTGCTGCTGTTATTGCTGCTGCTGCTGCTGCTGCTGTTATTGCTGCTGCTGCTGCTGCTGCTGCTGTTATTGCTGCTGCTGCTGTTATTGCTGCTGCTGCTGCTGCTGTTATTGCTGCTGCTGCTGCTGCTGCTGCTGTTATTGCTGCTGCTGCTGTTATTGCTGCTGCTGCTGTTATTGCTGCTGCTGTTATTGCTGCTGCTGTTATTGCTGCTGCTGCTGCTGCTGTTATTGCTGCTGTTATTGCTGCTGCTGCTGCTGTTATTGCTGCTGCTGCTGCTGTTATTGCTGCTGCTGCTGCTGCTGCTGTTATTGCTGCTGCTGCTGCTGCTGTTATTGCTGCTGCTGCTGCTGTTATTGCTGCTGCTGCTGCTGTTATTGCTGCTGCTGCTGCTGCTGTTATTGCTGCTGCTGCTGCTGCTGCTGTTATTTATGCTGTTGCTGCTGTTATTGCTGCTGCTGCTGCTGCTGTTATTGCTGCTGCTGCTGCTGCTGTTATTGCTGCTGCTGTTATTGCTGCTGCTGCTGCTGCTGCTGCTGCTGCTGTTATTGCTGCTGCTGTTATTGCTGCTGCTGTTATTTATGCTGCTGCTGCTGTTGCTGCTGCTGTTATTTATGCTGCTGCTGCTGTTGCTATTGCTGTTATTTCTGTTGTACGGGACTTGTTACTGCCAATACATGCATGGCCCGCTGCTGTGAGCAAGTAAGACATGCTACTGCTGAACAATATAGCGTACATGAATTACCCACAGCAGCTCTATACAGGTGGAGCTGGGGAAGCTGGAGGGTTTCTGAAAGCGCTGCAGTTGCTACAGCACAGGCTGAACAAGTATTTGAAGGTTTGAGCAGACACTCGGCAAAACAAGGGTTGAAAGTATATAATAATTTTTTGTTCAAAACAAACTTTACTAACATTATAAATAAACCTCAAGGAACATATTAAAGTAATAAAAGGCATGCCATGACCCCTTTACAATTCTCAAGAGGGATGTTCTTAAAATATTTCATTATTTTAACTTATAACACAACTCACGTCTGGTCGATATCAGCCTCCTCTTGTTCTTCTGAGATCGTCGTCATTTTTTCCTCCTTAGCAGAGCGTACTGTCAGACTACACACACACACACACACACACACACACACACACACACACACACACACACACACACACACACACACACACACACACACACACACACACACATTATAAAAACATGTTTTCTGTGTGCACCATGTGACACCTGGATGTCCCAGGAGAGGCTTTAGGTGATGCACTTCAGCTCGGTCTACATGAGTAATGAAGTTTCCAGCACACCTGTACCCTCGAGTGAGACATCTCACAACCACGCTACACTTATTCCTCAGTCCACTTAAAATGTGCTGAAATGTTTACCTAAAGGTTTAAAAACATGTTTTAAGGATGTTTTTAAAGTCAAAATAACTACACACGTTTCACACGGCATTCATTGTTAAGTGTAACAGCTGGAGTTATTTCTAGTTATATAATAAACTTTGTTGTGTATTGTATATAATAAAATTGTTGGTCTATGTAGTCTAGATCATTAGGATGTCTCTCGCTGTGGCGTTTGCTAAGCGTTCCCTGGTGGAAATGAAGAAACCTGGGCTGCGTCTCAATCAGCTCTAGCTCAATATTCTGGATATCGGCCATTTTAAGGGCTTCCTCAATGTCACCGCCCCGCTGCCGGGACACCTGGCGCTCTTTTTTTCATTGCCTTTTTTTCGTATCATATATTTGAGTAATTATCATAAATGAGGTATCATAGAAAGCTTACAAACTCAAAATTCATCCTGTGAAAACCGTTTCGAAATTGGACATTGCGTTACCATGGAAACGGTACTTTAAATTCTTCTAGCGGGCTCCTCCCCCTAGTGGGTGGAGTCATGTTTCATATTACAACAATTATTTGAACTACTTTATAATCAAATTCTTTTCCAATCTTGACAAAACACATATCATCGGAAAGCTCTGAGTCTCAAGGGTCCATATTTGGTGACTGTTCTGTGATGGAAGTGACAGAAATTTACAGGAAATGCATCAAAAAAACAATCAATGGAGTGTGTGACACCCGGTGGCTGTGTGTGGTACAGCGCCTAAACAACATCTCATGGGGACTTTAATTTATGGGATATCAACTTCACATTTGGAACACAACTTGCTTAGACATATGGCTTTGATTTTATAGTAAGGTTAAACCAATGGAGTCACTGGATTACTTTAATGACGTCTTTACTGCCTTTCTGGGGCTTGAGAGTTGCGTAGCTTGTCAATGGAGGAAACCTTCATTTTAGTCTGAAGATGAGCGAAAGTCTGACGGGTTCGGAACGACATGAGGGAGAGGAATCAATGACAGAATTTACATTTTTGGGTGAACTCTTTAAAAGTAAAAATCCCAATATACACATTTAAAGAACTCCAGCTGTTACACGCCATTTGGAATGAAATTTCGACCTTTTTGTTCACATATGCGCCCAAACTTTAATCTGTGCGACCTTGAAATATGTTTGGGAGTATTTGTGCGAGCGGCTGACCGGACAAGTAGCCTGGTCAAAACGTCAATAACAACAAAATAACTCAACCAGATTGCGAGAATGCTTTTATTTCATGTAATGTAAGTGATTGATAATAATGTACTGAAGGTGGCGCTGTTGAGTCTAGCGCAGCCTCTCGAGGAGAGATCGATGCGAGCGCAGCACACACACAGCGAGCTGGAGTGTGTGTGTGTGTGTGTGTGTGTGTGAGAGAGAGTGTGTGTGAGTGTGTGTGTGTGTGTGTGAGAGAGAGTGTGTGTGAGTGTGTGTGTGTGTGTGTGTGTGTGTGTGTGTGTGTGTGTGTGTGTGTGTGTGTGTGAGTTTGTGTGTGTGTGTGTGTGTGTGTATGTGTGTGTGTGTGTGTGTGTGTGTGTGTGAGTGTGTGTGTGTGTGAGTGTGTGAGAGAGAGTGTGTGTGAGTGTGTGTGTGTGTGTGTGTGTGAGAGAGAGTGTGTGTGAGTGTGTGTGTGTGTGTGTGTGTGTGTGTGAGTTTGTGTGTGTGTGTGTGTGTGTGTGTGTGTGAGTGTGTGTGTGAGTGTGTGTGTGAGTGTGTGTGTGAGTGTGTGTGTGAGTTTGTGTGTGTGTGTGAGTGTGTGTGTGAGTGTGTGTGTGAGTGTGTGTGTGAGTGTGTGTGTGAGTGTGTGTGTGAGTTTGTGTGTGTGTGTGAGTGTGTGAGTGTGTGTGAGTGTGTGAGTGTGTGTGAGTGTGTGTGAGTGTGTGTGTGTGTGTGTGTGTGTGTGTGTGTGTGTGTGTGTGTGTGTGTGTGTGTGTGTGTGTGTGTGTGTGTGTGTGTGTGAGTGTGTGTGAGTGTGTGTGTGTGGTCACCAGGAGCAGCTGCAGCAGCAGCACCAGCAGAAGCAGCAGGCGTCCGGCGGAGCCCGGGTCCGGCTGCTCACACTGCCCGGCATGTGGTTCTGCTCTCCGCCGCTGTCCTCCACATTCTGCCCCATCTCCACCGGTTCAGAGCCCATGAGCTGCACACACACACACACACACACACATGCTTTCACACGCGCAACAGTTGCGATGCTTAATCGTGCTTCATTAATTTAAGCATCCCTCCAGGTGTGAGATGCCACAATACACCGGAGACACAGCGCACACATTCCCATCCTGAGAGACCAATTACAGCGCAGCAGCTGAGACCAGCACATGATCAGATCATCAGCATCCAAACAGTTGATCAGGGGCTTATATTGATCAAATAACGCCAATGTCATGCACAATTAATACGTCATCAAATCCCTTCATATCATGCATCTTTCATGAAGGACTTCTTCATTAAATGATGATTATAATTATACACCCTGACATGTGTTTTATTAGTCTGGTGAACACTGGCGCCATAAATCAGCCTATAGGAGCTGCAGACAGCTCATGTCATATTAATACGGGTTTCCCTCACAATACGCAATAATGCACACATACACACAATCAGAACATCTCGACACTCACCTTTTCACCATGGGTGTGCAGAAGAGACTGACACCGGCTCTCTGTCTCAGCTTCTCCTCCCGTGCGCGCGCATGCGCGCGACAGTTTCCGCGAACAGATGCACTCTGCGCTGGCGCGCGCATTTCATCACATTCAACGTTTCATGCAACGCTTGTCTTATCTGAAGCATTATTAGTACAGACGTCATCATAATCTAATATCTTTGATGGTGTTTTGTGTTATATCCCTGAGGAGCCTCGAGAGCTTCTCCTGAACACATCTGAGTGTTTCCAGCTCGAGGAGCTATCAAACTTCTCCTACTGTAGCTGAACACATATTACAGGGCATATGGGATCAAAACGCGCTAAAACATGCATTTTTATAAATGTATAACTTTATCTTATTGATTGTGAAATAAATAAATACATTAGAGAGAGAGAGAAAGAGAATACACTCCTTTATACACTTTTTTATTTTTTTTTACTTTTTTTTTAATTAATTTTCTCTTTTTTTAAAATTATAATTCATTAAAAAATGTTCCTCCTAATGAAAAGATTTTAAAAGAGAAAATCTTTGAATCTCGTTCAGCAAAATGAATGAATCTTTTTTTCAAGTCATTTCGTTTATTTCAGCAGAATCTAATTAAAATGTTACATGCTACATTTTTCAACACATTTAGTACATTTGGAATAAAAAATAAACTATAAGCTAATGCAGCCATGGCCAAACTTTGAGAAAAATTTGAGAAAAGAAAAGATGAATTATCTGCTTAATGTAAGCTTTGTCACTTCACATTTAATCACGTCTGTTCCCTGGAAAGTTTAGCTCAGCTCTCGTGGCTTTGGGTACGAGCCGTTACTTCCGTCATCGTGTCTGATCTGGGCCGTGACAGCCTCATGCAATACATGCGTCCAGAAACAGAAAAGATCAGTTCATCTCTCGAGTCTTCGGGTTTGAGTCGTTCATTCATCAAGTTCCAGCCCCATAGGCAAGGCTATGCAGTCACCGGGAACAGAAAAGATTAGTTCATCTCTCGAGTCTTCTCGTTCGAGTCGTTCGTTCAAGTCCCCATAGGCTGAATGCAGAAACAGCTCATCTCTCGAGTCTCGTTCTTTTGTCCCGTGACGTGACAGCCGTGCTGGATACAGAAATTAGTTAATTCCTTTACAGTCTATGGTTAATTCACAACCTTCCTTACAAACAAGTGATAATAATAAATATATCACCACATTCAGTCAATAATACGACTGTAATGTTGTATATGTTGGGAGACACTGAACAGGGAAGCGGTCACGTGAAAAAAGAACGAACGACTCAAACCCAAAGACTCGAGAGATGAACTGATCTTTTCTGTTTCTGGTGACTGCATAGCCTTGCCTATGGGGCTGGGACTTGATGAACGAATGACTCAAACCCGAAGACTCGAGAGATTAACTAATCGTTTCTGTTTCTGGTGACTGCATAGCCTTGCCTATGGGGCTGGGACTTGATGAACGAATGACTCAAACCCAAAGACTCGAGAGATTAACTAATCGTTTCTGTTTCTGGTGACTGCATAGCCTTGCCTATGGGGCTGGGACTTGATGAACGAATGACTCAAACCCAAAGACTCGAGAGATTAACTGATCTTTTCTGTTTCCGGACTGCATAGCCTTGCCTATGGGGCTGGGACTTGATGAACGAATGACTTAAACCCGAAGACTCGAGAGATTAACTAATCGTTTCTGTTTCCGGTGACTGCATAGCCTTGCCTATGGGGCTGGGACTTGATGAACGAACGACTCAAACCCAAAGACTCGAGACTGGTGAACTAATAATTTCTGTTTCCTGTACAGAATATATGCGATGTTGCACATGCAGTCAACAGAAAATGAACAAATCGCTCTCTGAGACAACCCGTTGTTCTCGAGTCATATTAAAACTTTGTTAAAAATGAACGAATCGTTCATGAACGTCACATCACTAGCCGCTATCAGCACGCCGCACAATATGAGAACTCCTATAACCCCACCTCCTCCCCAGCCCCACCAGTAGAGATCTGCTATGGGGGTTATATCATTCTGCAGAAGCCTTTCCTTGTTGTTATCTTGACTAAGCTGAACATTATGTATTTGCTCAGCAGCAGCGTAGCAGATCTCGTCCGCCAAAATCAAGCCTATGTACATTCCATGCTCTATGCTAATAAATGCTGGCTGAATCTATTCACTCTGAGAGTTGTCATGATTGAAAAGTGTTTCTTGGCTCGTAATCATAGGGGAACCTTTTAAAGTGCTGTATAGCACCAATCTGGGTGCTTCAACAGAGTTCCCGCCTTCAAGGAAGTAAACACTGGTCAATGGAGAGCGGTCTGGTAGGACACGGCTACAGTTTAGGTATATGTTGAAGTAAAAAGTTCATCCTTGAGACTTCACAAGTCCTTTCCTTACTTCCATTCTCTGCTCTTCTGCTACTGGTAAAACAACTTCAGTTCCATTTGTGTTTTCATTTCTTTCAGTCTGCTTTTTGTGTGGACAAGCATTTTCCTCCACTCTAAACATTTGAGACTGTACTCGCATAAATCATAAAAGACTTCATGCTGAACGGAGATATCCAATGACAGCGAAACACACAAACACCTGATGTCTGCTCAATTCATTTTTATTTTCTCTACATCTGATCTTTGCTCTTAATATTTTGATTACTTAATAAAGTCAAACTATTCTGTGATTGAGCTTTCAGCACGAACACACAACACTAATGCCTGAGTACATACGGTCATAGATCTTTTTATTGTTTTTTTTTTCATTCTTTCTTCAAGACCTTTATTCATTCGGTACAATCACCAGGTATTGCATTAAATTACATGAAAATGTTCTTCACAATTCTATCTACTGATATCACACCATGTCCACTTTCTCTCCTCAGCTGCACAGAAGAAGAAAATAATGAAGCACCGTAGAGAGAATCTACCCGTGAACTCAAGTTTCTTACAGAAGAAAATATATATAAAAACAACAACAGCACAGAAGGTCTGAGAGCCGAATGAGCTAAAGATTTAGCATCACATGGCGTTGGATTGACCGAACATGTGCTGCTGGTTTTCTAGAGCACTACCTGTACAGACTCCCCAGTTTATTTACTCTAGTTTGGATTGTAAACACTGAAGCAGCAAAGATAATCATAGTGCATCCTGGAAAAAACGTGTAAAAAATAGTCATTTTCTGTCCAAACTAAATGGCAAACTGCTTGTATATTGGGTCAAATATCTACGAGTGGGATTTAGGATCTCAAAACCCGAAGCCAATCAAGGTTTGGACAACCAATCGAACATGAGCTTTTATCACTTGTTGCTTTATCACATTGCCCCTGGTGTCATATTCAAAACTAAACCAACATAACTAGTATTCATTCTAAAGATAGTTCTAATGATGCTTTCCCAAACACTAAACAGATGCATTTATTCAAATTCTGTTTGAATACCAATCGCTTGTGAATGAAAAATGTGAGAAGTAGCCAAGTGATAAAAAATACAGGTTACACATTCTGTTTTGCCAGTCCCACAAATGTATATTATAATAATTGTTTAATCCCTAATCTGTCCAAGAACACGGATGAGGAACCCAAAGTGGAGATCTGGAAGCTGTGAGAGGGGTTTCCCCGTAACTACACAAACCACAACACAGTCCAGATCAGCTGAGATGTGCGGATGATTCTGGTCCAATGCTCTTCATTGTTCTTTGGGTCAAATCTCCTCTGATGATTGTAGTGATTCCATCCCGGTTGATTTATATTTCATCGTTTTTAGCTTCTTATTTTGACCATAACCCTTTCTCAAATGACTGATGGCTAGCTGGGGTTTCTCTCTACTCATCTTTCTCTATTATGACTTCTCCGTGAAGGACTCTCCTCCTCTGACGCAGCATGTGGAAGTACAGCTGAGGAAACACTGGGAGAGAAGCAGAACACAATGACAACTGTCGGGACAAACTTTGATTTGAAAGTTGTATAAGCTTTACATTTAGTGAAGTGGGAAGAGAAAGTGGCAAGAGACTGCCAAAGGGATAGTTCACCCAGAAAGGAACATTAGCCCATGATTTCCTCTCCCTCTCGTCATCCGAGGTGTGTATGACATTCTTCTTTCAGACGAATAAAATCTGAGTTATATTACAAAAGCCCAGGCTAATCCAAGCATTATAATAGCAGCAATAGTTGCTCTGTTTTTGAAGTCCATAAAAAGTGCATCTGTCCGTCATATAACTGGTATGGGTCAGTTTAAGGGTAGGGTTAGGGACAGGTGTGGTGGTGTGGGTCAGTTTAAGGGTAGGGTTAGGGACAGGTGTGGTGGTGTGGGTAAGTTTAAGGGTAGAGTTAGGGACAGGTGTGGTGGTGTGGGTCAGTTTAAGGGTAGAGTTAGGGACAGGTGTGGTGGTGTGGGTCAGTTTAAGGGTAGAGTTAGGGACAGGTGTGGTGGTGTGGGTCAGTTTAAGGGTAGAGTTAGGGACAGGTGTGGTGGTGTGGGTCATTTTAAGGGTAGAGTTAGGGACAGGTGTGGTGGTGTGGGTCAGTTTAAGGGTAGAGTTAGGGACAGGTGTGGTGGTGTGGGTCAGTTTAAGGGTAGAGTTAGGGACAGGTGTGGTGGGATGGGTAAGTTTAAGGGTAGAGTTAGGGGCAGGTGTGGTGGTGTGGGCCAGTTTAAGGGTAGAGTTAGGGACAGGTGTGGTGGTGTGGGTCAGTTTAAGGGTAGGGTTAGGGACAGGTGTGGTGGTGTGGGTAAGTTTAAGGGTAGAGTTAGGGACAGGTGTGGTGGTGTGGGTCAGTTTAAGGGTAGAGTTAGGGACAGGTGTGGTGGTGTGGGTCAGTTTAAGGGTAGAGTTAGGGACAGGTGTGGTGGTGTGGGTCAGTTTAAGGGTAGAGTTAGGGACAGGTGTGGTGGTGTGGGTCAGTTTAAGGGTAGGGTTAGGGACAGGTGTGGTGGTGTGGGTAAGTTTAAGGGTAGGGTTAGGGACAGGTGTGGTGGTGTGGGTAAGTTTAAGGGTAGAGTTAGGGACAGGTGTGGTGGTGTGGGTCAGTTTAAGGGTAGAGTTAGGGACAGGTGTGGTGGGATGGGTAAGTTTAAGGGTAGGGTTAGGGACAGGTGTGGTGGTGTGGGTCAGTTTAAGGGTAGGGTTAGGGACAGGTGTGGTGGTGTGGGTCAGTTTAAGGGTAGAGTTAGGGACAGGTGTGGTGGTGTGGGTCAGTTTAAGGGTAGGGTTAGGGACAGGTGTGGTGGTGTGGGTAAGTTTAAGGGTAGAGTTAGGGACAGGTGTGGTGGTGTGGGTAAGTTTAAGGGTAGGGTTAGGGACAGGTGTGGTGGTGTGGGTCAGTTTAAGGGTAGAGTTAGGGACAGGTGTGGTGGGATGGGTAAGTTTAAGGGTAGGGTTAGGGACAGGTGTGGTGGTGTGGGTCAGTTTAAGGGTAGGGTTAGGGACAGGTGTGGTGGTGTGGGTCAGTTTAAGGGTAGAGTTAGGGACAGGTGTGGTGGTGTGGGTCAGTTTAAGGGTAGAGTTAGGGACAGGTGTGGTGGTGTGGGTCAGTTTAAGGGTAGAGTTAGGGACAGGTGTGGTGGTGTGGGTCAGTTTAAGGGTAGGGTTAGGGACAGGTGTGGTGGTGTGGGTCAGTTTAAGGGTAGGGTTAGGGACAGGTGTGGTGGTATGGGTCAGTTTAAGGGTAGGGTTAGGGACAGGTGTGGTGGTGTGGGTAAGTTTAAGGGTAGAGTTAGGGACAGGTGTGGTGGTGTGGGTCAGTTTAAGGGTAGGGTTAGGGACAGGTGGGGTGGTATGGGTCAGTTTAAGGGTAGAGTTAGGGACAGGTGGGGTGGTGTGGTGTGGGTAAGTTTAAGGGTAGGGTTAGGGACAGGTGTGGTGGTGTGGGTCAGTTTAAGGGTAGGGTTAGGGACAGGTGTGGTGGTGTGGGTCAGTTTAAGGGTAGGGTTAGGGACAGGTGTGGTGGTGTGGGTAAGTTTAAGGGTAGGGTTAGGGACAGGTGTGGTGGTATGGGTAAGTTTAAGGGTGGAGTTAGGGACAGGTGGGGTGGTATGGGTCAGTTTAAGGGTAGAGTTAGGGACAGGTGGGGTGGTGTGGGTAAGTTTAAGGGTAGGGTTAGGGACAGGTGGGTGGTATGGGTCAGTTTAAGGGTAGAGTTAGGGACAGGTGTGGTGGTGTGGGTAAGTTTAAGGGTAGAGTTAGGGACAGGTGTGGTGGTGTGGGTCAGTTTAAGGGTAGGGTTAGGGACAGGTGGGGTGGTATGGGTCAGTTTAAGGGTAGAGTTAGGGACAGGTGGGGTGGTGTGGTGTGGGTAAGTTTAAGGGTAGGGTTAGGGACAGGTGTGGTGGTGTGGGTCAGTTTAAGGGTAGGGTTAGGGACAGGTGTGGTGGTGTGGGTCAGTTTAAGGGTAGGGTTAGGGACAGGTGTGGTGGTGTGGGTAAGTTTAAGGGTAGGGTTAGGGACAGGTGTGGTGGTATGGGTAAGTTTAAGGGTGGAGTTAGGGACAGGTGGGGTGGTATGGGTCAGTTTAAGGGTAGAGTTAGGGACAGGTGGGGTGGTGTGGGTAAGTTTAAGGGTAGGGTTAGGGACAGGTGGGGTGGTATGGGTCAGTTTAAGGGTAGAGTTAGGGACAGGTGGGGTGGTATGGGTCAGTTTAAGGGTAGGGTTAGGGACAGGTGTGGTGGTGTGGGTAAGTTTAAGGGTAGGGTTAGGGACAGGTGTGGTGGTGTGGGTCAGTTTAAGGGTAGGGTTAGGGACAGGTGTGGTGGTGTGGGTAAGTTTAAGGGTAGAGTTAGGGACAGGTGTGGTGGTGTGGGTCAGTTTAAGGGTAGAGTTAGGGACAGGTGTGGTGGTGTGGGTCAGTTTAAGGGTAGAGTTAGGGACAGGTGTGGTGGTGTGGGTCAGTTTAAGGGTAGAGTTAGGGACAGGTGTGGTGGTGTGGGTCAGTTTAAGGGTAGAGTTAGGGACAGGTGTGGTGGTGTGGGTCAGTTTAAGGGTAGAGTTAGGGACAGGTGTGGTGGTGTGGGTCAGTTTAAGGGTAGAGTTAGGGACAGGTGTGGTGGGATGGGTAAGTTTAAGGGTAGAGTTAGGGGCAGGTGTGGTGGTGTGGGCCAGTTTAAGGGTAGAGTTAGGGACAGGTGTGGTGGTGTGGGTCAGTTTAAGGGTAGAGTTAGGGACAGGTGTGGTGGTGTGGGTCAGTTTAAGGGTAGAGTTAGGGACAGGTGTGGTGGTGTGGGTCAGTTTAAGGGTAGGGTTAGGGACAGGTGTGGTGGTGTGGGTAAGTTTAAGGGTAGGGTTAGGGACAGGTGTGGTGGTGTGGGTAAGTTTAAGGGTAGAGTTAGGGACAGGTGTGGTGGTGTGGGTCAGTTTAAGGGTAGAGTTAGGGACAGGTGTGGTGGGATGGGTAAGTTTAAGGGTAGGGTTAGGGACAGGTGTGGTGGTGTGGGTCAGTTTAAGGGTAGGGTTAGGGACAGGTGTGGTGGTGTGGGTCAGTTTAAGGGTAGAGTTAGGGACAGGTGTGGTGGTGTGGGTCAGTTTAAGGGTAGGGTTAGGGACAGGTGTGGTGGTGTGGGTAAGTTTAAGGGTAGAGTTAGGGACAGGTGTGGTGGTGTGGGTAAGTTTAAGGGTAGGGTTAGGGACAGGTGTGGTGGTGTGGGTCAGTTTAAGGGTAGAGTTAGGGACAGGTGTGGTGGGATGGGTAAGTTTAAGGGTAGGGTTAGGGACAGGTGTGGTGGTGTGGGTCAGTTTAAGGGTAGGGTTAGGGACAGGTGTGGTGGTGTGGGTCAGTTTAAGGGTAGAGTTAGGGACAGGTGTGGTGGTGTGGGTCAGTTTAAGGGTAGAGTTAGGGACAGGTGTGGTGGTGTGGGTCAGTTTAAGGGTAGAGTTAGGGACAGGTGTGGTGGTGTGGGTCAGTTTAAGGGTAGGGTTAGGGACAGGTGTGGTGGTGTGGGTCAGTTTAAGGGTAGGGTTAGGGACAGGTGTGGTGGTATGGGTCAGTTTAAGGGTAGGGTTAGGGACAGGTGTGGTGGTGTGGGTAAGTTTAAGGGTAGAGTTAGGGACAGGTGTGGTGGTGTGGGTCAGTTTAAGGGTAGGGTTAGGGACAGGTGGGGTGGTATGGGTCAGTTTAAGGGTAGAGTTAGGGACAGGTGGGGTGGTGTGGTGTGGGTAAGTTTAAGGGTAGGGTTAGGGACAGGTGTGGTGGTGTGGGTCAGTTTAAGGGTAGGGTTAGGGACAGGTGTGGTGGTGTGGGTCAGTTTAAGGGTAGGGTTAGGGACAGGTGTGGTGGTGTGGGTAAGTTTAAGGGTAGGGTTAGGGACAGGTGTGGTGGTATGGGTAAGTTTAAGGGTGGAGTTAGGGACAGGTGGGGTGGTATGGGTCAGTTTAAGGGTAGAGTTAGGGACAGGTGGGGTGGTGTGGGTAAGTTTAAGGGTAGGGTTAGGGACAGGTGGGTGGTATGGGTCAGTTTAAGGGTAGAGTTAGGGACAGGTGTGGTGGTGTGGGTAAGTTTAAGGGTAGAGTTAGGGACAGGTGTGGTGGTGTGGGTCAGTTTAAGGGTAGGGTTAGGGACAGGTGGGGTGGTATGGGTCAGTTTAAGGGTAGAGTTAGGGACAGGTGGGGTGGTGTGGTGTGGGTAAGTTTAAGGGTAGGGTTAGGGACAGGTGTGGTGGTGTGGGTCAGTTTAAGGGTAGGGTTAGGGACAGGTGTGGTGGTGTGGGTCAGTTTAAGGGTAGGGTTAGGGACAGGTGTGGTGGTGTGGGTAAGTTTAAGGGTAGGGTTAGGGACAGGTGTGGTGGTATGGGTAAGTTTAAGGGTGGAGTTAGGGACAGGTGGGGTGGTATGGGTCAGTTTAAGGGTAGAGTTAGGGACAGGTGGGGTGGTGTGGGTAAGTTTAAGGGTAGGGTTAGGGACAGGTGGGGTGGTATGGGTCAGTTTAAGGGTAGAGTTAGGGACAGGTGGGGTGGTATGGGTCAGTTTAAGGGTAGGGTTAAGGACAGGTGTGGTGGTGTGGGTCAGTTTAAGGGTAGAGTTAGGGACAGGTGTGGTGGTGTGGGTCAGTTTAAGGGTAGGGTTAAGGACAGGTGTGGTGGTGTGGGTCAGTTTAAGGGTAGAGTTAGGGACAGGTGTGGTGGTGTGGGTCAGTTTAAGGGTAGGGTTAGGGACAGGTGTGGTGGTATGGGTCAGTTTAAGGGTAGGGTTAGGGACAGGTGTGGTGGTGTGGGTCAGTTTAAGGGTAGAGTTAGGGACAGGTGGGGTGGTATGGGTCAGTTTAAGGGTAGGGTTAGGGACAGGTGTGGTGATGTGGGTCAGTTTAAGGGTAGAGTTAGGGACAGGTGTGGTGGTGTGGGTCAGTTTAAGGGTAGGGTTAGGGACAGGTGTGGTGGTGTGGGTAAGTTTAAGGGTAGAGTTAGGACAGGTGTGGTGGTGTGGGTAAGTTTAAGGGTAGAGTTATGGACAGGTGTGGTGGTGTGGGTCAGTTTAAGGGTAGGGTTAGGGACAGGTGTGGTGGTGTGGGTCAGTTTAAGGGTAGGGTTAGGGACAGGTGTGGTGGTGTGGGTAAGTTTAAGGGTAGAGTTAGGGACAGGTGTGGTGGTGTGGGTCAGTTTAAGGGTAGAGTTAGGGACAGGTGTGGTGGTGTGGGTCAGTTTAAGGGTAGGGTTAGGGACAGGTGTGGTGGTGTGGGTAAGTTTAAGGGTAGAGTTAGGGACAGGTGTGGGTCAGTTTAAGGGTAGGATTAGGGACAGGTGTGGTGGTGTGGGTCAGTTTAAGGGTAGGGTTAGGGACCGGTGTAGTGGTATGGGTCAGTTTAAGGGTAGAGTTAGGGACAGGTGTGGTGGTGTGGGTCAGTTTAAGGGTAGGGTTAGGGACAGGTGTGGTGGTGTGGGCCAGTTTAAGGGTAGGGTTAGGGACAGGTGTGGTGGTGTGGGTCAGTTTAAGGGTAGGGTTAGGGACAGGTGTGGTGGTGTGGGTCAGTTTAAGGGTAGAGTTAGGGACCGGTGTGGTGGTGTGGGTCAGTTTAAGGGTAAAGTTAGGGACCGGTGTGGTGGTGTGGGTCAGTTTAAGGGTAGGGTTAGGGACAGGTGTGGTGGTGTGGGTCAGTTTAAGGGTAGGGTTAGGGACAGGTGTGGTGGTGTGGGTAAGTTTAAGGGTAGGGTTAGGGAAAGGTGTGGTGGTGTGGGTCAGTTTAAGGGTAGGGTTAGGGACAGGTGTGGTGGTGTGGGTCAGTTTAAGGGTAGGGTTAGGGACCGGTGTGGTGGTATGGGTCAGTTTAAGGGTAGAGTTAGGGACAGGTGTGGTGGTGTGGGTCAGTTTAAGGGTAGGGTTAGGGACAGGTGTGGTGGTGTGGGTCAGTTTAAGGGTAGGGTTAGGGACAGGTGTGGTGGTGTGGGTCAGTTTAAGGGTAGGGTTAGGGACCGGTGTGGTGGTATGGGTCAGTTTAAGGGTAGAGTTAGGGACAGGTGTGGTGGTGTGGGTCAGTTTAAGGGTAGGGTTAGGGACAGGTGTGGTGGTGTGGGCCAGTTTAAGGGTAGGGTTAGGGACAGGTGTGGTGGTGTGGGTCAGTTTAAGGGTAGGGTTAGGGACAGGTGTGGTGGTGTGGGTCAGTTTAAGGGTAGAGTTAGGGACCGGTGTGGTGGTGTGGGTAAGTTTAAGGGTAAAGTTAGGGACAGGTGTGGTGGTGTGGGTAAGTTTAAGGGTAGGGTTAGGGACAGGTGTGGTGGTGTGGGTCAGTTTAAGGGTAGGGTTAGGGACAGGTGTGGTGGTGTGGGTCAGTTTAAGGGTAGGGTTAGGGACAGGTGTGGTGGTGTGGGTCAGTTTAAGGGTAGGGTTAGGGACAGGTGTGGGGGTATGGGTCAGTTTAAGGGTAGAGTTAGGGACAGGTGTGGGGGTATGGGGCAGTTTAAGGGTAGAGTTAGGGACAGGTGTGGTGGTGTGGGTAAGTTTAAGGGTAGGGTTAGGGACAGGTGTGGTGGTGTGGGTCAGTTTAAGGGTAGGGTTAGGGACAGGTGTGGTGGTGTGGGTCAGTTTAAGGGTAGGGTAAGGGAGAGGTGTGGTGGTATGGGTCAGTTTAAGGGTAGAGTTAGGGACAGGTGTGGTGGTGTGGGTAAGTTTAAGGGTAGAGTTAGGGACAGGTGTGGTGGTGTGGGTCAGTTTAAGGGTAGGGTTAGGGACAGGTGTTGTGGTGTGGGTCAGTTTAAGGGTAGGGTTAGGGACAGGTGTGGTGGTGTGGGTCAGTTTAAGGGTAGGGTTAGGGAGAGGTGTGGTGGTATGGGTCAGTTTAAGGGTAGAGTTAGGGACAGGTGTGGTGGTGTGGGTCAGTTTAAGGGTAGGGTTAGGGACAGGTGTGGTGGTGTGGGTCAGTTTAAGGGTAGAGTTAGGGACAGGTGTGGTGGTATGGGTAAGTTTAAGGGTAGAGTTAGGGACAGGTGTGGTGGTGTGGGTCAGTTTAAGGGTAGGGTTAGGGACAGGTGGGGTGGTGTGGGTCAGTTTAAGGGTAGAGTTAGGGACAGGTGTGGTGGTGTGGGTCAGTTTAAGGGTAGAGTTAGGGACAGGTGTGGTGGTGTGGGTCAGTTTAAGGGTAGGGTTAGGGTCAGGTGTGGTGGTGTGGGTCAGTTTAAGGGTAGGGTTAGGGTCAGGTGTGGTGGTGTGGGTCAGTTTAAGGGTAGGGTTAGGGTCAGGTGTGGTGGTGTGGGTCAGTTTAAGGGTAGGGTTAGGGTCAGGTGTGGTGGTGTGGGTCAGTTTAAGGGTAGGGTTAGGGTCAGGTGTGGTGGTGTGGGTCAGTTTAAGGGTAGGGTTAGGGTCAGGTGTGGTGGTGTGGGTCAGTTTAAGGGTAGGGTTAGGGACAGGTGTGGTGGTGTGGGTCAGTTTAAGGGTAGAGTTAGGGACAGGTGTGGTGGTATGGGTAAGTTTAAGGGTAGAGTTAGGGACAGGTGTGGTGGTGTGGGTCAGTTTAAGGGTAGGGTTAGGGACAGGTGGGGTGGTGTGGGTCAGTTTAAGGGTAGAGTTAGGGACAGGTGTGGTGGTGTGGGTCAGTTTAAGGGTAGAGTTAGGGACAGGTGTGGTGGTGTGGGTCAGTTTAAGGGTAGGGTTAGGGTCAGGTGTGGTGGTGTGGGTCAGTTTAAGGGTAGGGTTAGGGTCAGGTGTGGTGGTGTGGGTCAGTTTAAGGGTAGGGTTAGGGTCAGGTGTGGTGGTGTGGGTCAGTTTAAGGGTAGGGTTAGGGTCAGGTGTGGTGGTGTGGGTCAGTTTAAGGGTAGGGTTAGGGTCAGGTGTGGTGGTGTGGGTCAGTTTAAGGGTAGGGTTAGGGTCAGGTGTGGTGGTGTGGTGCCCGTATCCCACCTCAATGTCAGCAAAAGTGTTTTGCAATACAATATGAACACAGTAAGTACATTGTACTTAAGGCCACCTAATATAAAGTGGGACCGCTAACATTGTGGCAGCTGGCAGCTGGTGTGGTGATCATGTCATGCTCAGTAAATGCTAGCGTGTAAGTAGACGTTTCATTGAGCTCTTACGTGGGATGTAGGACAGCATGACGATGATCAGGAAGTAGTAATAGTCAAAGGACACGTTGTATTTGTTGGGAAGCCTCAGGGAGAACATGCCCGATCTCCGAACATACGGCAAGGCGGCGTTTATGGTCAGCAGTTCACCAACTACTCCCAACGGGTACATGATGATAAACATGTTATACCTAAGGACAGCAGGAGAGAAACAAAGCAGCGAAATAATCATGACTCAATTTGACATGAGACATCACACATTATAAACACACACACACACACACAATTATTATGTAACTCAGTGTTGGGGAAAGTTACTTTTAAAAAAGAATGCGTTATAATATTGTGTGCTCATGAATATCAGCTGATCCTGATCCTGACATTTCAAAACAGGGACGTAACGAAACCTCGTTTACTGAAATCACGTGACTTTGACTTTGATGCGCGCTCCCAATGCACAAACAAAACAACTAACAAAAGATGTATTTTGTCAAATGTAAAGGCCTTTTCACACCAGAAGGGAAATGAGTAATCCTCAGGCTGGAGGAAATGCACATTGACCTCTGTACAGTAGAGGGCGCCGCTCTAACTAACCTTTCAGTGCTTTTTAACCGTACAAAGAAGCAAAAATGATTTTGGTTAAACATCACATTTGTTTCATTTTGTTGTTCTTATATTAAGAGTGTTGAGCTTTCTTCTGCGATCCAGAATGACCATCATGTCCACACACAGCGCACAACAACACCTCTGAACTTACTCACGATTCTCTCAACATGAGGACAGGAGAGGCGTCAGTCAATACATGGCATAACTAACTGACTTATAGTGACTAAAGGGGTGGAGCTCAGACTACTAACTAACTCCCCTAAGGGGTGGAGCTCAGACTACTAACTCCCCTAAGGGGTGGAGCTCAGACTACTAACTAACTCCTAGTCTGTGATTTCGGACGCAGCCGTATTGTTTAAACACAGCCGTTGTGAGTAGGGGCATGCTCAGTGAACCCACACCGTGCAGAGCTCTGTGTACCTGGCCCACTTGATGAAGTAGGGCAGATGGTGGATCAGGTTGAACGTGTAGAAAGAGTAGCGAGTGATCTCTGTAGCCGTCCATACCACTAAGAACAAGATCACACTCTCCTCGTTCTGAATCTTAGCATATGTTTCAAATGAAAGAAAACAATATTTAAAATGTAACAGCCCATTCAGAGACTGGCGAACAGTGAATATGTCCCATAATTCCCATTGGTTTATGGTTATTAGTGTCCTCATCATGCACACTGACCTGTCTGATGCTGTTTGTAATAAACCAGACCATGAATATCCGAGAACATACTTGGACCCCAGTCACAATCACAGATGTCCGCACAATTCCTTTAACACACCAAAAACAACACCTGAAAAATATCCTTACATACCTGGAATGAAATATGTTATTATAGCACTTTAAAATATAGTACATACCAATAGCACAGTGTCCGACCTGAAATAAAAACAGCCAAAGCGTTAGAAAGAGAAATGTTTTACCCAGTCCCATAAATTGCTAAAGATTGCAATCTCTGTATTTTAGTCCGTTTGTGGGCTAATGATATTGCTTCCAGTAATGGAAAGAGTGCAAAGCAACACAAAAGCCATTGCATGTCAGTGTCAGGTATGACTGGTCGGCTCAGACCACACTAACAGGACAGCACTCAGTCTATATCTGCTTCTAGGCTGACTCAGAGGTAACGTTACACGTTTGAAATGCAAGTGCCATTTAATAATCGCACTTAATACTTACATTCACTACATGAACCAGTGGCACAAACCCCTGCAGAGGCAGTTTACTTACACAACAGTTCACACTGGGGCGGGGTCGAATGTTGTATCGAAAAGGATCGATCCTCACATAAAAATATATTTAACCAGTAATTATTGAAATTCAGAGCATAAAATAAACTAATAATTGTTTACCCCTTACGAAAAAGAGGCATACTTCATGTTCATTTAACAGTATACTTAAGTAATGTTCAAGTTAATTTTATGAAGTATATTTAAGTAATGTAGTAAGTATAGTAATATCAATGTGTACTAGCAGTAAACTTAAGTAGTAAGTGTACTATATCAATACTGCTTGGGACTAAGTTGGCCCACTTTTAGTATATATTTAAGTGTACTATAAGTATAACAGTAGTAAACTTTGTAAGTTTCTCATTTGTACTACAAGTAAATGTATAAGTATACTAGTAGTTTACCATTTTAATACAAGTAGTACATGTTTTAGTTTATGAAAGTGCACTTTGAAGTGTACTCTAGTTTAGTAGTTTATACTGCAAGTATACTTGTAAGTTCTTTAAGTCAACATAACATTAATCTTAAAGTTGATCATTTATATATTATTTTTGCACTTTCAGTATACTGTTTAAATTTAGATATACATTTTTTTACTTGAAATATACCTTTAACTGTACTTTAACTAATGTTTAAAACATGTTATTATAGCTTAAAGAGTGAAGTAGATGTTGAGTGAATCGCTATGAACACTACCGCTTTACAACAATCAGCAACGGCTTTACCACAGCAACCACACAAACGCAATCTTTTAGTGGTCATGAAAATGTATTCAAATGTAGAAAATGAATAACGCATTCACCTAATAAATCATGACACACTGCTTTCCCCTAAAGGAGAGAACATGAAAGCTCAAGTGCGTGCTTTTAAAAGTAAAAAAAGTATTGATATCGGCGATACTGGCCCTGTCTTATTTAAAGTCAACACAACATTTTACCCCTAGTTGGGGCTTCCCGATCCCATTACTATGCCCTACTCACTTCAAAGGGCAGTACACTTCAAGAGTGCAGGGTATTTACTGTGTTAATCGTGGCAGTTTGCAGAATCCCACTCAGAGCCAAACATCCCCATCCTTATTTCTGAAGAATCTACAGATCTACAGATTCTTTATAGTGTCCAGTTTCAGGAGAGCTGCGTCACACTTTATTATGTTTTTTCTTTATACCTTTCATATTACTTTCTCTCTATAAAAACTCATTTAGACTTTACGTATTCCATTCCTGTAGCTCCATCAGCAGAGAGTGGCGCCTTCGGGCCGAGGTCATGGGTTCGATCCCAGAGAATGCATGAGCTGATGAAATGGACGTTTTCTTTGGCATCTAACTAACATTGTGGCGGCGTCTAACATTTTTGTTTAATCTGAATGTTACTTTGAGCAACAACATCTTATAATGTTTATAGCAGTTAAGATTGTTGGGAAACTATAATAATAAAATAATGGTCCGTCATTAATAGGTAAATATGCAGGAAATCATGAGTATGAGTAAGTCATTGCAAGATCGTTGCTTATTAGATAATCAATAATGACTGAATGAGAGTGTGTTTACACAACACTGATTTCAACTGAGAACGGAAATCGTTCATTTACACGATGGGGCCTGAAAACACAAGCTTTTTTTACTTTTACCGTCTCCATGGAAACAACAAAAAACCTGTGAAAGCGGTGATATCATGCGCATGTGTGTATTACATGTTCGCGGGGCGGGAATCTCCAACTACTGGCCTCCCAGGTGAAAAACACATACTATTAAATGCATTAAATGTACTTGAGTGCAATACAAATATACTTTAGTGCATTTTTTATACATTTAATAGTACGTCTTTTTCACCTGGCCTGGCCTGGCATGCAGTCTGTTTAGTCCCTGTCTCAGATTCGTGTGAACAGGAGTCGTTTTAACAACGCTGTCGTCTGTTTTTAGGACATCATTATGTTTTTATAGGACATACCCTTAGATTAGCCTTATTAATAACTATCAACTATGATAAATTATAAAGAATTACTAATCATAATCACTAAATTTTCAACTAAATTACTGATCTAAAGCCCACATTGTCACTGTATGATAATTGAAATGAGCTGATGACATCACCGTTTTCTCCAGAACGGCTGTACAGTTTAATTTTCCTGTTTAACACTGTGAAGCTGCTTTGAAACAATCTGCATTGTAAAAAGCGCTATATTAATAAAAGTGACTTGACTTGACAATATTAGCGCGAGCAATCGTCTTGTTTACTCAGAACATGCTCATAAAAATGCATCACAATAACTCAAATGATACCTATCAACTCTGCAGGAACTGCGATCTGACCACTGACCAGTGTTTTTCACTTGAAATATCAGATCAATAGTAGTTCTTCAAGAGTGACTAGATAACGCTTGAGTAATTATGACCATGTTCTGAGTAAACAACACTGCTGCATCGCTGCATCAACAGGAAGAGAATCACAATAATATGAATCAAGTGCCCAACCAAAGGGAACACTGATCTCCATAATGGCGAGTTTTTTGTTTTTTGCTTGATAAAATGGCACTCAAACCAATAATTTCATCTTAACTTGGGTTTTCTGAGTAAACAAGGAATAGTATGTGAATAGATCAGTTTACTAAATTAAGTTAACACATTAGGGTAAAGTTAACTAGTGAGAATCACTGTTGGATTTTACAGTGTGTAGGCTTTTATGTGGCGTTCCTCAGGACTCGGTATTGGGACCACTGTTATTTTCACCATACCGTATTTCCTCAAATAAAAGCCTGTAGTCAATTAAACGCCGGGTCTCTGATAGTGGCCGGGGGCGTGGCCAGCACGAACAAATAAAGGCCGGGGGGAAATTATTTCCTTTCATTTCATGTGCATTCAAGTTCAGCGTAATGTACAGTAGGGTTATGCTGAAGGAGCGAAACCATCGTGGCCATCGCCCCCCGCTGGGAGTCTTGAGTGCGACACACACTAATCCTGCTCTCTTCTATACTGAACCTGAACACTTTGCAGGGATTGCTCTGTAAATTAAATAGAGAATATAACTGATGCATATCTGCTATTTTAAATACTGTAGTCTGAGAGATGTGACGTGTGTTAGTCTGTGAAAGCTACACTAATATTGATCTGGACAATCTCTGAGCCTCTTGTCTTTTTTACACATCTTACTCTGCACATAACTTAAACTATTTTATTTTGTACAAGAAAACAGCACAGGCTTCAAAATAAATGATGTTATTGAAATATTGTAAAGTGGTCATTTGAACAACACAAACAAACTTTTAAAAAACAATATGCAAAATCAACATTGAATAGCTCCATAACGGATTGAGAAAAGTGCGCGCATTAGTTGGGTTGGAAAAATAACAAAATTATAGTTTTTTTTTAAGTAGAAAACAATATTTATGTAAAGAGAGATATATTAAAATAAAAAGTGCTTAAAGGAACACAACTCTTCTTAAGTGGAAGGAAGCTTTTCCCCTCATGTGGAATATAGAAAGCACATTAGTTGAGTCTATAAAACACGAAAGAACAACAAATATATCACCAAAAAAACTTTCTTTAAAAGGAATTTTGTTTGGTATAAATTGTATCTTAATTTTAATCTATGTTTTATCAACCAAATTGCCCGGATTTAATAAATAACAAGCAAATAGCCTCTAACAGACAATGACATGAGGAGGAGGCGCAGCGTGAACAACGGCTTAAATGAACAACTACTAGAAAATGGAAAAAAATCTTTAGTCAGGGGCAGCCCTTAGTGTTTATCTCAGACGGGCCTGTATTTGATCCAGCAGGGCACAGAGGGAGTTCTGGGCTGAGCGGTGCTGAGCGGAAAGAGCTTCAGAAATGAGCCGATCTCCAGAAAGGCCTTGATCTCCACTGGAGGAAATATTACCGCTCTTTCAACGCACACACCGCAACAATATGACCTCAAGTATGTTTTAAAAACACAATTCAACTTATAAATAATACTTTTTAATGGGCCACTTAAAATATTTATTACAAATAAATGAGTAATTCTAAAAATGGATAAAATGAACAAAAAATTGCATTGCATTTGCAATCCTTTGAAACCCCCCCACTCCCCGCCCTGATGATATCTGTCCTCTGGAGCGCTAGCGCTTCATTTAAAACGCTTTATTTAAAACAATTATTTTTTTCAAATAGATGGAATTGGAAACACAGGCCTGCCCCTAATAAAAGCCGCTGACCTTCTGCAGCTCAGGAGAATACAGGCCCGGCTTTATTTGAGGAAATACGGTATACACTTTCTATTGAGTTCTATTTGTTGGAAGTAGAGTGTCTCTTACCACTGCTACACTGATGATGTTCAGATTTATTCTCCAGTGAGTTTAGATAAGAAACATTCAGTAGACGAGTATGAACGCTAAGTGATGATGAGGAAGGACAGTTTGACACTCAAAAACTGGTTTATGTCTATTGTGTGACAGAATAACTAATAGACAGTAAGATATGCAACACTGGAGTAAAAGTAAAGGTTTATATCACATATGGTGGCTAAAGGCAGGCGATCTTACCTCCAATAGTGCAAATGTCTGGAAACATTTGAGTGTCCTTGCGATATGTTTGTACAAGCCTTTATGGGTGCCTTTCTGAAGGTAATAGCGGACCATGGAAATCGCCAGCACAAGCCACCTGCAATACAAGATCACATCCAGCGTCTATAGAAGCCGTGCCACATGTCATCTGTCCCTAATTTAAATATAGCCGGCAAACTCAACTAGTCAAAGAAACACCTGCACGATTAAGCACTCGCAGTGCATTATGGGCTTTCTATAGTTGCTGAGTCTACACGGGCGGGACACTTCTCATTGCAATGCATTATGGGACTGAATGAGTGCACTAGATATACTCCACTAATTACAAAACGGCTGAAAACGAGAAAAAGAAAACTTGTTTTCTTAGAGCAATAATATTTCAAACACAGTTTAACTAGATGCATATATTTAACTAATGACACATCGTAAAGAGTATTTAGTCACTTAAGCCACACGTACATGCATGAGAGTCGTCGCATAGGTGGAAAAATATCAAAATAAGTGGTATTTATATTAATGAGAGGAAGAGAGGATTAGCTTTAGCATAATCAATTAACAAAAAAAAGCTTAAATGAATAGAAATGCACAATCACACTTTGATTTTCTGTCAAACATTAGTGGAACACTAGTCCATGTTACTCTCAGAATGCATGTGAACGAGATGTGTTTAGTTCATCCACTAAAAATCACGGTAACACTTAAACGCGGTAAACTAACTATTTTAAGGCGACTACATGTACTATAACAGTAAATTATGCATAATTACAAGTAACTAACCATAAATGAGTCAGTTAATATTACTCAGTATTGTTTGAATAAGTACAATGTGACTTAAAGGGTGTCATTGTTACAGTGTAATTATATATTTAAGTACCGAGAAATATTAATATTTACCACATGTACTTACTATAGGGTTAGTGTGTGTAATTATGCATCATTTACTGCTATTACTATGGTAAATATGTGTAACACGGACACTGTGCCTTGTCTCGATATTTTTAAGCAAACTTATAAACAACTTTAATGTAATTTCTGCAAAAACTTGTCATCTAATAAAATACTTATTACACATTTGTAATGGCGAATTATGAGTAATATTGAATAACACACTACTACAGCTAACATTATAATCACACGTGCTTTAGTATGTTAGTCAACACAACACAATAAATTATTAAAACACAATTTAAACTGAAACTTAGCCTTTTGATTTTCTCATTAATAGCCTATTTTTTATTTGTACTACAAGGACATGCTATTCAATACAAGGTTACACTTTATTTGAAGGTGTCTGTTACATACATTTAAGTTCTGAGGAATAATAATTAACCACATGTACTTGGGAATAGGGGTTGTTTGCGTGTAATTATGCGTAATTTATAGTTATTACTACGGTAAGAACATGTGCGTGTGTAACACTAAAGTACAGAATTAAGCGCGTTGTGGTTGCGATGGCGCTGAACTGAATATGAATAATGTTCACTTTTAATATCATCACAGTGCATTTCATTTGTCTTTGTTAAATTTCGCCTGTCGAGCGAGTTCTAAACATATCTCCGCGACGCGTGCGGTCCGTATTAGGAGAGGCTGGGCAGCTCCGGGTCCGTCCGAGTATAGTTGACCACTACAGAACTACAGGCTGTCGTGCAACTGGACATCTAGCTTTCGCAGTAGCCCTGAGTAACAGCCGCTCGAGTGATTTACAGGCAACTATAAACAGACACATTGAGAATAAACGCAGCTCAAAGTCAAACTCTCAGAGATACCCGGCTGTCATGGCGATGTTGTAGAAGGTGAGCCATGCCGTCGCGATAGCGCCTTTCGTCCGCTTCTTGTTGTTGGTTTCCTTCTCCTCTCCGGTCCCGTCCTCCTCTCCGGACGCCATGGCTCCTCAGACTGAAGCCTCGCGCGAGCTGCACAGCTGTCGGGGGCCGGTCATCTGAGGGGTCAGGCCAGGAAAACAAGCCTTTACAACTCAAGACTGCACATCTGGAGATTTATCCTCCTGGGACCCAAGAATAGACTTTTGTCCACTGTAGTGGACATTATATTTGAGTGAATTTCTCTGATATCATACATGTCACATGTCCCAGTCTGGATGTCCTGTAAAGAGCACATTCGGGGCTTTGCAGGGATACCACATGTGTGGAGGTTTCACCTTCATCTCAGGAAAATATTATGGGGTTTCAAATCAAAATATGACTTTCTGTTATAAAACAGGGCATTGATTTCATAAATGAGCACTGTAGTGACACCAGGACTAAATCATGATTATCAGGCATTCTGGAGACACAACAAGAGAACAGGGGAAGAAATTACACATCAATATTCCTATGAAATATTAGATATTATTATGAAAATGTTGCCAATTTTTCCTCCCATTATTACACTTCTTTTTTCATTATATGTTGCACCAAGAACACATTAATATGCAAATTAGATGCATTGTATTGAATGGGAAAATCCAAGTATTGTCATTTTACACACATATTTAATAAAGTAAAATGGTAATGCATTTCATTATATCGTTCATAACATAGTTCAGAATCATCTTTAAATAAAGTTTGTTTAAAAAAAACCCTGAAACCTAAAAATTGATTGGTGAATTAAAAATAAAGCCCATTGTTTTTGCCTTTACATGCAAGAGTCCTGCTGTCACTACAGAGGACATCTCATAGCATATGAATAAAATATCATTTTTCAAAAATGTTGTTTTTCCATTTGTTTCTTATGCTCTAAACAATGTGACATAAAAAAAAGTACTAAATTCAAAAAAAAAATTTTTTCTGGGTCCCAGGAGGATATGTGACCCTGGAATAAATAAATCATGTTTCATTGGTGTTTGGTTTATTAGGACAATATTTGATCCTCTGGAATCTGAGGGGGCAAACACATCTGAGAAAATCTTGTGCTAATGAAGTCCTTAGCAATGCATATTACTACTGATAATACATTTATGATATATTTACCAAATATCTTTATGGACCATGAGCTTAATATCCTCATGATTTTTTGCATTAAAGAGAAATGTATCATTTGGAGCCACACACTGATTGGCTGTTCAGATGCACCCGCTCCACTGCTGTTGAGGGATCAGATCAGATTTATGATTTCACAATGAACTCAGAATATGTCATACACACTTCTACACTGTAAAACATGATCGTGATTTTAACACTGTAACGGTGAAAACAGTAAATTGGTGATTTATGTACATCTCAGCATTAACCCTTTAGTTAATCACCCACATTATCCTCATTATTTGAATCCTCTTCATATGAATATAAGTGTGGCCTTTTTCCTTTGTCTTAGCTCTCTCTCTCTCTCTCTCTCTCTCTCTCTCTCTCTCTCTCTCTCTCTCTCTCTCTCTCTCTCCATCTCTCTCTCTCTCTCTCTCTCTCTCTCTCTCTCTCTCTCTCTCTCTCCATATCTCTCTCTCTCTCTCTCTCTCTCTCTCTGTCTCTCTCTCTCCATATCTCTCTCTCTCTCTCTCTCTCTCTCTCTCTCTCTCTCTCTCTCTCTCTCTCTCTCTCTCTCTCTCTCTCCATCTCTCTCTCTCCATCTCTTTAAGTGGAGCTGACCCTAGACATATGGAGTCAATAAGAAGAAGGCTCTATTGGGTCTCATGGTGGAAAGTTTCTCTATTCTTTGCATTTAGGAGAGTTGCAGGATCTCAGTGTTCTCCATACCATGAGATATATATGATGTAATTATTTTTCCATTGGTTGAATCCATAGTACGCCTCTTTTCTTTTGCATATATATTTGAAATCCTTTGTTCAATAAATCGAAGGTTTTCCTTCCCTCAGATCTGAGCAGTCATTGTCTTTGAGTCACAGAGAAATGCTGAGAAGGGCACTAGACGGGACAAGATATGATTGAGACTTATCAATTGGTTAACAGAAAGTTTCCGTACTACAAACGGTGAAGAACTGTAATGCTGCGTTCACACCAAATGTAAAAATCGCGTCTAGTTGGACCAGGGCCGGCCCAAGCCCCCATAGGGCCCTAAGCAGAATTCCACCTGGGGCCACCTGGACTATTGTCAATTCTTGATAATGCGCACACTCAGTATCAATGTTAGTAGTTGTATCTGTGTTGCTTACACACCCTTATACGCTCCCAATCGCAACAGTAGCAAACCCACAAGAGTGCTCAGACGGACTACACAACTACAGGTCAGACTGGGAACTAAAATATTGCACACAGCTGTTTTCAACACTGATCATCATAACTGTGTGTTGATCATCAGATCCTCATGTGGGAATGATCAGTGAAGGATCATGTGACACTGAAGACTGGAGCAATGATGATGATCACAGGAATAAATCACACTTTACTATATTCACACAGAAAACAGATGTGTTACATTACAGTAATATTTCACAATATTACCGTTTGTACTGTATCTTTGATCAAATAAATGCAGCTGAGCAGAAGAGACTTGTTGATTTCTTACTAACATTAAAAAGAGCTTTTATTTTGGCGGAAATATATATATATTTTTTAGTTTGTTTTTTTGTATTCTATACGACTGTGTAGAAAGAACCTTTTTATTAACCCTAAATAAAACTAACCCTAACCCTAAATAAAAACTTCCCAACTATAGGCCACACATCTTCTCATTCCACGGGGCCGATGTAGCAGTTGCAGAAACACATCTACTGAGAAACTGAAGCTCTGCTGGACTCAGACCAGATATTCACACTAAACCACATCACATTCTCAAATCCATCCATTCATGAAAAGGCTACCGGGCACCTGACGAGTAACGTTGTGTTTTAGCGCTGGTTCTCTCGCACTTGGACTTTGACCCCGGGCTAACAAGCCAATAGTGTCGGGCCGATGGAGCCGCGAGCTCGTGCAACGTCAGAATCAATCCGTGCATATATTAGAAAACATAACATGTTGCAGTTTATTTAGTAATTGTTTCAGGCCATTTTGCGATTTCAATCATCATAAAATAACATACTGCAAAAAGTCATTTCATGTGCTCTTGGGGGCCCTAAGCAGCCGCTTAGTTCTCTTATGCCTTGGGCCGGCTCTGAGTTTGACGCTTGAACATTTTGAATTTATTGGCGTGTGTTATTGAGCGTTTGAAGCGAAATAGATGCACGTTCAAGGCGCTCCAGGAGAAATATGTCATCAAACACCACTGCCTCTTTTCATTTTCATTATAAATATATATTAAACATGAATAGCCACACACATGTGGTCCAGGCAACGCCTACATTATCTTCACTGCATGTGTATTTAAATATCCTAAAATATAAAGTTATGAAACTTCTCTTTGCCCTCAGTCAAAACGATTATAGATTATAGATTATAGATTATAGATTCATGACACCAAAGACCGGCCGTTAGATCAGCACAAGATGAATTATATCTGATGTTTAACCACCACCCCCCCCCCCCTCGTGTGACCTGATTGGATATAGAAACGTAGGCGTTTCATTCAGAAATGGAGGCAGATCTGAACGCAAGTTCAATGGGCGTGTTTAATGATGGCGTGTTGAAGCCCAAGCCGTCAAACAGACGTCATCAAAAATGGCCTACCAACGTAGAGGAGAGGAGCATTTTCAGATTTTGATTAAAGATTACGCAGCCAAATCATTTTTTGATGCGGATTGACTTGCACGGATGGATTGTTCACCACAAAACTAGCAATTTGCACTAACAAAGTAAATATGGTCAATTTTGATTTCATGAGGACTTTAAATAGGTGCTCTCTTTATAAATAAACCACAGATTTGAACTTTAAACAACTACATTCTCACCTGAAAAAGTCTTAAAACTACATTTTGTGACACAATAGTAGTATTTTTTAATTATGCGGGGTTTCTCATCACGTCACTTTACCACATGACCGCAGCAAGAAGGCTCCTGATTGGTTAACACGGCACGAATTGATGCCAAAAATTCACATTTTTCAACTCGGGCATCAGACGCGAATTCGCTCCAAAAACACCAGTCGTGCGTGACGCATGTATCGTGCAAGGCGCTCAATTCGCGTCAAATTTGCGTCATTCACGTTAACTGGACGCGCGAATGAGGCGGAATGGCGTCCATCGCCCCACAGGACCTCCAGACGCGCGTCAACACGCCTTTCATTAACTTAACATTGAAATCACTCGCTCCAGACACTCGATTCACATCAGGTGTGAACGCAGCGCAAGAGATCTAACCTTACATTTAATGTCATTTTACCGTAAAATACCATTACATTTACAATTTAACATTTACAGAGAACAAGTGAAAACCCGTAAATCGACACTCCCAGAATTCCCTGCGTGACCCTTCACATTTGATGTATCAGTTATGTACATTAGGGTTTTATGTCACATCTAATGTTTTTAAATGAACATTTATTGCATTTGTTAAATGTCATGTGTGTTATGATGGTGTTCGGTGTTTGTGTACGTATGATACGCTGTATTTCAGTAGGTAATTTAACATCATTTCAGTTAATGATGTGTTTTTTTACTGTAAATTTAACTTAAATCTGTAAAACCTCAAATGTTGCTACTGTTTTTTTTACAGTAAATTTCTGGCAACCACAGCGCCAGTTTTTACCATAAATTCAACAGATTATTTGGTTACACTTTATTCAGTAACACTTTATTTTAATAGTGTCATTGTTACATGTAGTTACTATAACACTAAATGATGCATAATTACACGCAACTAACCCTAAACCAAACCAAAGTACATGTAGTTAATATTACTCAGTACTTAAATATATAATTACTCTGTAACTATACATTAAAGCACTGAGTAATATTACTAGTAATATACTACTGCATGCATCAAGTGTATAGTTAAATGTGTTGTGATACTGATGCCACATATATTTATTCACAAGAGTCAGGTTTATGCAGTAAATATCATTGCATTATAAGTGTTATAAGTGCCCATCACAGCTGGACATAACTCAGAGAGGAGATTACTGTGATGACATCCCTCATCGCCAAAGCAGAAAAAGAATGAAATTTGAATATTGTTAGTAAAATGAAAGTGATATAGTTCAGTCGCAGTTGGGCTGTTGGGTGTACGAGTAAACTAATGCATAGCCTGTGTGTAATGAATAAAGCTGAAGTGTGTATGCATCTGTAGAGCTTTATAGTGGTCAGTGTGTGGTGTTCTCATTCTCACCGCACGGTGGCGCTCAAGAGCGATTGAGGGAATCTTACCTCTGTTACTCCTGTAATATCCGTATTTAGAGGAACACTGATGTTCTGCATTTAGTAAGTTGTGTTTGATTTGATGTCCTGGATTATTACAACTCAGGTAGTGATGGGAGAAACAACCCATAATGAACTGAAGCAGCTTCTTCACAAAATGATTGAGGAAGGTGTAATCTATTAAATATCATTACAACTATACCACAACTTTAACTTCATTATGGAGTGCAACCTGTGTTCCCTCAATCATGTGTAGGCTAGAGAGAGAGAGAGAGAGAGAGAGAGAGAGAGCTTGGCTAATCAAGGCAATTACAAACAATTGACCCCCCCCCCCCCCACACACACCCCCCAAAAAAAGGAATTTAAATTACAAAACTGATCCAAGATCTGTTTGACTGTAATATTTAGCCTGGACGCCCCGCCCACAACGTTAGAGGTGGGGAGGTTCTTAATCCGTTGTGGAGCAACGATGCTGGAACCAGAGCTGTTCGGACCAATCAGATCATCAGGGCGGGCTTTATACGATGATGGACAGATGATCAACAGTGACGTCAAAACGGCGAACTTGTTCGTATATAGAGGCCCTGTCCCAACTGGCACCCTAAACCCTCGCGGTCTTCCTCTGAGTCCGCACTTTCAGGACGTAACGCCGCTTTGACTGTTGAGGAGAAGTCCTCTGTGTAACACACACCAGTGCGAGCCCGGCTGAAGTGCGCATCGAGGGCACATATCGACCTCAAAGGGGCGCTCGCGAGCACCTTCTGAGACCTAAAATGACAAATGGGACACCCTGCGGTCTCATGGACTTAACGGACACACACGCGCGGCGGCCATTTTAAGTCCACAAGGCCGAAAGTGCACATGAAGTGTGTCATTTGGGACAGGGCCCAACTTGGTCGGTGTTGTGTCATAGCTGGGGGCGTGACGTGGGGGCTGAGTCGTGTCATAGCTGGGGGCGTGGCGTGGCGTGGGGCGGAGTCGTGTCATAGCTGGGGTTGTGTCACAGCTGTGGGCGTGGCATGGGGCAGAGTCGTGTCATAGCTGGGGGCGTGGCGTGGGGGCGGAGTCGTGTCATAGCTGGGGGCGTGGGGGCAGAGCCGTGTCATAGCTGGGGGCGTGGTGTGGGGGCGGAGTCGTGTCATAGCTGGGGGCATGGTGTGGGGGTGGAGTTGTGTCATAGCTGGGGTTGTGTCACAGCTGGGGGCGTGGCATGGGGGCAGAGTCGTGTCATAGCTGGGGGCATGGTCTGGGGGCGGAGTTGTGTCATAGCTGGGGGCGTGGTGTGGGGCGGAGTCGTGTCATAGCTGGGGACGTGACGTGGGGGCGGAGTCGTGTCATAGCTGGGGGCGTGGCGTGGGGCGGAGTCGTGTCATAGCTGGGGCGTGTCACAGCTGTGGGCGTGGCATGGGGCGGGGCGTGAGGGCAGAGTCATGTCATAGCTGGGGGTGTGGTGTGGGGGCGGAGTCGTGTCATAGCTGGAGGCGTGGTGTGGGGACATGTCAGTGTCACAATATTATTAGAATTACTGACAATAGCGACGTTTTTTAGTTACGTTTCTATAGCTGCCGTCTTCATCAAAAGACTGTGATTTATGAGCTATTATATTGTGTAATATTTGTGGGAGAAAATGTGTCGTACATATAATGTGACTGTCAGCTTGAAGCACAAGCATGAGCCCAGCCCATCATGAAATAAAGAAGACTTGTGAATGTGTTGTACATTAATAACCTCACGCATTATCTGTCTGATCGCTCATCGTGAAAAACTGCTTTAAAGATCCCGTGACAAATTTGACTTTATTTACGTTTTGTTCAACAAACGTTTGCCATTGCAATAATGAAAGCTCATTTTTAATCTTTACAATAATACCAGCATCATGTAGAGTAAATTTTTAACTGTAATGGACGTATTGCACAGGCTTTGGGAATTGACGAATGGCTCCGTCTTTTATAAAACTTCAGTTCAGGGTTTATTAACTCACTAGAGGTGCAGAACGCCACATGGCAACTTTTCATTAAATATTATACTTTAATACAAAAAATCTTAAACTTTGATAAAGAGTCATTTTTATTCTTATAATAATGAATTAAATAAAAACAAATCGAGTAATCCTCTGCTGCCATCTAGTGGCTATAGTGAAAATTCATGTTATTTTAATTTTAAAGTGTTTGTTTTCCAGTAGATGGCAGCAAATCTCCACTACACCAACACATGCTGCATGTCATCACCATTAATGAGATTTACAAATGTGGATCTTTTTAAAAAAGTGAATTTTACATCAAATGTAGCCATTTTATATAAATGCATGTATTTAAATTATTACAAATTGAGGCAAATAAATAATTAAACACTCCCAAAACTGCACAACTTTACAGTAAAAACATTAAAAAAGTGAGAATGTTGTATTGTTCCTTATGTCTGTGTTTTGACAACTTAATTCCTGATGCATACTTACTTCAACACTAATGATTAATGACTGCATTGGACTTATAAGAGCTAATCATAACTATGACCGGAGTCATACGGATTCATAAGGCAGCCTTTCTGAGCACATAGAGAAGCTACGGTGGCCCACACAGGACAAACATGTGGTCGTCTGAGACAGCAGAGAGTAGCTAGTGCTCTGTAGAGAAGTTTGTCCCTTTAGGGCTACTGTAGAAACATGGTGGCACAAAATGGCGGCTTCACTGTAAGGGACCCGCAGTGTGTGTAGATAGAAACGGCTCATTCTAAGGTAATAAACACATAACGGTCTTTATACACCACTGATTATATTGCATTTCTGTCAATAGATCCTCATAAATACTACACACTGCACCTTTAAAGAGTTCAGACACAAATGAAGGTATTTCTGATGAAATCTGAGAGTTTTCTGTCCCTCCATTGACAAGCTACGCAACTCTCAAGCCCCAGAAAGGCAGTAAAGACGTCATTACAGTAATCCAGTGACTCCATTGGTTTAACCTCAGTTTCATGAAGTGACGCGAGAGCTTAATTTACCACTTTATTTACCAAATATTAATCTCCGACGCGCCCATGAGAAGGACGAAGTCTTTGACAAAAACATGATTTCTCATCTTCTTGCTCAAAATGTTGCTTTTGAAGAAACTCACCCTCATTCAAGTGCTGATCAAAAGATATAATGCATGAAGCTGGTTGTGTTTAAAACCCTAAATATTCTGGAGACCATGAAACGCTTTTTAAACGCTGGCAGGGAAAGAGTTATGGGTATCAAAATCCCCCCAAACCTTAGGAAACAATAATGAACATTAAGGAAAACTATAGCGTCACATGTTCCCAGTTTGTCTGGATTTGTATGTCGTATTTCAGGTTTCCTGTTCTCTTTCATTAGTTTCAGGTGTGTGTTGTTCCCTTGTCAGCTTCTCTGTATTAATAGCCCTGTCGTCGTCTTTACACGGCTGTAGAGTTGTCACGTTTGTGTTTGCGTTGTTTCTTTAATAAATACTGTTTCAATCCAAGCTTCTTCTCTTCCTTGCCACTGCAGGACAGAACGAAACAATAGGACTATAAAGGGACAACAAAACTAGACACAGGAAACAAAAGTCCTGACAAACTGGGAACATATAACACACAGTTCTTGAACCCTAACTAGGGACAAAAAAACTTGACTAGAACAGATGAACTGTGATCTGTTTAGACTCTCGTGTATCTATCACCTTAGCTTCAAGATCTGGCATTTTAAATTCCACACGTACACACACATCTAGCGTCTTTTTAAGGTATATAAACTTAAAGTAATATATAGCAGGGGAAGGCCAAAGAAGTGTTTCAGCAGATTCTAAAATTAGCCCCCCTGCGAAGAAATCAGAGTAAACTGAAGACGCCACCAAATATAGGCTGGCTGACTCAATCCTGATCCTGTTACACACACACACACACACACACACACACACACACACACACACACACACACACACACACACACACACACACACACACACACACACACACACACACACACACACACACACACACACACACACACACACACACTTACTGTAAGCAAAGCATGCACACAAACAAATAAGCCAAGTACAGAAGAGATGCAAAACTAGTACACTCAGTAGTACACTCAGTTGTCTTCATGCATTTTCACTGCTCATTAAACACAGACTGGACTCCTCTCGTCCACCGTTTGTTCTCCTGAACACATGAGATGGACACGCTGCTTTATTTGCAGATGTTTTATGCAATATTCCAGTTTTGCACAACTTTCGCACCTTTGCATGGAAGCTCAGCTATTGTAGTGTGTGCTCTGGTTAGTGTGTGTCCTGGTGTGTGTGTTAATGTGATGTGTCCTGACACACAATGGTGAGTGCAGAGTAAGCATTAGCCTCCCCTTGGCTTCTCTGCTGTGGATGGAATATGCCAGGGCTTTGGCACAATACACCCCTCCGCCCCTGCAGTTTGGGGACTGCAGGCCTTTTTTCCTTTTCTTTTCTTTTTCCCCCCCTCGCATCCCTTCCGCAGCATGGGCTCAGGGAGCAAGATTAAGTTTGCTGTGTGTGAGGTGCTTCAGTTCGCCAGCTTCTGCGTTCCACTTTTCATCATAATGCAGCGTTTCGCCCTCATCGTAGCTCAAGTGAAGAGCCAGTCTCAGCCGTCTGGTGGGAACTCTACTACAGCGTACTGGCTGATCGTGGCTTCATCCGTGGCCTACGTAACGTCAGCGGCGATGCTGATTTGGTTGCCTATGAAGTATATGGTGTTCATGAAGAAGGCGGTGCTGGTTGCACGGAAGAAGTGGTGAGAGGAAACATGAAAAAGCTGAAAAAATGATGAACTTATGAACTAAAATCACTTGGTACAATAATGTTGTGGTATTATTTGAAGTAACCACTGAGTTACGTAATCAGATTACTTTTCCAAGTAACTAGTAAAGTAACTCATTACTTTTAAAATGTACAATAAAAGTTACTTTTCAAATAAGTAACGCAGGTTTGTTGTCCAATTTAATTACTGAGAGTGTTTAGAAAAATCGTAAGTGTGTGTAAAAATGATTGCTATTGTAGTTCTAGACTAAATGTGAGCATGCTAATCTCACTTCCACAAAATAGATTCAGTATTTTTCAAAACCAGTGAAATCAGAATACTACGCAAACCTCCAATAATTAAATGTTAAATACACTTTTATGCATTTAATCTCTCTTTAGTGACCAATGCTGCTGTCCTTCGACGATTCGGTCATAAGCAAAAATACTTTTGATTTTTTTTTTTTTTTTATCGGTGAAGTAAGTGTTAAACTTTTTTTCTCCTGTATCCTATTCTTCCGTCCTCCAGAATAGCAACTGAAAGGTTAGTTAGAGCGGCGCCCTCTACTGTTCAGGAGTGAATTCGCATTTCCTCCAGCCTGAGGCTTATTCATTTCAATTTTTGTGTGAAAGGACCTTTAAATTTGCCCAAAAATTAAACTTTTTTGTTATATACATTTAAAAAAAAAAAACAAGCCTAGCCCAGGTGAGAAAAAGTAACGTAAAAGTAACATAACGCATTACTTAAAAAGTAACTAAGTAACACAATTAAGCCGTGTTTCCACCGCAGGAACTTTCCCCAGGAACGAGGAACTTTGGGCTGGTACTCGGTGTGTTTCGACCGCAGGGTGTAAATGAAGTTCGGGTAAATATTTCCCCCTCCCAACGGCCCTGCTCGCGACGTAGTACTTTTTTAAAGTTCAGGATCTTTCAGGGGTGGGACTGGGTGCTGAACATGCTGATTGGTTGAGCTCACGCAGCATTTATTTCAACCGGCATTTTTCTTGCGAGGTTCGTTCTGCGTTCAGTAAATATCAGTCTTGCTCTTTCTGTCCGATGGCGCGTTCGTCTCAGCAATCTCACGGTCAATGTCCGTATTAGCTGATAATAACATACATTGTCTTATTTTAAATCTAACTTTACGAGCTTTCAGAATACGCTTTAGTATCAGTGCTCGTCTCTTTTCCGCCATTTTGTTAATGACATATTTAGTAAACCAATACATAACTAGCAAAAGCAGCGCTGCTTGCATCTCCTCCAGTTGTTATTGTTGCAGTGTCGCGCAAAAATGATTCCTGTCCATCAATGACTGGGAGGAGCAGTCACACGCAGTCCTACATCACCGGACTAATTCGCCTAATCTTCACGGTACTTTAGACCGCAGTGGAAACGCAGACAGCAGCAGGTCTGGGGGAAAAAGTTCCTGTGAAAAAAGTTCCTGGTACAAATTGTTCTGGGTAATTTTGGTGGAAACGGGGCTTTAGTTACTTTTTAAGGGAGTAAAGCAACATTGTAATGCATTACTTTCTCCAACACTGATAATAACTGCTTGTTCTGCTTTCAGGAGGCCTGTTGCGTTAGCCTATGTGGTTCTCTCAACATTGCCCTGCTTTGCCTTCCTTATAGCCAGCTCTGAGGTAAATTCATGTTTGACTATTCACAGAAAATAAACTGAAATTATGCTATCCTTCATTGAGATTCTATGCATGATGTCTTCAGATTTTTCAAATGTTTATTTCTCTATTGGGAAAGACAGATCCTAGTGAAGACATGTAGAGAAGAGGTCCCAGCACTGAGCCCTGAGGCACTCCAGTAGCTCTAGATGATAGCAGTGATGGAGAAACCATGTTTCTGAAGGACAGATCTAGTGATGACATGTAGATGGAGAAGAGAAGTGGTCCCAGCACTGAGCCCTGAGGCACTCCAGTAGCTCTAGATGATAAACCATGGATGGAGTGATGGAGAAACCATGTTTCTGAAGGACAGATCTAGTGATGACATGTAGATGGAGAAGAGAAGCGGTCCCAGCACTGAGCCCTGAGGCACTCCAGTAGCTCTAGATGATAGCAGTGATGGAGAAACCATGTTTCTGAAGGACAGATCTAGTGATGACATGTAGATGGAGAAGAGAAGTGGTCCCAGCACTGAGCCCTGAGGCACTCCAGTAGCTCTAGATGATAACAGTGATGGAGAAACCATGTTTCTGAAGGACAGATCTAGTGATGACATGTAGATGGAGAAGAGAAGCGGTCCCAGCACTGAGCCCTGAGGCACTCCAGTAGCTCTAGATGATAGCAGTGATGGAGAAACCATGTTTCTGAAGGACAGATCTAGTGATGACATGTAGATGGAGAAGAGAAGTGGTCCCAGCACTGAGCCCTGAGGCACTCCAGTAGCTCTAGATGATAACAGTGATGGAGAAACCATGTTTCTGAAGGACAGATCTAGTGATGACATGTAGATGGAGAAGAGAAGCGGTCCCAGCACTGAGCCCTGAGGCACTCCAGTAGCTCTAGATGATAGCAGTGATGGAGAAACCATGTTTCTGAAGGACAGATCTAGTGATGACATGTAGATGGAGAAGAGAAGTGGTCCCAGGACTGAGCCCTGAGGCACTCCAGTAGCTCTAGATGATAGCAGTGATGGAGAAACCATGTTTCTGAAGGACAGATCTAGTGATGACATGTAGATGGAGAAGAGAAGTGGTCCCAGGACTGAGCCCTGAGGCACTCCAGTAGCTCTAGATGATAGCAGTGATGGAGAAACCATGTTTCTGAAGGACAGATCTAGTGATGACATGTAGATGGAGAAGAGAAGTGGTCCCAGCATGTTTCTGAATTAGAGTTAACAGTTTCAGTGTACATCTAATGTGCAATGACAATAAAAGGCATTCTATCAGTTCAAAAATACTGTGGGGAAACAGCCTTGGCTTCTCATTCACAATTCTGACATTCCCTATCCAGAGTAGTGGCCTGTGAAAACCAAACAAACAAACCTGGTGTGCAAGGGAAGAACACACCACTGAAAAGCAAACACCCCCTTTTAAAAAGACAGACATTAAAATATTGCATGCAATGAGACTGCTATTGCTTTACTGTATATATAATCATATTCATAACTCATATTTCACTCTTAATAGTTCTATTTATAAACACATTATATATACCTTTCCATGCATTCCAATCACAACCTGGTCATTAACCTGAGTTAATAGGAATTAGTAATAAAATATGAATATACGAATTGGTTACATTAAGAGTAAATATTTTACACTTAAAATGTTAACTTGAATTTTTTGATGTTTAGAGCTTGGCTTTCCGATGACGGAGTGCTGCAAAAGCTCTGGCAGGTGTATCCTGTCTCCAGCGATTGCATAACATTGTATTCAGTTGCCCTCAGGGCAAGCCCCGATCATTCCCGACCTGTGTGTGCGGCGTTATGCTGGAGCCGGGGCTCTCTTCAAGCACAAGCGCTGACCCCTTCTGTTGCAAGACCCGTCTTACTGTCTTTCTCTCTCTTTGTTTTTAGGTACAGATTAGGTATGATCTGAGGTTGGACACATTTGCTGAACTGCCAGTGTCACTGGTTATTCTCTCCCTGATCTGCATCGATATAGTGGAAAGAGTCCGATATTGCAGACTGACTGGTCGAGGTGAGTGTGGGGTCAGGGGTCCTGGAGCCGTGGAGCTTTTGTTGACCCCTGAAGTCTGGAAGCTCTGGTCTAGTCTATACCATAAAATCAGTCCAGATGACAAAACGCTCTCGTATGGCCTCAGAAGACTTGATGATGTATGAATGATGTGGCACAGGAGCCATGTGGGATGCCTCTGTTTGTCTAGATGTGCTTCTTGGATCTTGACACTGCTCACTATTTCTTGCAGAGTGTAGAAATCACAGTAATGATTAGGGGTGGGAATTTTTCAATGCATATCTATACTGAAATATTTGAAATGGATCAAAAGAACATGGCTTACATAATAACAGGAAACCAGACCAAACTTTCCATATTTTGTCGAATATTGACAAATGTATCCACAAATAATGCTTTTTTAACTCAAAAAGCTCAGGAGCCCTACGAGTAATCAGTTCCAAAAATAAATACAAAACCTGTCCTAACGGAAATAAAACACGTTGATAAAAAGATTGAATACAATATTTGGTGATAATATAGCATAACAAGAGAAGGCCGGTCATTTTTGACAGAAAGGGTTAGGGTTAGGGTGCATCTATCCTAAAAAAACCATCATAAAAGTGCATCTATCCATCATAAAAGTGCATCCATCCATCATAAAAGTGCATCATCCATCCATCATAAAAGTGCATCTATCCATCATAAAAGTGCATTAAAAGAGCAAGACATTATTAATATAACTCTGATTGTGTTCGTCTGAGAGAAGAATGTCACACACACACACACACACACACACACACACACACACACACACACACACACACACACACACACACACACACACACACACACACACACACACACACACACACACACACCGAGGATGAGTAATCATGGGGTCATTTCATTATTGAACTATCCCTTTAAGATCTGTACTTTCCGTGTTGTAATGTGATGTGGTCAATCACGTGTTTCTTCTTTCTTGTGTTTGTGTGAACACAGCTAACGAACTGGCGCGGGATGCTGACATTGCGACCTTAGTGACACACATTGGAAGAGTTACTCCTATTGTCACTGCGATGACGGGTCCATATGCTGCAGCGCCGGCTGGCCGTGCGGCCACAGAACACGCCACAGGGGCGGCCAATGGGATTGTGGGAGGATTACCCGACGCTACTGCTGCTCAAGCCGGACCGGGCAATGGGACAGGCCATCTCTCAGGCGGCACAGCAGCTCCAGGACTGCCAAACAATGGAGCCGCTACAGGCCATCTTCGCCACACGGCAGGGTTGCCTGGGAATGGGGACATGTCTAGAGGACCAGGAAACCACGGGCAGCAGGTTGGCATCCCCGGAACTCATCCAAATTCTGGAATACCCTTCCAGAACATCGCCTCTCCCTATTCTGGACCTCTAAGCTTCCTGTTTGCCAGCGACAGTCGAGCTGAAGTCTTTGCTGACAGTTTCCTGTTCTGGTTGGACACGGTGGAGATGGTTCGGGTAGCCGGCCACACGACTGTGTATTTTTCAGGCTGGGCATTTCCAGTTTACCTTTTCTGCTTCCTCTCTTCAATGCGATTGGTGCTGATGCCTCACAGTCCCCTCCTCTCGCCTCTGGGCGTGGTCTTTCAGGACCTCCCCTTCCTAGTCTTGAGGTTGGCATTGATTGGGCTTTTTGGTTTCGTAACACCCGTGCTGTATGTGATCAAGAACATGCTGGTCTGTCTGGCCTTCATTTACTTCAACTTCATGACAAAGCTCAGGATCTTCAACACTGAGAGGATGTTCTGATGAAAATCAGATTAGTCATGTTAGTTTGCGCTGGATATAACAGCAAATGTGCGTTTGGGGCGAGGTATTATTTTTGCAGTGGTGCAGGAATAAAAACTTTAACTATATATGAATGTTAAAAGGCCCTCAGGATACATTTACATATTTTGAGAAATATTATAATGACACTAAAATATAAACATGGCATATTGCAGTGGCTCCTATATTACATTGCAATACACTGCATAACCCAGCAAACAGACATATTTCAAAATAATATTTACATTTTTTGTGACACAATGGAAACATTTCTGGGCGCTTTGACTTCAGGTACTTTCATTCCCCAGGGTTATTTTTTATTTTTATAAAACATTTTTCTTTTTGTTTTATGGAGATCACATGTCTTGGAAACATTTTTTATAATGCAATTATTATTTATTTTTGCTACTTTTCATATGCATTTTTTGTATAAATATTGTTTGTACCAGACCCAGGCTTTTAATCTTCATCTATGAAAATTCTTCACATACATTTGAAGTACACGTTTAAAACATGACCCATTTCAATATTTGTGTAAAAATGATTCAAAAATGGCACTTTATTTTTTACGACACTCACTGTTGTGGCGTAATGTCCACTACATTGAACAATTTTGCTTCTAATAAAGTTTGTTTTCATAATGTTTGTGTACTGTTTGAGACAACAGGGATATAGTGAGGAAAACTACAAAAACACGACGTTAAAATGTTACCCGTGAACAGAAAATTCCAAAGAATTTTAAACTTTGAGCATTTGAGCATTTCCTCACTACTAAATATTCCACGCTCAACTGTTAGTGGGGTTAGAACAAAGAGGAAGCCATTGGGAACAACAGCAACTCAGCCACAGAGCGGGGTCAGCGCATGCTGAGGGCCACAGAGTGGGGTCAGCGCATGCTGAGGGCCACAGAGTGGGGTCAGCGCATGCTGAGGGTCACAGAGCGGGGTCAGCGCATGCTGAGGGTCACAGAGCGGGGTCAGCGCATGCTGAGGGTCACAGAGCAGGGTCAGCGCATGCTGAGGGCCACAGAGCGGGGTCAGCGCATGCTGAGGGTCACAGAGCGGGGTCAGCGCATGCTGAGGGTCACAGAGCGGGGTCAGCGCATGCTGAGGGTCACAGAAGTGGCAGAGTCAAGAGCTCCAGACCTCCAGACTTCTGTGGCCTTCAGATGAGCTCAAGAACAGTGTGTAGAGCTTCATGGAATGGGTTTCCATGGCCGAGCAGCTCATCCAAGCCTCACATCACCAAGTGCAATGCAAAGCTTGGGATGCAGTGGGGTAAAGCGCGCCACAACTGGACTCTAGAGCAGTGGAGACGTGTTCTCTGAGTGACCAATCACGCCTCTCTGTCTGACAATCCCATGGACGAGTCTGGGTTTGGCGGTTGCCAGGAGAACGGGACTCGCCTGACTGCATTGTGCCAAGTGTAGAGAATTATGGGGTGGGGTTGTTTTTCAGGGGTTAGTTCCAGTGAAAGGAACTCTTAATGCTTCACCAAGACATTTTGGACAATTTCACGCTCCCAACTTTGTGGGAGCAGTTTGGGGACGGCCCCTTCCTGTCCCAGCATGACTGCGCTCCAGTGCTCAAAGCATCGCTCCATAAAGACATGGATAATAATAATAATAATTTGTTACATTTATATAGCGCTTTTCTATGCACACAAAGCGCTTTACATAGAAGGCGGGAATCTCCTCATCCACCACCAATGTGTCGAAAATCGATCCTAAATGTAACTGGAAGCCATGATGGACAGGGGCCAATGGGCAAATTTGAGCGAGTTTGGTGTGGAGGAACTTGAGTCCTGACCTCAACCCGATAGAACACCTTTGGGATGAATTAGAGCGGAGACTGAGAGCCAGGCCTTCTCGTCCAACATCACAAATGCGCTTCTAGAAGAATCCCCATAAACACACTCCTAACCCTTGAGGAAAGAAGAGCTGAAGCTGGTAGAGCTGCAAAGGGTGGGCAGAGTTTAAAGGGACAGTTCACCCAAAAATGAAATGACCCCACGATTTATTCTCCCTCAAGCCATCCTCGGTGTGTGTGACATTCTTCTTTCAGACGAACACAATCAGAGTTATATTAATAAATGTCTTTTCTCTTCCAAGCTTTATAATGGCAGCGACTGTTGGGACATTTTTGAAGTCCTTAAAAGTGCATCTGTCCGTCATATAACTGCTCCACACGGCTTCAGAGAGTTAATAAAGGCGTTGTCATGCATGTCATGTTAGTGTATTTTTTCACTTTGTCTTTCATTTCCTTCTTTCTGATGTTTTATGCCATTTCAGGGACTGCTGTTCACTGGATTCTTTATTACGCTCGGCAGGAAACAGGATTTCCCTAATGCCAAATTTCAGACCTCTGAAAGCTTGTTTTCTCCAGAATTGCCATTGTGTCTCCATCTGACCAAATCAGCATTTTTCACATTTGAGAGAAAAATAACAAGTGATGTTCCATGTTTCTCTCAACCGTTGAACTTCAACATCAATTGCACAATTCTTTAGGCTGACTAGAATGGCTCACAAATCAGCCGAACACTTTGTGAAACACAATGCTTTTCATCATTACTTGGCATCCCATGAAATTGAGGGTAAACACAAGCAGAGACGGACACTTCTCTCTGTCCATGAAGTGACTAAACTCTGCACTTTTCTACCCGTTCTCCTCTATATGACTAGCACATATGATCATCCATCAGTCGCTGAGGAGTTGCTCTGCTAGACTGCACAGGTTTAGAGAATAGTTGTAGAAGTAGTCAAGTCAAGGTCTTTGACTCAGGTTCAGCTGTAATGCAGGATAGGGATGCATGTGCCACTGCTCCCCCCAACACCCCCCCAAACGCATGACAGGATACAATCATTTAACTGGGAGAAAGGTGTATATAAGTCTCACACACTTCAAACACACACATGCTTGGATTACTGGTTAAAGGACAAACATGACGAAATGTGCCGTCCCATCGTTTGTGTTGCTCTCTTTATTTGTTGCGTTAAAGCCTTCAGCTCAAACAGGTATGTCAATGATTTAATGCTTATTAGTGGGAATGTCACACTTCCCTAGAATGGAATTGCATTGATATATTATTTAGTTGTGCCCTTGTTGAGTAACTTCACATGCTAGTTATGCTGGTCGTTATTTTCTCGAATCACCTTATAACGATATGATACATTTCATATTCAAGTATATTCTGTGGGCATACATTAGAGCATTGTTTAAAAGCTTTCATGGCTCAAGACTTGACAGAGTTTGCATTTGTTTTGTTTCATTATATTAATGCAAAAATTCCCTAGGATATATAAAATTAGAAATAAAATTGACAGATGTTGTCATGCATGTAATTAGCATAAGTCAAATTAAACGGTCTGGGAGAATTTTCCAGTTCAAGTTGGAGTGACTTTTTGACCACAGAATTTGCGTTATACGGATTATACAGATTCAGGACAGCCTCAAGATGTTGGTATATGTGGGTAAAATGGACATAAGCTGGTTTTCCCTTTATATACATTGTATCTAATCTGCATATTAATGTGTTCTTGGGGCAACATGCCATGAAAAAAGAAGTGTGGTAATGGGAGTAATAATTGGAAAGATTTTGATAAAAATATAAAATTTTCCATAGGAATATTGAAACATAATGTAGTTCCCTATTCACTTGTTGTGTCTCCAAAATAAGTCTAAAGTGGACGTGTATGAAATCAATGCCCTGATTCTTAACAGAAAGTCCTATTTTGATTTGAAACCCCATACATTTTCCTAAAATTTGTCAGATTTAAATGATAATTACAAAATATTATCATATTCCAGTAAGAGTGCTAAATTTGATCATTCAGTCATTGTTAAAGTCCACGGAGAGGCAGTCGTCATGGTGAAACTTCAAAACATTTGGTATCTCTGAAAAGCCCTGAATGTGCTCTGTAGTGATTTTATCTTCGTCCATCCTAGGACATTAAGTAAGGTAGTGATTGGTCACCGCTGATGTTGTGATTTTTGGATCACAGGTCACTTAAGGTGTGGTTATGAGTACATCAGATGACCACCCTCTCTTAGTTTGGGACACTAGTCAAGGTCTTTTACCTTGGCTCTATGAGAACACTCCAAAAAGGAGGCAGTTTGATCCTTTTAGATTGAATGTAAAGTGGGGAGAGTTGGTCAGCTGATTTATCTGAAAGATCGGTGAGTGTGGCGAGGTGGACGAGCGAGAGACATGGGAGGAGTGAGCGAGACCGGTGAGTGATTGAGAATGAGAGTCCTCTCATGAGGGAGCACGGAGGATATAAAGACGAGCGACACCGGTGAAGGACGAGAGAGGACCAGGCCTGGATTTTAAGTTGTGTTTTGTTTACTATTCGTTAAGTGTGTGTGCGACAGTCGTCCGTGAGGGGCTGCCGTTTTTACTTTCATTTTGTGTGTATTATTTTATTAAAGTTTGTTGAATGTTCGCCGGTTCTCGCCACCTTCTTCCCACACAAACAAACAACGTTATAGTGAGATTTCTAACTTGTAGAGCTTCTTCTGTATTATCAGCACAAGTAAGACACAATTGTAATAAAATAGATTTTATTGACAAAAGATTAACAAGAATAGCTAACACAACTACTAAATGAATACAATGAATGATAAAGGAATAAAGTGCATAAGATGCATAAAATACATGTGATTAAGTTGAGTGTGGCTATGGAAGAGTTGCGTTATCCTATGGAAAGATAAACTGTTGTTTCTCTGAAACTAAGGTGAAGAACCTTATTATGCATCAAACAAATAAACAAACAAACAAACAAACAAACAAACAAACAAACAATTATTTGTTATTAACTAGCATCAGTTATATTACCACTAATGTAAATTAGAAAATCATATACTGATAATATACAACAATGCCAAGGTCTCTGGAAAGAGGTTTGGTTAAGTGATATTTACGTTCCAAGTGGTTGAGTAAGCAGTCCGATGACAATGCAGTGGAAAAGGAGCTGGAATCCATTTAAACAGTCTTGAACACGAAGATCTATGGGATGCTGATCTCCTGGAGCACCAAATGGTCCTTAATCTGGAGCACGCAGACGAGGCCCTGAAGTAGGTGCAGAAGTTCCTTTATCTGGAACACACAGACAAGGCCCTGAAGTAGGTGCAGAAGGTCCTTAATCTGGAGCACGCAGATGAGGCCCTGAAGTAGGTGCAGAAGGTCCTTAATCTGGAACACGCAGATGAGGCCCTGAAGTAGGTGCAGAAGGTCCTTAATCTGGAGCACGCAGATGAGGCCCTGAAGTAGGTGCAGAAGGTCCTTAATCTGGAGCACGCAGATGAGGCCCTGAAGTAGGTGCAGAAGGTCCTTAATCTGGAGCACGCAGATGAGGCCCTGAAGTAGGTGCAGAAGGTCCTTAATCTGGAACACGCAGATGAGGCCCTGAAGTAGGTGCAGAAGGTCCTTAATCTGGAGCACGCAGATGAGGCCCTGAAGTAGGTGCAGAAGGTCCTTAATCTGGAGCACGCAGATGAGGCCCTGAAGTAGGTGCAGAAGGTCCTTAATCTGGAACACGCAGATGAGGCCCTGAAGTAGGTGCAGAAGGTCCTTAATCTGGAGCACGCAGATGAGGCCCTGAAGTAGGTGCAGAAGGTCCTTAATCTGGAGCACGCAGATGAGGCCCTGAAGTAGGTGCAGAAGGTCCTTAATCTGGAGCATGCAGATGAGGCCCTGAAGTAGGTGCAGAAGGTCCTTAATCTGGAGCATGCAGATGAGGCCCTGAAGTAGGTGCAGAAGGTCCTTAATCTAGAGCACGCAGATGAGGCCCTGAAGTAGGTGCAGAAGGTCCTTAATCTGGAACACGCAGATGAGGCCCTGAAGTAGGTGCAGAAGGTCCTTAATCTGGAGCACGCAGACGAGGCCCTGAAGTAGGTGCAGAAGGTCCTTAATCTGGAACACGCAGATGAGGCCCTGAAGTAGGTGCAGAAGGTCCTTAATCTGGAGCACGCAGACGAGGCCCTGAAGTAGGTGCAGAAGGTCCTTAATCTGGAACACGCAGATGAGGCCCTGAAGTAGGTGCAGAAGGTCCTTAATCTGGAGCACGCAGACGAGGCCCTGAAGTAGGTGCAGAAGGTCCTTAATCTGGAACACTCAGATGAGGCCCTGAAGTAGGTGCAGAAGTTCCTTTATCTGGAACACACAGACAAGGCCCTGAAATAGGTGCAGAAGGTCCTTAATCTGGAGCACGCAGACGAGGCCCTGAAGTAGGTGCAGAAGTTCCTTTATCTGGAACCCACAGACAAGGCCCTGAAGTAGGTGCAGAAGGTCCTTAATCTGGAGCACGCAGACGAGGCCCTGAAGTAGGTGCAGAAGGTCCTTAATCTGGAGCACGCAGATGAGGCCCTGAAGTAGGTGCAGAAGGTCCTTAATCTGGAACACGCAGATGAGGCCCTGAAGTAGGTGCAGAAGGTCCTTAATCTGGAGCACGCAGATGAGGCCCTGAAGTAGGTGCAGAAGGTCCTTAATCTGGAACACACAGATGAGGCCCTGAAGTAGGTGCAGAAGGTCCTTAATCTGGAGCACGCAGATGAGGCCCTGAAGTAGGTGCAGAAGGTCCTTAATCTGGAGCACGCAGAAGAGGCCCTGAAGTAGGTGCAGAAGGTCCTTAATCTGGAACACACAGATGAGGCCCTGAAGTAGGTGCAGAAGGTCCTTAATCTGGAGCACGCAGACGAGGCCCTGAAGTAGGTGCAGAAGGTCCTTAATCTGGAACACGCAGATGAGGCCCTGAAGTAGGTGCAGAAGGTCCTTAATCTGGAGCACGCAGACGAGGCCCTGAAGTAGGTGCAGAAGGTCCTTAATCTGGAACACTCAGATGAGGCCCTGAAGTAGGTGCAGAAGGTCCTTAATCTGGAACACACAGATGAGGCCCTGAAGTAGGTGCAGAAGGTCCTTAATCTGGAGCACGCAGACGAGGCCCTGAAGTAGGTGTAGAAGGTCCTTAATCTGGAACACGCAGATGAGGCCCTGAAGTAGGTGCAGAAGGTCCTTAATCTGGAGCACGCAGACGAGGCCCTGAAGTAGGTGCAGAAGTTCCTTAATCTGGAGCATGCAGACGAAGCCCTGAAGTAGGTGCAGAAGGTCCTTAATCTGGAACACGCAGATGAGGCCCTGAAGTAGGTGCAGAAGGTCCTTAATCTGGAGCATGCAGACGAGGCCCTGAAGTAGGTGCAGAAGGTCCTTAATCTGGAGCACGCAGACGAGGCCCTGAAGTAGGTGCAGAAGTTCCTTAATCTGGAGCATGCAGACGAAGCCCTGAAGTAGGTGCAGAAGGTCCTTAATCTGGAACACGCAGATGAGGCCCTGAAGTAGGTGCAGAAGGTCCTTAATCTGGAGCACGCAGACGAGGCCCTGAAGTAGGTGCAGAAGGTCCTTAATCTGGAACACTCAGATGAGGCCCTGAAGTAGGTGCAGAAGGTCCTTAATCTGGAACACACAGATGAGGCCCTGAAGTAGGTGCAGAAGGTCCTTAATCTGGAGCACGCAGACGAGGCCCTGAAGTAGGTGCAGAAGGTCCTTAATCTGGAACACGCAGATGAGGCCCTGAAGTAGGTGCAGAAGGTCCTTAATCTGGAGCACGCAGACGAGGCCCTGAAGTAGGTGCAGAAGTTCCTTAATCTGGAGCATGCAGACGAAGCCCTGAAGTAGGTGCAGAAGGTCCTTAATCTGGAGCACGCAGACGAGGCCCTGAAGTAGGTGCAGAAGTTCCTTAATCTGGAGCATGCAGACGAAGCCCTGAAGTAGGTGCAGAAGGTCCTTAATCTGGAACACTCAGATGAGGCCCTGAAGTAGGTGCAGAAGGTCCTTTATCTGGAACACACAGACAAGGCCCTGAAGTAGAAGCGCAGAAGGTCCTTAATCTGGAACACACAGACAAGGCCCTGAAGTAGGTGCAGAAGGTCCTTTATCTGGAACACACAGACAAGGCCCTGAAGTAGGTGCAGAAGGTCCTTAATCTGGAGCACGCAGACGAGGCCCTGAAGTAGGTGCAGAAGTTCCTTAATCTGGAGCATGCAGACGAAGCCCTGAAGTAGGTGCAGAAGGTCCTTAATCTGGAACACTCAGATGAGGCCCTGAAGTAGGTGCAGAAGGTCCTTAATCTGGAACACACAGACAAGGCCCTGAAGTAGGTGCAGAAGGTCCTTAATCTGGAACACACAGACAAGGCCCTGAAGTAGGTGCAGAAGGTCCTTAATCTGGAACACTCAGATGAGGCCCTGAAGTAGGTGCAGAAGGTCCTTAATCTGGAGCACGCAGACGAGGCCCTGAAGTAGGTGCAGAAGGTCCTTAATCTGGAACACGCAGATGAGGCCCTGAAGTAGGTGCAGAAGGTCCTTAATCTGGAGCATGCAGACGAGGCCCTGAAGTAGGTGCAGAAGGTCCTTAATCTGGAGCACGCAGACGAGGCCCTGAAGTAGGTGCAGAAGGTCCTTAATCTGGAGCACGCAGATGAGGCCCTGAAGTAGGTGCAGAAGGTCCTTAATCTGGAGCACGCAGATGAGGCCCTGAAGTAGGTGCAGAAGGTCCTTAATCTGGAGCACGCAGATGAGGCCCTGAAGTAGGTGCAGAAGGTCCTTAATCTGGAGCACGCAGACGAGGCTCTGAAGTAGGTGCAGAAGGTCCTTAATCTTGAACACGCAGATGAGGCCCTGAAGTAGGTGCAGAAGGTCCTTAATCTGGAGCACGCAGATGAGGCCCTGAAGTAGGTGCAGAAGGTCCTTAATCTGGAACACACAGATGAGGCCCTGAAGTAGGTGCAGAAGGTCCTTAATCTGGAGCACGCAGATGAGGCCCTGAAGTAGGTGCAGAAGGTCCTTAATCTGGAGCACGCAGACGAGGCCCTGAAGTAGGTGCAGAAGGTCCTTAATCTGGAGCACGCAGAGGAGGCCCTGAAGTAGGTGCAGAAGGTCCTTAATCTGGAGCACGCAGACGAGGCCCTGAAGTAGGTGCAGAAGGTCCTTAATCTGGAACACGCAGATGAGGCCCTGAAGTAGGTGCAGAAGGTCCTTAATCTGGAACACGCAGACGAGGCCCTGAAGTAGGTGCAGAAGGTCCTTAATCTGGAGCACGCAGACGAGGCCCTGAAGTAGGTGCAGAAGGTCCTTAATCTGGAGCACGCAGACGAGGCCCTGAAGTAGATGCAGAAGGTCCTTAATCTGGAGCATGCAGACGAGGCCCTGAAGTAGGTGCAGAAGGTCCTTAATCTGGAGCACGCAGACGAGGCCCTGAAGTAGGTGCAGAAGGTCCTTAATCTGGAGCACGCAGATGAGGCCCTGAAGTAGGTGCAGAAGGTCCTTAATCTGGAGCACGCAGATGAGGCCCTGAAGTAGGTGCAGAAGGTCCTTAATCTGGAACACACAGATGAGGCCCTGAAGTAGGTGCAGAAGGTCCTTAATCTGGAACACGCAGATGAGGCCCTGAAGTAGGTGCAGAAGGTCCTTAATCTGGAACACGCAGACGAGGCCCTGAAGTAGGTGCAGAAGGTCCTTAATCTGGAGCACGCAGACGAGGCCCTGAAGTAGGTGCAGAAGGTCCTTAATCTGGAGCACGCAGACGAGGCCCTGAAGTAGATGCAGAAGGTCCTTAATCTGGAGCATGCAGACGAGGCCCTGAAGTAGGTGCAGAAGGTCCTTAATCTGGAGCACGCAGACGAGGCCCTGAAGTAGGTGCAGAAGGTCCTTAATCTGGAGCACGCAGATGAGGCCCTGAAGTAGGTGCAGAAGGTCCTTAATCTGGAGCACGCAGATGAGGCCCTGAAGTAGGTGCAGAAGGTCCTTAATCTGGAACACACAGATGAGGCCCTGAAGTAGGTGCAGAAGGTCCTTAATCTGGAGCACGCAGATGAGGCCCTGAAGTAGGTGCAGAAGGTCCTTAATCTGGAGCACGCAGACGAGGCTCTGAAGTAGGTGCAGAAGGTCCTTAATCTTGAACACGCAGATGAGGCCCTGAAGTAGGTGCAGAAGGTCCTTAATCTGGAGCACGCAGACGAGGCCCTGAAGTAGGTGCAGAAGGTCCTTAATCTGGAGCACGCAGATGAGCCCCTGAAGTAGGTGCAGAAGGTCCTTAATCTGGAGCACGCAGACGAGGCCCTGAAGTAGGTGCAGAAGGTCCTTAATCTGGAGCACGCAGACGAGGCCCTGAAGTAGGTGCAGAAGGTCCTTAATCTGGAGCACGCAGATGAGGCCCTGAAGTAGGTGCAGAAGGTCCTTAATCTGGAACACGCAGATGAGGCCCTGAAGTAGGTGCAGAAGGTCCTTAATCTGGAGCACGCAGATGAGGCCCTGAAGTAGGTGCAGAAGGTCCTTAATCTGGAGCACGCAGATGAGGCCCTGAAGTAGGTGCAGAAGGTCCTTAATCTGAAGCACGCAGACGAGGCCCTGAAGTAGGTGCAGAAGGTCCTTAATCTGGAGCATGCAGACGAGGCCCTGAAGTAGGTGCAGAAGGTCCTTAATCTGGAGCACGCAGACGAGGCCCTGAAGTAGGTGCAGAAGGTCCTTAATCTGGAACACACAGATGAGGCCCTGAAGTAGGTGCAGAAGGTCCTTAATCTGGAGCATGCAGACGAGGCCCTGAAGTAGGTGCAGAAGGTCCTTAATCTGGAACATGCAGACGAAGAAACCTTGAAGTGAAGGTTTGCTCTCCTGATCTTAGCCTTGTTGCAAATGTCTCTGTGTGTCTTCTGACTCTGTGGGTCAGACACTCAGGACTTGGTCAATCCGCTTTGGTCTCTCTGGAATGGAGACTCGGGACGTGCTGTAGTCTCGCTGGAATAAAACTATGAACGTAGTGTTTGTTAATGTCTCTTTCCTCACAGGCTGGAGGCTCAGAATGTGGTCGTATCTGTTGCTGCCTCACAAGCTGCAGACTCAGATCCTCAGATCTTTTGTTGTCTCTGAATTAACCAGAGGCTCAGAACTTGGTTGCTCTATCACAGTCTCATCCTTGCAGGACTCAGACTAAGAACAAGGAGTGTCAGTTAAAAGGGTACCTTTTTACTTTTCCGAATAGGAGGAGACTGCAATTTGGCAGACTTTACTTGCAGTAGCTGACAAGTACAAGTCACTAACTGATGTTTTATTAACGTAGTTCGGGAGAAACAAGCTACTCTCAAGTGTAACCAGCTGTACAATCAGTAATCAACAAATTCCCTAGTATCACCAGCTGTCTACAATCAGTAATCAACATATTTACCCAATCAGCATGAAGGCAGGCCATATATAATCACAGTCAAACTCACCTATGGATTCTCTACAGTTTTCAGAACAGGTTTCACCTAACAGCCGCCATGTCGGAGATTGAACTCTTTCTGTTCGATGATGAATCTCTCTACTCCCAGGATTTTTCATCAAATCCAGCCACCCCAAGGAGCGCCAATACACCACCAGGTGCCGTCGCTAAGTCTCCAGCTCCAATGCGTGGTCGCCAGCCGATTCGCTCCGCTACTCCAGAACGACAAAAACAGCGCTCACCTCCACCGAAGAGACGCACACCTTCTTCTTCCTCCTCATCCTCATCATCCTCCTACATTCCAGCAATAGGGAAATGGACAGTGCTGGGTTTAAGGCAAGTTTTGACCAACGTGGACGTCCATTACCCTAGACGTATAAATAAAGCCGAATTATACCAATTATACAATAACCTGCAGTCAACATGCGCCCCCTTTAAACCCACATCTCCCTCTAAGGTCTCCAATAAAGCGACAAACAAAACTAATAAAGGTAAAAAACCTTGTACCTCTCAAATCCAGTGTTCCTCCACAGCGAGACCAGACCACCGCCGATTCTCAGGCAGGGGCAGTGCGCCTTCAGCGAGCCTGGGACAGGCCCCAGAACTCCACCTTCTCTGCGTTCTGCTCGGCATCACTCATTGGGTTTTTCCAGCACTGTTCCCGCTCCCGTTCCCGTTCGGGATTACCGGCCGCTAACAGCAAGCGTCTTCCCTTTAGCGTGAGGCTGCCTCCGCTAGCAGGGCAGGCGTAACCTGTTGTTTCCTTCCCAAATTCTCTCCATCGTCCCTGGCCCGCGGCTCCTGACGTGAGGCTGCTTCCGCTAGATTTGCGGGCCCGGAAATTCCACGAGACGTCAGGTCTGCAACCACTTCAATACAGGCGGCTGCTCAAGACAACAATGTCGGTTTCTTCACATCTGCAATTATTGTGGCAGCGTTCATGCCCGCACCGTATGCCCTGTAAAGAAACACACAAGTAAAAATTAAAAAAATGACTCGTCCACTCCCGTGAATATATTACGTTTGTCCTCAGAACTGTCTCAGCACCCAGATCCTGAATTTACCAAATATTTGCTGTCCGGCCTTGAGTATGGTTTTGAACCAGGTCTTGAAAGCATTCCCTCACAAAATATGATTTGTGATAATCTCCTATCCGCTCTCATAGAACCCGAGACAGTAGACAACTTGATTAAAAAGGAAGTTAATTCAGGTTTCATGATCGGACCTTTCGATACCCCCCTTTCGAACACTTTCGCATCAGCCCTATTGGAGTGGCTACAAGGAGATTCTCTGAAAAAAAAAAAAAACAACTTAATAATCGACCTCTCAGCCCCGCACAATTCTCAGTTTCCAAGCATAAACAGCCAAATCCCGCTAGAGGAATTTTCTCTTCACTACCACGACATCAACCAAGCAATTTAATTTATAAACAATGCCGGCCGTGGCACTTGGCTCGCCAAATTCGACATTACTTCGGCTTTCAAAGTGATGCCCATCCACCCAGATTGGTGGCATTTATTCAGAGTCCGATGGCGCGAAAAATATTACCTCGCCGTCCACCTAACCTTCGGCTGCAAAAGCAGCCCCAAGATTTTTGACATGCAATTTGCTGGATTCTTTCCAACAACTACACAATTCCCTACCTTATTCACCTGCTCAATGATTTCTTAATCATATCGCCTCCCGATGCTATACCAGCAGCGCATATCAGTCATCACAGTTCAAAAAGTTTTTTCCGAGCTAGGTTCCAATCGCTCAAGAAAAAAGAAAAAGAAAAAAAACGGCCCAGACACATACATTTAATTCCTAGGTATCAATCTGGACACCGTTAAATTCCAGGCTTCTTTACCTAAAGTAAAAATAAATAAATAATTGACTGAATAATCCTGGTCTCATCCACGTTACTAGACAGCCCAAATTGCTCTAAGCTCGAACTTCTTTTCAGAAATTCTACAAGACCCTTCAGACCCACTTTTTACAAACAATTCAAACCAACCAGTCACATGTTTTTTGTTCTAAAAAACATGTCAAATTAGTCCTGACACAATCTGGCATCCCAGCTGAACACCTTTCAGGACACTCTTTTCGCATTGGCGCCGCCCAAAAAGGACTCTCACAGAAGCTTTCAAGAGCTACATAAGATCTAACTGCTTCCACATTAAAAAAGCACACCAAACCCTTATCAGCTAAACCAAGTTGATTGCTGGCAGGGCTTACCCATTTGATTGCTGTGAGTATTGAACTCCCGTCGTATGGTGCGAGAGCCCTCCCAATCGGTAATAGCTAAACGTCTTCTTGTCGACATCAGCGGGGGTTTACCCGTCCGATCGCAGTGAGTATTGAACTCCCGTTGGACTTTGCACAAAAAAAAAGCCCACCCAATCTAAAATAACCATTATTTTAGATTGGCAAACGTCCACCTCATCATCAGCGGGGCTTACCCGTCCGATCGCAGTGAGTATTGAACTCCCATTGGACACCGCAAAAGGCTTCCCAATCTAAAATAATTAATAGATTTACACCTCATTGTCAGTGGTATTGAACTTCCACCGGATATAGACTGAAATCAGTCTAATCAGCTGTCTCCTCGCAAACACCGCAACATCAGCCTCATCGTTTATATCTTTTTTTGGGGGGGGGGGGGGGGGACAGTTCTTGGCTGCTGTCCGAAGCTAACTTTGCATTTTTGGGGGATACTCTGCGTTCGGGCCAATTACCAAGCTCAGAGCCCTCTCCCAAGACAGCACGCCAAATACGTTTACCAAATTAATCTATCCAACTTATTTGTAAGTGTGAACTTGTGAAATTATGCTTTATTAACGTAGTTCGGGAGAAACACGTCAAATAAGCTACTCTCAAGTGTCACCAGCTGACTACAATCAGTAATCAACATAGCTACCCAATCAGCATGAAGGCAAGCCATATATAATCACAGTCAAACTCACCTATGGATTCTCTACAGTCTTCAGAATCCCTCCACCACCCCGTCTCCTCTCACTTACTATGATACTTCCTATAGCCTACCTGGGGGGGATACTCTGCGTTCAGGCCAATTACCAAGCTCAGAGCCCTCTCCCCGGACAGCACGCCAAATACATTTACCAAATTAATCTATCCGACTTATTTGTAAGTGTGAACTCGTGAATCACAGATGAAGACAATTACAAGTTATGGATTTTTATTCTGCAGTGGGAAATATCATGACATCTGATGGCTGGATTCAGTACAACGGCAGTCAGTACTACATTAATGAGGACCTCCTGTCTATGGAAGACGCTCGTTCCTTCTGCAAGAAGAATCATGCCGATCTTGTTGTCATTAACAGTCAAACAGAGAGGAAGTTTGTATGGAATCAGGTAAATTACTGTAATGAGCTCACAGTGGAATCACTCAAACTCTATCAGTTAATGTTGTAACATTTATTGCGTTATCATTCAGTATGGCCACTGACACTGTTTTACAGATATCTAGGAAGGCAGAGAGTCAATACTACATTGGGATGAGGGTGGAGCTGGACAAATCCTTTAGGTGAGTATGAAAGAGTTGGATACAGTGTGCATAAACTAGTTATTTTTAGCAAGTACATTTGTGCTGGTTTTATAACAGAGCTTTTTGTTGTATTTATAGCTGGGTGGATGGTTCGCCTGTTGTATACACGTCATGGAATCAAAATGAACCAAATTTTGCCAATAATGATGAGAACTGTGTGACCATTTACAATAGTATGGGTAAGGACTTATCATCAGTATTGTTCCTATATAGAGAAGCATGTCCGTGTGGCGTAAAGCAAGGGTGTTCAATCCTGCAGATCCCTGTTCACACGGATCCGCGTAAACTATTAAAAACGCTGTATTCTGCTACCTGACCAGTAGATGGTGATATTACTTTGTAAAGAAATGCATGCGCATGACATTAGAGGTTCCCTTTCAAGGGAACTCCCGTTGCATCGAATGACGCTATGAGAACGCAATGCGTGATGAAGTCATGAAGCACATGTCAAATCAGTCCAACGGTGAGACGAGACGTCAGAGCGGGTGACATCACGAACCAGGAAGCGATATAGCCTGCCCAAAACAAAGCCGCGCTAGCTTTCTGAGTCTTCAGTAGCGCTCTGTGTGATATCTGTTCAGTGGTTTTTCAAGTGTTTTTTCTAGTTCAGTAAAATAAAAGCTAAACAAAAACACAATGGCGGACAAGCAGCAGTTTAGAGTGTGTGTGCACCCTTGCTCGCGTTTCCTTATGGGTGACACACACATTCTGTGTGTTGCATGTTTGGGAGAGGAGCATGCACCGTCAGCGCTCGAGGGCGCTTCGATGCAATGCTTCCATTGCGGATGCTACAATCCCGCCCGGCGTTCTTTTGCAAGGGCGCTCAGGCTCGCGTTCTTCATGGCTTTATTCCCGCTGCTGCCGAGGCACAGCGGCGATCACAGTCATGGGGATCGCAAATGGATCTATCAGCGAGGCTAGAGACGGGCCCATCCTTATCTCTACCTTTACTGAGATCTATTGATCTCACTCTGGGTTTGAAAGCCCGCGCTGCGGTATCTTCCGCCCCAAGTGAGAGTCCATTGCTGCAATCCTCCAGTTCTGAGGAGCTGGAGAGCGTCAGCATGAGAGAGTTTGAGGATTCGCCACCTCAGTCTCGCGCATATGAGGGCCTGGTTGAGGTTGTGACCAGAGCGGTTGATAGATTACCTATTGATTGGCCAGCAGATACACAAGATATTCGTTCTAAAAGTAAACTAGACAAACGTTTTCTGCACAACCTCAACGTTGGGGCTTGCCGTTTTTTTCCCCTGATCTCCACACTGAGGTGGCGAGATCATGGGAGAAACCAGTCTCATATAGAGTGTATAGTCCACAAACATCACACTATTCCTCTATAATGAATTATAAAGAGCACTGTTATGGGGAGATGCCTAAAGTTGAAGACACACTAGCTAGTTATCTTTCCCTTGAAACAGCAACTTCCCTAAAAGCCCCGATATTTCCCACTAAACTAGTTAGAGTGACATCATCTTTAGTGGGAAAAGCATACTCAGCAACTGGTCAGGCTGCAGCATGTTTACACACCATGTCATTGCTGCAGGCATACCAGGCTGAGTTGCTAGGGGATATTAATGAGGGCGGGGGAATTGGCTCAGAGGTAGTTTGCGAATTACGTTAGGCACAGACCTGTCTCTCAGGGCTACCAAGGAGACGGCTAAATCAATCGGCCGCTCTATGGCAGCCTTGGTGGCTACTGAGAGGCATCTCTGATTAAAAAAGGTCCTGACGCCAGTGGTATCAGACCAATGAGGGCAGTCCCCCACGAAGTAGAGCGGTCAACACCTCATCATATGGTGCCCGTCTCCCTTCGTTGCCCTCAGCGGGCTGTTCTGCCAACCCTGCCACCTCTGGTGTTACAGGGCGCAGCGGTCTCCCGCGAGTGTGTATTTCAGGGTCCACCCGGAAACGTAGTGGTCCTGGGATGCACGGCCCCTTCGAGGAGGGTCCTAGAGCAGTCAGTTCAGGTGTTCCCTGCCGGTTCACCATTACAGGGCACCGGACTGACAGCACAACAAAAACCAGAAACCATTCTCGAGAGGATGGTACCACTAGTAGAACATTTGGCAGCGTGGAAGCTACTGCCAAATGTTTCTCGTTGGGTCCTGCAGACCATAGAAAAAGGGTATCAGATAGAGTTCGGGTCTCGCCCCCCCAGGTTTATGGGGGTCTCTGGTAATAGAACAGGAAGTGAAAGCTCTGTTAGAGAAAGGGGCCATAGAATATGCACCTCCCTCAGACAGGGAAATGGGGGTATTTCATAGTTCCAAAGAAGGATGGGGGGTGCGTCCCATTTTGGATCTTCGTGTTCTGAACGTCACAGTCATGCAACTAAAGTTCAAAATGTTAACGTTGAGACAAATCGTGCCACAGATCAGGTCCGAGGACTGGATTGTCACGATAGATCTCAAGGACGCATACTTCCACATTTCCATCCTTCCATATCACAGGAAGTTCCTGAGGTTCGCTTTCGGGGGAAAAGCATATCAATATAGAGTTCTTCCATTCGGCCTAGAATTATCACCTCACACTTTCACGAAATGCGTAGATGCAGCTCTGGTGCCACTGCGCCTTCAGGGCATTCGCATCATGAACTACATAGACGATTGGTGGATTTTAGCTCAGTCGCATCAGCTGGCGGTTCGGCATCGAGATCATTCTCGCCCACATGAAAGAGTTGTGGTTACGGTTGAACGTGAAGAAGACTGTGCTTTCTCCACTACAGAGCCACTTTTTTAGGCGTGTTATGGGATTCTACGTCGATGCAGGCACGCCTGTCACCGGCACGCATAGAGTCCATCCTTTCAACTGTGAAAAATATAAAGCTAGGCCAGTCACTCACTGTGAAACAGTTTCAGAGACTGTTGGGTCTCATGGCAGCAGCATCCAACGTGATACCTTTTGACTGCTGCACATGAGACCCCTGCAGTGGTGGCTCAGGACCAAAGGGTTTTCCCTGAGGGGCAACCCCTTTCACATGATCAGGGTCACGTGGCGATGCCTACTTGCCCTGGTGATGTGGAAGAAACCTTGGTTCCTGTCCCAGGGTCCTGTGCTGGGGGCTTCGGGTCATTGCAAAATGCTAACGACAGATGCTTCTCTCACAGGTTGAGGAGCGATCATGGAGGGTCGCTCGACTCAGGGTCTGTGGGGGATCACCATCTCTCATGGCATATCAATCGCCTGGAGATGTTGGCAGCTTTTCAGGTTCTGAAAAATTTCCTCACAGACCTCAGGGGCCATCATGTGTTAGTCCACACAGACAACACTTCGGTGGTCGCCTACATAAATCCCCAGGGGGGTCTGCGCTTGCGTCCGCTTTGCAAACTGGTGCACCAGATCCTCCTGTGGTCCCAGGGAAAGTTACTGTCACTGAAAGCAGCTTATATCCCGGGGGTCCAGAATATAGGAGCAGACATCCTATTGAGACAGGGGCTGAGGCCCGGGAAATGGAGGGTGTTTGGCCAGGCTCAGGTGGATCTGTTTTCGTCTCGAGAGACGTCTCACTGTACACTCTGGTTCTCCCTCACGCATTCCAGCTCCCCTGGGGCTGGATGTGATGATACAGACATGGCCGGGGCTGCATTTCCCCCGATCGCTTTGCTCCCAGGAGTTTTGGAGATAGTTCGCAGGGACCAAGTTCACCTTATTTTGATAGCCCCGTCATGGCCGGGCTGAGTATGGTTTTCAGACCTAATATCTCTCCTCGACGGGCCTCCCCTGGAGTTACCCGTCAGGAGAGACCTTCTGTACCAGGCAGGGGGCTCAATTCTTCACCCCCATCCAGAACTGTGGAACCTGTGGGCTTGGCCTCTGAGGGGGCCCAGCTCATAGGGGCAGGTCTCTCAACTGAGGTTGTGGAGACCATTCTACACTCCAGAGCTGCTTCCACGAGGAAACTTTATGCCCTAAAGTGGAAAGTTTTCACTTCATGACCGCCAGTGGGATCCAGTTAACTGCCCGGTTGGTACAGTGCTGAAGTTCCTGCAGGACCGGTTCACTGCAGGTTTATCCCCATCCACCTTGAAGGTTTATGTGGTGGGCTTAAGTGCTTACCCCATTCCTTTGGGTGTCATGTCTTTGGGTAAAGATCCATTGGTATCTCATTTCCTACGTGGTACTCTGAGGCTAAGGCCTGTAGTTCGCACTAGGGTGCCGACCTGGAATCTGGCTACTGTCCTTCAGGGCCTGTCCCAGGCTCTGTTTGAGCCGGTGGAGGAGGTTCCTGCTAAGTTTCTAACTTTAAAAACTTTGTTCCTCCTCGCTATTTCATCTCTTAAGAGGATAGGAGATTTGCAAGCTCTGTCGGTGGCACCCTCGTGCTTGGAATTTGAACCTGGCATGGTTAAGGCCTTCCTTCATCCTAGGCCAGGTTATATTCCGAAGGTTCCTACTAATGTAGCCAGTTCCATTGTTCTTCAGGCTTTTTGTCCTCCACCTTTCCAAAATGCGGACCAGGAGAAGCATAATTTGCTGTGCCCTGTTAGGGCATTAGATGCTTATGTCCACAGAGCTGCCCTGTGGCGTAATTCTGAGCAACTATTTGTGTGCTTTGGGCCTCCTAATAAGGGGTCCTCTGCATCTAAGCAAAGAATGAGCAAGTGGGTGGTTGAGGCTATCTCGCTTGCTTAGGAGTCAGTCGGACAGCCTTCCCCTATGGTGGTTCGTTCTCACTCTACTAGGAGTATGGCGGCCTCTAAGGCCCTTATATCAGGAGTTGCTCTGCAAGAAGTGTGTGATGCTGCAGGGTGGTCCTCAACGCACACATTCGTCAGATTTTACTCTCTGGACTTGGGCTCTACTCCAGGGTCTCAAATGCTCTCATCCTAGTGCTGCTTGTATAATTTCACACTGGATAGGCACTTCTCGCTATGGTGGCGTTGGTACAGACGTTCCCATAGCGTCATTCGATGCAACGGGAGTTCCCTTAAAAAAGGGAACGCCTAGGTTACAACTGTAACCTCGGTTCCCTGAGGTTCCCATATATCCGATGTGCCTGTTAGAAGCGACTACTTCAGACTCTTGAAGCTAGCGCGGCTTTGTTTTGGGCAGGTTATATAGCTTCCTGGTTCATGATGTCACCCGCTCAATGGTGAGACGTCTCGTCTCACCATTGGACTGATTTGACATGTGCTTCATGACTTCATCACGCATTGCGTTCCCATAGCGTCATTCGATGCAACGCTTGTTCCCTCTTCAGGGAACTGAGGTTACAGTCGTAACCTAGGCGTTTTTTTCATCCCAATCCCACTTGGTTCTATTCTGCAGCCACCCGCTCCCGCTTAAAATTCACTTTGTGTTCTCCCGCTTATCACTTAGAATGATTTTCTTCCCGACCCGACTGATCCCGCTAAATTTAGACCTCGTTCCCAGATTAAAATTTTCCCTAAAGAAAGAGAGTGACTGGGATAACAAATATAAAATGTTGGCTATACAATAATTTTATTTTATTTTTTTGTCTTATCATTATACTTTCAATACCATAAGACATGTCACAGAGAAAAATAGGCTAAATCAAATACGACATCTGTCACTCAAAATTATAAGCTAAAACTGATGGCTTACTAGCTATAGCTACTGCAAAATTATTATTTTTTTTAGCATCCATGCAAGAACAGAATGTTGCTGACGAACGTTTCATTACTGAACGTCTTCAAAATCCGACCACAAAGGCTGAATGTTCTCTCGGAAGGTGCTCTCGTGGACGGGATGCAAAGAACATATATATTGCCAGGTTCAGGGCAGGGAACTGGGAACTGTGTGAACGCCACCATTGCAGATAATTTTGTTCACTTCAAGTTCAAGCGCGGATATGCTGTTGTTAAAGGATGTCGGGAGCTGCCAGACTATTGTCAAACCACCCGCTCCCATCCAAAGTACACCAAAGTTACCAACCACTACCATCTTTCATATGTTCTCCCGTGCCACATGAAAACTGATTGGGTTCCGCAGGGATGCAGACCTCTACATGACGGCACAGTTTTCACAAATTCACATTCCTGAGACAATAACAGGATAATTTTCAAAAGTTTGCGTTTTCAGGCCCCCAAAATGCCATTGTTGTGTAAATGAACGACCAAAACACATACAAAGTTTTCAGTTTTTTAAACAGATGTCTCTCTAATCAAACATGCCTGATTCAACCCATCAGCTTATTAGTGGAGACTCAAAGCCTATGTTCAACTCCACTTTTAGACATACACTTTCACACTTCCCTAAGCATTTTTGGTTTATACTTCTATTAGTGCAATTAATATTGATTAATGGGTATAGGTTTTACATAAGCTTATAACATCAATTCAGTGATTTTATACTGCACCAACAATCTTATATGATATATTTGACTATAAAGTATTTATAGCTGCATTATTCTCTAATTCCCTGCAGAAAGTATTAGCAATATGTTTTATTTTAAAGGATTATGGAATGATATTAATTGTGATGCGGCGTTGCCCTCTATCTGTAAAAGAAGTTCAGACTTTGTCAACGCCACCATGTCGCCTTCCACTGTAGCACCAGGAGGCTGTACTCCAGAATGGACCAAGTTTCAGGGCAGAGTGAGACATTTCATCATAAAATCATAAAATAACCGGGCCCACATGGAATCTGCACATTCAAAATAAATCACTTGTGTTTTCCAATAGTGTTACAAGTTTTTTAATAATAAGAAGACGTGGCGTGAAGCTCGGGACCACTGCATTTCACATGGAGGCAACCTGGTGTCAATTCGGAGTCATGAAGCGCAAGGTGAGCATTACACTTTTGACACTTTTACATGCACACCAAAAGCTGGTTATTGTGACAAATCTGCTTATTTGTGTTTGCATGCACTGTGTTAGCAGTATAACTGTCCACATGTAGCGTCGACAGTAAGCGACTTGCTCCACACATTGCTGTAAATTTAGTTACCTGGTCTTCTGTTCCTCTGGCTTCACCTTAGTCCTCTGAGCCTGCCCTAGTTCTCTGTTCCTCTGGCTTCACCATAGTTCTCTGAGCCTGCCCTGGTTCTCTGTTCCTCTGGCTTCACCTTAGTCCTCTGAGTCTGCCTTGGTCCTCGGTTCCTCCGGCTTCACCTTGGTCCTCCGAGCCTGCCTTGGTCCTCTGTTTCTCTGGCTTCACCTTAGTCCTCTGAGCCTGCCCTGGTCATCTGTTCCTCTGGCTTAACCTTAGTCCTCTGAGCCTGCCCTGGTCACCTGTTCCTCTGGCTTCACCTTAGTCCTCTGAGCATGCCCTGGTCATCTGTCCTCTGGCTTCACCTTAGTCCTCTGAGCCTGCCCTGGTCATCTGTTCCTCTGGCTTAACCTTAGTCCTCTGAGCCTGCCCTGGTCATCTGTTCCTCTGGCTTCACCTTAGTCCTCTGAGCCTGCCATGGTCATCTGTTCCTCTGGCTTCACCTTAGTCCTCTGAACCGGCCCTGGTTCTCTGTTCCTCTGGCTTCACCTTCGTCCTCTGAGTCTGCCTTGGTCCTCTGTTTCTCTGGCTTCACCTTAGTCCTCTGAGCCTGCCCTGGTCATCTGTTCCTCTGGCTTCACCTTGGTCCTCCGAGCCTGCCTTGGTCCTCTGTTTCTCTGGCTTCACCTTAGTCCTCTGAGCCTGCCCTGGTCATCTGTTCCTCTGGCTTAACCTTAGTCCTCTGAGCCTGCCCTGGTCACCTGTTCCTCTGGCTTCACCTTAGTCCTCTGAGCATGCCCTGGTCATCTGTCCTCTGGCTTCACCTTAGTCCTCTGAGCCTGCCCTGGTCATCTGTTCCTCTGGCTTAACCTTAGTCCTCTGAGCCTGCCCTGGTCATCTGTTCCTCTGGCTTCACCTTAGTCCTCTGAGCCTGCCATGGTCATCTGTTCCTCTGGCTTCACCTTAGTCCTCTGAACCGGCCCTGGTTCTCTGTTCCTCTGGCTTCACCTTCGTCCTCTGAGTCTGCCTTGGTCCTCTGTTTCTCTGGCTTCACCTTAGTCCTCTGAGCCTGCCCTGGTCATCTGTTCCTCTGGCTTCACCTTAGTCCTCTGAGCCTGCCCTGGTCATCTGTTCCTCTGGCTTCACCTTAGTCCTCTGAGCCTGCCCTGGTTCTCTGTTCCTCTGGCTTCACCTTAGTCCTCTGAGTCTGCCTTGGTCCTCTGTTTCTCTGGCTTTACCTTAGTCCTCTGAGCCTAATCTGGTCCTCTGTTCCTCTGGCTTCACCTTAGTCCTCTGAGCCTGCCCTGGTCATCTGTTCCTCTGGCTTCACCTTAGTCCTCTGAGCCTGCCCTGGTCATCTGTTCCTCTGGCTTCACCTTAGTCCTCTGAGCCTGCCCTGGTCATCTGTTCCTCTGGCTTCACCTTAGTCCTCTGAGCCTGCCCTGGTCATCTGTTCCTCTGGCTTCACCTTAGTCCTCTGAGCCTGCCCTGGTCATCTGTTCCTCTAGCTTCACCTTCCTCAGTCCTCCATACCACGACTCTGCCATGGTCATTGGTCTAGTGTGCTCTGCCCTGGATATCCATCTCTTCGGTTCTGCCATGGTCATCCACTCCTCTTACTCCACTGTGGTCCCACTGTAGTCCCTTACTCTGCCAACTCCACCAGGGTCATCTCCTCCATCAGGTATCATGTCTTGTTTGGGTTTCTTTAGTTTAGTTTCTTTGCCTGTGTTTAGTCCTGGTGCCCTTGGCTGCTATTGTTACTGATTTGTTAATTGATTCTGGTTTTGTATATTTTGTATTTGTTCTCATTGTAATAAACTGCTCTTGGGTACACACTCACACTATTCCTTTAATAGATAATACTTGACACAGATGCATGTTATAGAACACTGCTGTCTTCAAAAACTTTTAGAAAGGACTTTTTAACCCCTAGAGGTCGACGGTCCCGCCGGCGCAACCAACTCATTTTTTTCTTATCAGTGCGAAAGAAACTCAAAATACTCTGTTTATTTTGGTCATACAGGCAAGTGTTATACATCCTTATAATCAGTTAGGTTTCTACTTTTATTTGTGTACACTCACAAAAACAAAGTGTTGCACGATCTGCAGCCTCTCTCTCAATGAAGCCCATTCTAATACTCTTCGGAAAATGTGTAAGGATGTCGCCCTTGGCTGGACTTGAACCCGGGTCTCTGGTGTTCTAAGTGTGGTGTGTTCTCCACTGAGCTAACTCCCAGACAATGGAACCCAAGAGCAGAAGAGTAAAGAGTCAAGAGACTTGAGTCTTCCAAAAAATAAAAATAGTCTTTACTTGAGAAACCAAAGCACAAATGAACTAGGAGAGCAGAGCTTCCATAAAACAGAGAAACAAAAATAGACACAAGGGTCAAAAAATGTACAATAAAGGCACAAAACTTATCTTGAGATCTGGAGACAGGAGAACATAGGTTCAAGACTGAACATAATGGCAAGGAACAAGCACACTTATAAAGGGCAAGACACAGGTGAAGGGAATCAGGGCTAATGAGGAGAGTTCTGAGTAACCATTAAACACACTGGCACCATCTGCAGGAGTGGAGAGCACTGAGCATGGGGTTAAAGTGCCATCTGGAGACCTGGAGGGAGCATGACATGGACGCTTAAGGAGGGCGCCCCCTGCAGGCTAGGAGTGGAACAGCATCCTAGAGATTAGATCTTTACAGGAGCCCCTTCCCTAGGAACGGCACCTGACGTTCTTCTAACGTTTCCCTTTGGCTTGGCGAAACTCTGAGATGAGAGTCGGGTCTAAAATATCTCGAGCAGGAATCCAGGACCGCTCCTCTGGGCCAAAGCCCTCCCAATCCACCAGATATTGAACTTTCCCACGAACCATGCGAGAATCCATCAGCCTGCGGACCGTGTAAGCTGGCTGGCCATCAATGATGCGAGGTGCTGGGGCGGGTTTCTTAGCTGGAGACAGAGTAGAACAAACAACGGGTTTTAAACGGGAAACATGAAAAGTGGGATGAATCTTCATGGACCTGGGCAGAAGAAGTCGATAGGAAACTGGGTTAATCTTCTTAAGGATCTTGAAAGGGCCAATGTATCGTGGGGCTAGCTTGCGGGACTCCACCCGCAATGGAAGGTCTCTGGTTGAGAGCCATACCCTTTGTCCCAGGCGAAGCGAGGGTCCTACCCTTCGGTGTCGGTTTGCCTGCCTCCGCTGTTGTCGGGCAGCCCTCAATAAGGCAACGCGTGCTCTTTGCCAGGAACGCCGGCACCGGCGGAAAAGCTGTGTGGCAGCTGGAACATCATCCTCTGGCTCCTGTCCGGGAAATAGAGGGGGAGGGAAACCATACTGACACTCAAAAGGGGACATACCTAGTGAGGAATGGTAAAGGGTATTATGTGCAAATTCAGCCCATATTAAATGAGAGCTCCATGTGGATTGGTTGTCTGCAACCAGGCACCTCAGTGTCTTTTCAATTTCTTGATTTACCCTCTCAGTTTGGCCATTTGACTGGGGGTGGAAGCCGGAGGACAGGCTGATGGAAGATCCGATGAGTCGGCCAAACGCCTTCCAGAACCGAGAAGTAAACTGCGGTCCCCGATCAGAAACCATATCCTGGGGAAAGCCGTGGATTCTGAACACATGCTTCATCAATAGTTCCGCAGTTTGGCTAGCTGTGGGGAGTTTGGACAAAGGTAGGAGGTGACAAGTCTTAGAAAATCTGTCTACCACTACAAGGATTACCGTGTTTCCTTGAGACTGTGGCAAGCCTGTAATGAAGTCCAAGGAAATGTGGGACCATGGGCGTCTTGGAATGGGCAGCGGGCGCAGCAGGCCATGAGGGTGGGTCCTTGGCTCCTTGTTCTGAGCACAGATGGAGCAAGCGGCAACAAAAGCCTGGACGTCCCTCTGCAATCCAGGCCACCAGAACTTCCTCTGGATGTGCTTGCATGTCTTTGTGATCCCAGGATGTCCAGAAGGGAGGGAAGCATGAGCCCACTGCAAAACCTTAGAACGTAGAAGGTTAGGAACAAAGAGACACCCTGGAGGGCCATTACCTGGACCTGGCTGCTGCCGTTGAGCCCTCTTGACTGCCGTTTCAATATCCCATTGAATGGGAGCTACCACTCTGGAAGTGGGGAGAATGGGTTCTGGACAACACTCCACTTCTGGTGGTTCAAACTGCCTTGAGAGTGCGTCTGGCTTGAGATTCTTAGAACCTGGGCGATAGGAGAGAGTAAAGTTAAACCGATTAAAAAAGAGGGCCCATCGGGCTTGTCGGGCATTCAATCTCTTTGCCTGCTGGATGTAAGTGAGATTCTTATGGTCCGTCCAGATGAGGAATGGCTGTTTGGCCCCCTCCAGCCAGTGCCTCCACTCCTCTAAAGCCATCTTGACAGCCAGCAGCTCCCGGTTCCCAATATCATAATTCCTCTGTGTTGAGGTAAGCTGATGAGAGAAGAAAGCGCACGGGTGAAGCTTGTTATCGCACTTACTTCTCTGTGACAAGACAGCGCCTACTCCTACGTCAGAGGCGTCCACCTCCAACACAAAAGGTAGCTCTGGATCAGGGAGGGTTAAGATTGGGGCAGATGTAAAGAGCTGTTTTAGTCTGTTGAAGGCATGATCTGCTCTGCTGGTCCACACAAATGGCCTAGTTGAATTCCTGGTCAATGCGGAAAGAGGCTCGGCAACAGAACTGAAGTTTCTAATGAATCTTCTATAAAAATTGGAAAAGCCCAGAAAGCGCTGTACCTGCTTCACTGAAGTTGGTCGTGGCCAATCCAAAACTGCTTGAATCTTGCCTGGATCCATCTGAAGGCTGCCTTTTGATACTGTGAAGCCGAGGAAGGAAACTTCTGGAACATGAAATTCACTCTTTTCCAACTTTACATAAAGCTTATGTTTCAGTAGCTGGGCCAGGACCTGTTTGACCTGCTGAACATGCTCTTCGTAATTTCGGGAGAAAATCAAAATATCATCCAGATATACAAAAACAAATATATTCAGCATTTCTCTGAGAACATCATTAATAAAGGCTTGGAAGACAGCTGGTGCATTGACCAGGCCAAACGGCATTACCTGGTATTCGTAGTGGCCTGTCGGGGTGTTGAATGCCGTCTTCCACTCATCCCCCTCACGGATTCTAACTAGATGGTATGCATTACGAAGGTCAAGTTTCGTAAAGATGGTAGCCCCTTGCAGAATTTCAAAAGCTGTGGACATAAGAGGGAGAGGGTATCGGTTCTTGATGGTTATATGGTTTAAACCCCGATAGTCTATGCAGGGTCGGAGACCCCCGTCCTTCTTTTCAACAAAAAAAAAGCCGGCCCCTGCAGGTGAGGTGGATGGACGGATGAATCCACTGTCCAAGGCTTCTTTGAGATATTGGTCCAATGCTAATCTCTCAGGGCCAGAGAGGGAATAGAGCCTTCCACGTGGTGGGCAAGTACCAGGAACTAATTCAATAGTGCAGTCATAAGCTCTATGAGGTGGTAGTGTAGAAGCTTGGGACTTACTGAAGACTTCCTTGAGGTCTGCATACTCCTGGGGGACTCGGGATAACTCAGGATAATGAGCAAGAGACTTGGTAGCAGTTGGCTTCATTTCAGGAACGGCCATGACTTCTGTGGATTGTGTCTCAGAAATAAACGCAGATCTCCCCCTGGAGATGTCTAGTGAGGGTTCTGAAAATGTCTCTAATAGCTTGGAAGAATGGCAGAAGGCATTATCTAAAATTTGGCAGTCAGATCCCCAGGTCCTAACGACCCCTTGGGACCAGTCAATGTGTGGGTTGTGTAAAGTCAGCCAAGGGAAGCCGAGGATTAGAGGAAGTTTAGGAGAATGAATCAGGAAGAACTGTATCCATTCCTGATGTTGGCCCACCTGTAGCTGGAGAGGTGGAGTACATTGATTAACTTCTCCTGAACCCAGAGGACTGCCATCCACTGCTGTGATGTTAAGGGGTTTCTGGAGAGTCGCTGGCTGGATAGTGAGTCTCTTAGCCATCTCATAGTCCATAAAACTCCCAGCAGCCCCAGAGTCAACAAAGGCACATACTTGGTGATGTTGGTTACCCTGGGTGACAGTAGCTTGGATTGTCAGACCTGAGGTTGCTGAGCAGGGGAATGTTTCTATTCTCGCCCTGGCCCCCCTCCTCCTGGGCGAGAGTTGGCTTTTCCCGACAACTCAGGACAGGCAAAGCGAAAGTGACCTGGCTTGCCACAGTAGAGACAGCATCTCTCCCTTATCCGTCGGTTGCGCTCGGTTTGGGAAATTCTGGTTCCGCCCAGCTGCATGGGCTCCTCGGGGGCACTAGGAGATGAAGGCAGCTTAACAGCGCTGGCTGACTCGAAAAATCTAGTCTCCTGTTGTCGCTCCTGCTGGCGTTCCCTGAGCCGATGATCTACCCGGATAGCCACGTCAATGAGGGACTCGAGGTCAGGCGCAGGGTCTCGGAAGGCTAACTCATCCTTGATATCAGGAGACAAAGCATGGTGAAAGGTAGCCCTCAAGGCCCGTTGATCCCACCCACTCTCTGTGGCAAGAGTGCGAAACTCTATAGCGAACTCTGCTGCACTTCGAGTACCTTGAGAGAGGTGTAGCAGGCGGTGATCAACATCCCCCCTGCTGGCTGGATGGTGAAAAACTCTTTTCATCTCAGAAATGAATGTATGGCAGTTAGTTGTTACTGGAGAACTCTGGTCCCACAAAGCAGAGGCCCAGTCCAAAGCTTTACCCGTTAGGAGTGTAATAATGTAGGCCACCTTACTATTCTCTGTAGGAAAGCTGCTGGGTTGAAGCTGGAAGGCCAGGGTACACTGGGTAATAAACCCTCTGCATCTCTCGGGACTGCCATCGAACCTCTCTGGTGCTGGTAACTTGGGCTCTGATGGGAGTGGGAACATGGATCTGTCTGGAGGACCAGGGGGTGACTGAAGTTCTTGGGATGAAGAGGCTTGAGACTGGAGACTCAAAATCTGGAGAATCTCTGACAGCACCTGGTCATGTCGCTGTATGGTTGTTGCTTGATCTGAGAGGGCTGCCAAAATACGGTCCACATTAGAGGGTGGTGAAGGTCCTTCTGCTGGGCTCCCTTCCATGGTTCAGTCTTGCTGTAAGGATGTCGCCCTTGGCTGGACTTGAACCCGGGTCTCTGGTGTTCTAAGTGTGGTGTGTTCTCCACTGAGCTAACTCCCAGACAATGGAACCCAAGAGCAGAAGAGTAAAGAGTCAAGAGACTTGAGTCTTCCAAAAAATAAAAATAGTCTTTACTTGAGAAACCAAAGCACAAAGTACAAATGAACTAGGAGAGCAGAGCTTCCATAAAACAGAGAAACAAAAATAGACACAAGGGTCAAAAAATGTACAATAAAGGCACAAAACTTATCTTGAGATCTGGAGACAGGAGAACATAGGTTCAAGACTGAACATAATGGCAAGGAACAAGCACACTTATAAAGGGCAAGACACAGGTGAAGGGAATCAGGGCTAATGAGGAGAGTTCTGAGTAACCATTAAACACACTGGCACCATCTGCAGGAGTGGAGAGCACTGAGCATGGGGTTAAAGTGCCATCTGGAGACCTGGAGGGAGCATGACATGGACGCTTAAGGAGGGCGCCCCCTGCAGGCTAGGAGTGGAACAGCATCCTAGAGATTAGATCTTTACAAAATGAACTGTAACTAAGTGAATTCTTGTCACACAAACATAAGACATATGTCCAAAGAAATTTTGGAATGTCAGATTATAAGTCTCTGTTTATGTAATTTGTTTGAAAAGAGAGATGTCAGTTGTTCATGTTTATTAGCAGTGGAAAAAAGCACAAATATCAGAGCATGATAACTTCTAAAGGGTCCCGAAACTGGCTCAGACCAGTAGGGGTTGAACTTGAATATAATACCATGTTCTTACCAGGTAAGTTTACAACAATATTCAATTCGTCTGTCCACACAGAAAACTAAAATTCTGCTTAGGAACCAGCCGATCACAAAATTAATTAAATATATCTTCTTCTTTTTTTTTTTTTTCTTCAGCATTCCTTACTACTCTAATACTTGGTTCAGATGATGCCGTATGGACTGGTTTTAATGATATCAACACGGACATGAGGTTTTTATGGACTGATGGAAAAGGTGTCAGCTACACAAACTGGGCCAAGGGTCAACCTTCAATACTCCCAGAAGGGTCTACCAGGTTTGACTACTATTTTTCAGAGGCAGGTATTCACACTATATTGATGACAAAGGCTATCCTGTATCTATAAAGATGACCAGAATCATCACTTTCTCTTTTGAGATGAGATGTTTATGCCAGTTTGACTGCTGCTAATAAAATCATGTTTCGATTTCGTCTGATTCAGCCTCAAACATATACGGCTCTATCACAGCACAATTTAGCCTGACTAGACAGACCCACATCAAGATGTTGGGTCTGGGAACTCACCATTGGCAGGGCTCAATCCGAGGGGCGGGATAAACGGTGTCTTTCAAATTCCCTCTGCACGCAAAAGGTGAAGCGGAGCTAGTTGATAGATTCAATTTTCGCCGTATCCAGTTGGCAAAACTCTGAACACATCTTCCTTTCTTAAGAATGACTTCAGTGCCATTCTTTGTTCTTTTCGCAAAGAAAAGCTTAACTCCAAGTCTTCCAGAGTCGCAGCCAAAGCCGATTCGAAAGACCGCTGTTCGCCAGCTTATTTGTGTACAAGTAGCACGCGGAACCGCCGCAACTCTGCCGTCATTATGTTAAGCCCGCCCACCGACTCTATACACGATGTCATTGGCCTGACCAGAGTTTGGTTTTTCCATCTCGCAAGCCAACGGAGAGTTGCTAGATGACCCTGGCTGAAAATTAGATTTGCTGAGAGAGAGAGAGAGAGAGAGAGAGAGAGAGAGAGAGAGATCGCTCGTGTTTTTCTTCTTTTTTTTTTTAAACCTTATTTCCCGGCTCACACTTTTCTTATCGTAATTTTACAAGTTGCAAGTTACAAAAAACACACAAGCAGTGCTGACTGACTCTGATCACGGGCAATGTTCTCTGAGTCCGGATCGACTCGTATTACACACAAATGTTAAACAGACCCGGGACCCGAAGTAATAGATTGGGACCCGACCCGGACCCGGCTGATCACCCGGCTGACCCGGGGCCACGGGTCTCGGGGGCTCCATGAAGACCTCTATTGTTGAACCCAGTTGTGAATGTGAACATATCTTCTACAAAGTAATCTTGCTACAGTTACCGTAATTTATGTTTGTTTCTTTGTTTTTTTTAAAATGCTGAGTTAATGAATCTGAACTCTGTTCCATCCAGGATTTTGACTGTGTTGTCATGGTTAGAAACCCAGGAACGATGACAGGTCTGTGGAAAGTCGATGACTGTGGAGCTAAAAGAGGTTTCATCTGCAAGAGGTCAACAGGTTAGAGAGGAAATGCTGAAAACATTGTACCTGAAATAACAATACATTTACACAATGATTTTAGTTTAGTTTTAACTCCTTCACAAATGCACTGGTCACAGCTCAAGATAATCTCTGCAGTAAAATGTTATCACTTACATTACAACACAAATCAGTTTATTGGTAACGTTTAACCAGGTCAGTGCTCATTTCAAAGCGTATATTACACATCAAATATATGTAACCTGTGTGTAATCTTTGTGTTCTAGACTCCCAGCTGGCTCACCCGGTGACCACAGCATTGTCACAACATTTTTATTCACTGGGAAATGATTCATACAAGTTGCAGATGGAGAAAATGAGCTGGGATGAAGCAAGGAGGCAGTGTAAAGCAGATGACGCTGACCTTGCCAGTGTGAGGGATTCCATCAGCCAGGCTTACACCTTCCTTAGAGTCAGAAAACTGAAGGAGCCTTTGTGGATCGGCCTCAACAGCAACCTGGTACACAATCACATTTGAAAATCTGTAATTCCTGTGTGCATACAGTACAAAGATTTTGCCAAATAATAAACATTTCCTTGATCCTTGTGCTGGATTTCACCCCGTTTCACTTGAAACTGTCCTCACATCAGAAGGAGCCTCCGTCTGCTTGCGCTCAAAAAAGAGGGATGGCTTTCATCAACCAAAAAGTTTTAATGGGTGAAAATTACATATTTTTTCTTGATTCCTGGGGGAAAAAAAATCTAAATTAATTGAGTTTTTGCTTGAAACAAGCAAATATATCTGCCAATGGATTAGAAAAATAATCTTGTTTCTGTTTGGGACACAATAAACAAGATTCCAAACAGAAACATTATTTTTCTTACTCCATTGGTAGATATATTTGCTTGTTTTATTTTCACAAAACTGCAAGTTTATGACAAAAATAGTCTGCAAAATTAGATATTAACCTACATTTCTGACAAATTACCATGGTTACAGGTAGTGTTCACACAGTAAACACATGATAAATGTTGGTGAATTGTTGTTTGAAAAGTATTTTAACTGAATCACCTCAGCTGATTTGCATGTTATTGTTGTTGATTCAGTCAGTGCTGTTAAACTGGATTTAAATTAAATAAATTCACAGAGAGATTCGCAGCTCGTACTGGAGACCTCTGCGCCGAACTCGAACACTTCTCACTGGATGTTTAGTGGTCGCGTGATCGAGACACTCAGCAGGGAAACACATTTGTTCAGAGTCAGAGCTCGCGAGTTGCGCAGTTTCGTTCCACTCTGGGTACTGTTTCCCTGGCCTAAAATCTAGTACTGCCACCTTGCGTTGACATTGCGAAACTGCACAATTTGTAAATTAACCGTGGCGGGCCACATATAATATATTTTAATAGACACGCAGCGGGCCGTTTGAAATTCATCCCCGGGCCGCATTTGGCCCGCGGGCCGGACTTTGGACACCCCTGACCAAGAACCTCTGCGTCCCGTCCGGGGACCTGACATGGAGTTTCCAGAGGTCTGGACACGGGTGCCAGAGGGTGCCCCATCTCTGAGAAAGCAGGACCTTCCTAAGAGGAATGGGCCAGGGAGGGGCTGTTGTGAGTTGCAATTTAAATGCCCGCACTAAGCAAGCCATAGGCAACAGTGGCAATGAACAAAAACTCCATTGGAGAAAAAACCTTGGAAGAACCCAGGCTCAAAGGCAAATGAACGAACACAGTTCATTAAGCAAATAGCAAGACCTGCTCCTCGTCCTCCCTGACTTTGCACATTGTTTGTGTGAGAAGGCTCACTGGGAAAACGCAAATTGGGACCAACTGTGTGCTAGTCCATCCGTGCTGAGGGTCCCCTCTGTCAGGGAATAAAACAGCTGGCAATGAGATGTGTCCGAGGCGGCAAACAGGTCTACCTGTGCGGTCCTGAAGTGCCTCCAAATCAGCTGGCCACATGGGGATGGAATCGCCACTCTCCCGGAAGCACAGCCCCGGAATGTTTGTGGTGCGAAGCGATCTCAGATGCTTCTGACTCCAAAGTAGGAGATGGCAGGGAGTGTAGACCAGCGCTGTCCGCTCGGATCAGTATGTGCTTGCCTCCTTGCGATTTTTGAGGCGGCCCAGCGCAAGACGTACTGCTAACAACTTGAGGCAGTTGATGGGCCAGTGCAGTTGAGGCCCCGTCCCCAGACCCAAGACTGCATGCCCATTGTACGTGGTCCCCCAGCTGGTGGCAGAAGCATCCGTGAATAGCACAGCATGCCTGGACACTTGTTCTAGGGGGATACCTGCCCGTAGAAACAAAGCGTCCGACAACGGGCTGAAGGTTTGGAGGCACCTCTGTGTGATGACCACACGGAGTGAGCCACTCTGCTAGCCCAAGCCAGTGTTGAAGCGGCCTTTATATCTGGACGGCGTTACTGCGGCTGCGGATGCCATATGCCCCAGGAGCCTCTGAAAATGTTTCAGTGGGACTGCTGTTCTGCGTTTGAATGAATTCAAGCAGTTTAACACAGACTAGATGCTCTCCTCTGTGAGTCGAACGTGACAGACTGAAAGGGAACTGAAGAATTTGCAGGATTTTTATGGAGAACATTGAGCAGTTTAACTGAGTAGTTTAAACAAGAGACTCAAGAATGACCATCACAAAACACACACAAATATTCCAGGGAACGACACACAGTATTAAGAATCAAGGGTTTATAATCTTTTGGAAAGGGTCAGTTTTGTTAATTCAGATATTTTTGTCTAGTGGACTATATTGTCACCAGTGGCTCAAAGCCATGACAAATAAAATGGAGGACATAGTCATGGTTGCAAAAAAAAAGGTTTATTAACTTAAATAGAAAATATATAGAAGGAGAACTCAACACAATCAAACACCACTTCTGTCAGACACCTGATAAATCAGAACATCAGACAGAACCAAGTTTAAATTAAAAACAGACTTGAAATAAACAAACCAGGCCAAAATCAAGAACAAAGCAACCAAGAGCAAGCAACTACACACCGTCAACAAAGCCTAAGCTTTATAGACAGAAGAACAGGTGGACATAGTTCACTTGATGAGTCTCCCAGCCACACCCACTGGCCGACCGTAGCAGGAACACATCTTTTATCTAATATATCTTATTCAGGACAGTATGGTACTTGTATGATCCCTCTTATTTTGTTAAAATTATTCACATTTTCACAGCAAGGGGTGTGTAAACTTTTGAGCAAGACTGTATGCCTGGTCATATTTTCTTGAGGCAGTCTACTGGACACAGCAGCGTGAATATGGCAAATCAATGTGTCCTGCGTGTCAGACAGTGGCAATGAATCACATTGACAAAATCATGTTTGCCACTAGAATGCTAAGACATGTTCCCTTTCAGTCAGTCACGATTTCTCACGATTTCACGCCGGTTCTCAGCACCCTACCCCAGTGCCCTTCTTTCCAGAAGTGCATGAGGAGCTTACTAGATCGTGGATGGCACCTTTTTCTGCCAGAAACTAGGCTAGTAGCTCCTCCCTACTCACTACCCTCAATGGCGGGCCAGATTAGTCCCGCTTTCTCGTTCTCCTGGAGCCTGGTTAGTGCTTCCCAGCCTGTGCTGCTGGCTCATCCATACTATCAGACTTGGTTATGTGATTCAGTTTGCCCGGCGGCCCCCAAGTTAAGGGGCATCCACTTCACCTCCGTGCTGAAGGAGGGTGCTCCTGTTTTATGGGCGGAGATCCAGGTCCTACTGGCAAATGATACGATAGAGCTGGTCCCTCCAGCCGATATGAAGACAGGTTTCTACAGCTGGTACTTAATTGTACCCAAGAAAGGCGGTGGGTTACGGCCAATCCTGGACCTGCGGTTCTTGAATCAGTCCCTACACAGGCTGCCGTTCAAGATGCTAACGCAGAAACACATCTTCAGGTGCATCTGTTCCTGAAATTGGTTTGCAGCAATCGACCTGAAGGACGCGTACTTTCATGTCTCAATTCTCCCTATCAGTCCTAACCTTCAGGCTGTCCCTGTCGCCCTGTGACTTTACAAAGTTGCTCCCAAGAGAGAGCGTGGTGTCAGAGGATCTCTTTTCTCGGTATGGAGTTGGACTCGATCAATCTGACAGTGCGCCTCACAGAGGAGAGAGTCCAGTCTGTGTTGAACTGCTTGAATTAGTTCAGAAGCAGAACAGTAGCCCCACTGGAACATGTTCAGAGGCTCCTGGGGCATATGGCATCCACAGCCACAGTAATACCGCTCGGATTGCTTCAACACTGGCTCCACAACCGGGTCCCGAGATGGGCATGGCAGAGTGGTTCATTCTGTGTGACAACCACACCGAATTGCCGCCAAACTTTCAGCCCGTGATCAGACCCTTCATTTCTACGGGCAAGAGTTCCTCTAGAACAAGTGTCAAGGCATGCTGTGGTCTCCACGAATGCCTCTACCAGTGGCTGGGGGGCCACGTACAACAGGCAGTGTCGGGTCTGGGGACGGGGCCTCAACTGCATTGGCACATCAACTGCCTCGAGTTGTTAGCAGTATGTCTTGCGCTGGGCCGTATGTAACAAGGGTTACATACATAACCGAGACGTTTTAACGCCAAGAGCTTTACGAATGACTTTTTTTGTTTGTTGCTTCAGACAAGTGGACGTTACCGCTGGGTGGACAACTGGTTTCTAAAATACAGCAAATGGGCAACAGGAGAGCCCAAAAACAATTTAGCTTGTGTATATGTTGAGACGGATGGCAACTGGAAAACGGCTACATGCAACAACACATATTTTTCCCTGTGCAAGCGATCCCCAGGTATTTCATTCACAATTATTTCATCCAATAAATACCTAGATCGTTTTGCATAATTTAACTTGAGAACTGGTGTGTTGTTGCTTTTGTGACCATTTCCTTCACACACTAAGCTCAACTTTAGAAAAAATTTACTTTATCATTTTCTGTCTGAATACTCAATTCTGATTGGCTGGAAGATGTGCATTAAAACCATTTGAAGAGTAAGTTAATATACTAATGTACTTCCACTGTCCCGCAGACGTCGCTCCCACAGATCCTCCTCAGATGCCTGGGAACTGCCCCAGATCAAAGAAGCGCAAAACCTGGATCCCTTTCAGAGGACACTGCTACGCCTTCATGGCCTCCATGTCAGAAAACTGGGCTCGTGCCACAGAGGAATGCATGAGTATAGGTAGGCATTACATTCTGTTTAGTAGATCATTTGTTTTAATTTAAACATAATTCAAACCGAGTAAATGAGAGTATTGCATCAATACAGTGATACTATATTATGATACTCATCCACCTTCATTTCACACGAACACGAAGATGAAGATTATACAGCAGTCTTTAATAAATCCACAGGTTCAAAGTAGTGTAACACAGTGAACTCAAACCTGTCCTGGAGTACCACCAGCCCTGCACATTTTGTATGTCTCCCTCGTCTATCAAGTCAAGTCAACTTTATTTATATAGCACTGTTGACAATGCAGATTGTTTCAAAGCAGCTTCACAGTATTAAACAGGAAAATAATGCAACAGAATTTGATTCGGCCGTACAGCCGTTCTGGAGAAAACTGTGATGTCATCAGCTCATTTCAATTATCATACAGTGACAATGTGGGCAGATCAGTAATTTAGTTTATATGGTTAATTTAGTTTACTAGTTAGATTTAGTTGGATATTTAGTTGAACATTTAGTGTCCCCAACTGAGCACGCCAAGCCAGAGGCAACAGTGGCCAGGAAACCAAAACCCCATCAGGAGCAGAATGGAGAAAAATAAACCTTGGGAGAAACCAGGCTCAGTCGGGGGGGCAGTTCTCCTCTGGCCAATTAACAAACAGCGTATTATTATTATTCTGGCAACTTTAAAGGTCAGAGGTCATAATAGATTGGAATATTCGAAACACGTTGATTAAACAATTATAAAATAGGAATATTGGAAAGATCACAGTCATCACGCCGGAGACGGGTTTATTGAGGATGCCGTGTCGATGAGGCAATTTCAGGGGGAGTCTAATCACGCTCTCTCAGACACTTCAGGAGGTCTATCACACCTGGTTCAACTCATGAGCTCATTAGTAGAGACTGCAACACCTGAAATGGGTGTGTCAGATATAGGGAGACATACAACATGTGCAGGGCTGGTGGTACTTCAGGACAGGTTTGAGAACCACTGGCATAACACACATACATACATAAATGAGACCCGACCACATTGAACTGAAAGAAGGGAACTTAAATGCAGGGGCCAATGAGGTGTTAACAACACACAGCTGACAGTGATGACTCCAATCAGAAACAATGACAACAAACAAGTGGCGGGAAATGGTGCAAACAGGAAAACAAAGTCCAAACTGAGTGAAAGTGTGACACAAAGTGTTATGAAATACTTAACTCACGGTTTGTGATGCAGCTGCTGTCAGATCCAATACAGTCACTGCTTCATCTGTCAACAATAGTTTCTTTGCAAACTCTCCATTACACTGTGCCTCAGTCAAATGCTCTGAACAAACATATAATCCTCTGACCAGATCCACCATCCACTCGTTTCCGATACTGGGATCTTCTACAGATCTGTACAGAGACTCAAATCAGCTGTTTAAACTGGACAATTAAAGTCAATGTTCTTTTGCTCTTCCATTTATCCTGTTGTTGGCAGATGTCAGAATCGAAACTTACATCTGTATACTGTATCAGTGTAGACAGTGTCAGTCATTATAATGGCTTCTGTTTGCTCTTGAAGCGATGCTCACATCCAGTGTGGGCAAATGTCAGCCGTTAAGCGACTGAACGCCAGTGGGCGGGGCCTATATAATGATGATGTATAAACATAGGTCGATGTCTTGCTCTGGAGGTGGGCATATGCAATATATTTGTGTGACATCACGGATATGCAAATATATTTGTGTGACATCACAGATCACCCAATATCAAAACAAGCTTTTTTTGGAGCTTGATTAAATAAATGCTGTGTTTATAATGAGGAGGATGTTTTAATGGTACAAAGACCTCTTATGTCAAAAGATCAAGGCAGTGCTGATTTCTCACAGAAAAACATTTGAAATAAAAATTGCAGAAGTAAAAACTGTCATTTCAGGGGCAACGTTGCTGACTATCGAGGACTCAATAGAATCCAAGTTTATCCTTCAGAATGTGGAGCCCATGAAGGATGGAATCCATTCGTTCTGGATCGGCATGCACCGCAGTCATACGGGTTAGAAATAAATCCAGACAAACACAATACTCTAAATGATCTCAGAAGCACCGTCTGATAGTGTGTGTGTGTGTGTGTGTGTGTGTGTGTGTGTGTGTGTGTGTGTGTGTGTCACAGGTGAATGGATGTGGATTGATAATACAGTGGTCGATTACACAAACTGGAAGCCCCGGATGCCCAATGATGTTGGTTCTTGTGTGGAGATCCAGTCGAGCACTGGGATGTGGAACACCGCACACTGCACTATTTACAGGCCTTATATCTGCAAGACTGCAAAAGGTTAGTTATCCAAGCAGATATACAAATGCAACTTTAATAGATTATTCAGTTTAATAGTGTAGGCTACCTTTCGTAAATATGTACACATATGTCTTTATATTTCAGTTATACCACCAACAGAGAAACCAGCAGTACCACGTATGTATCTACGTTTCATTCATTGAAATGAATTATAATTAGGGCTGTCATTAGATGAATGTTTAATACTGTTTAATTCTGCAGTCACGGTGGTGGAAGAGGATCCTTATAGCTCCGCGGTCATCGCAGTCGGGGTCGTACTGGTCATCATCGCTGTGGCAGGGCTCGGCACATTTCTGTTCTTCAAGAGAAGCCCTAGACCTGTGTTTGGAGAGTGTGCGTTTGACAACAGACTTGACAGTCCTCTGTAAGCCTGAAAGTCATTTCAGAACATCTCCAATAGCTCTTCGTCTGGAAAGCAGCTGTTGTGTAAAAGTATCCTTTAACCCGACCTTACTTTACCCTTTATCGATCGCCTTGATTTTTTTCTTATCAGTGCCAAATAGACTCAAATAACAAGGCAAGTGTTATACATCATTATAATCTGTTAAGTATCTACTTTTATTTGTGTACACTCACAATAAATAAAAAAAGGTTGTGCTTTTTGCAAAATAAAGAAAACAAACATGATGTGTGATCTGCAGCCTCTGTCAATGAAGTCTAATCTGATTCTCTTCAGAAAATGAACTGTAACTTAGTGAATACTAGTCCCACAAACATGAGACATGTGTCTAGAGAAATGTTGGAATGTCAGGTTTTAAATAATGTAAATCAAATTGAAAACAAATATTCTGTTTATGTAATCTGTTTGAAAAGAGAGAGATGTCAGTCATTATCCACTAATGCGGCCATGCCCACAGAGCGTGAATTCTTTTGAAAGTCAAATGAAAGGGAGAAAGGGGTAAGATGAGCCAGTCTGTAAGTTGACCCACCCCCTTTATTTTGGAATCTGTACACTTTTATTGTCATGTGACCATATATTTTGGAACCACTCATTTCTGCCAGACTGTGAACAGGAGAAGCAGATGGGAGGAGTGGAAGTCACCCCTTTACTTTAAAAACTGTTTTTGGCTTGTCAAAGTAAAATTTTTGCATAACAGATTCATGACTGTTGCATCAATCTCTTAAGAAAAAACTGGTATAGTTTCAATGTAATGTTACACAACTAGTTTATAGTTCTCGCGGTCCCACGGCTTCTCTGCTTGCCACACTGAACAATGCTAGGAAGAGTTCCAGAGTTTAGGAGCTAAATAGGAAAAGGATCGAGCGCCTGCAGTTGATTTGGATATTCTCGGTATGATCAACTGGCCAGAGTTTAGAGAGCGCAGTAGACGTGATGGAGGATAATGTGTTAAGAGCTCAAGTACTGGAGATAAACCATTTAGTGCTTTGTAAGTAATAAGCAAGATTTTAAAATGTATGCGATGTTTAATAGGCAGCCAGTGCAGTGTTGACAGAACTGGGCTAATATGGTCATACTTCCTGGTTCTAGTAAGAACTGGAGCTGCTGTGTTTTGGACCAGCTGGAGTTTATTTATTAGGCGAGCAGGGCAACCACCCAGTAGAGCATTACAATAATCTACTATCTTTCAAATGAGAGATTGGAGGAAATGACAGAAATCTGTACATTATTCACGGCTCATTCGCAGAGCTTTTATTCTGTTCTTGTGATATGTGAACAGTTTTCAGATTTGTTTGTTTGACACTTTGAGGGTCAGAATTCTAGCTGATAGACAGGTGTTCAAATACTTATTTGCAGCTGTATCACACAAATAAATAGTTTAAAAAATCATACATTGTGATTTCTGGATTTTTTTTTAGATTATGTCTCTCACAGTGGACATGCACCTGCGATGACAATTTCAGACCCTCCATGATTCCTAAGTGTGAGAACTTGCAAAATAGCAGGTGTTCAAATACTTATCTTCCTCACTGTATGTACCCGGGGGCGCTTACCATTCCAAAGAAATGACTTGGTTATCTTATCAAAATGTTTGATATAATGCAGTGGAATTTCTGAAGTAAAAGTATACCAAGGTCCCTTATACCTTCTTTGGGCCACTGAAAGGGAGCAGGTTGAATTAAATGACATAGGGCAATAGGCTGTCAAAGGAAGAAATTCTGACTTAGACCGGGCGATAACTCTTACTCTCAGTTGGGTCTTTATCCTTTTTAAGGATCTCCATTGCCTCATTATACATGTTAAGATGGAGACACTTCCAGTCCACCCGGCCCCGGAGACTTGAATGAGGGCAGGGAGCTGATTACCTCCACAATTTCACTCATTGGTAAATTTAGTTCATTCAAAAAAATCCTTTATATCTCCAACCTCTGCTTCACAGCAAGATGTATATAAATCCAAATATAATTTCCAAATATAAACTTCATTGATATCCTCTGGCTTAGAAACAGGTATTCCTTCCGTAGACTGAATAGCAGGAATTAGCCCAGACATTTCTCTTTTGTTTAATATATCTATAATTTATCACCAGATTCAAAATATTTCTGCCTCACCCTGAACAATCCAAGCTCCACCTTTTTAGATATTTCCTATATTTTACCTATATTTCAATTGAGTTATATTCCTCAAACCTTCATGTGTAGTCTTTTTCATCATCTCTAATTCCCTCTTTTTGATTTGCTTTAGTATATGATGCATTCTGAATAATATAAACCCTTAGCACAGCCTTTAAAGCTTCCCTGAAAGCTCCTGCAGAGGGCGCATTTACCACATTTATCTCCTCGTTTCGGTTCTCAGAGCCTCCTTAAAATCAGAGGATTGAATTCACAAGAATTGAGTCTCCATCTATAAGCTGCTTATACTGATGTGGAGACATTTCCATACATAACCAAGCATGATCTGAAATAATGATGGAACCAATAGAGCAGGTACAGAAAGAGACAAGAGGTTTTGATATCAAATAATTATAATTTCTTGGAAGAAACACATCATCACATTTCTCTGCCCTAAGTTTAGACGTAACCGATGGAGACGCAATGCTAAACCGGTGGGGTGCGTCTTTATATTAGCAAGAGCTGGTGCGAATCTGTGTCTGTGAAGGAGAGACATTGAGCTCCTGTCCTCAGTATTTGCCACGGGAGTTTCCCCAGTTATATGTGACGGTTGTTTACATTCATCCTCGAGCAAACGAGGAAAACGCGATTAGGGAAATTGAGCGTGTAGTACATAAATTGCAATCTGCATCTCCTGACGCAGCAAATTTGATCCTTGGAGATTTTAATAACTGTACATTGGATAAAGGCCATGTGACCTGCCCATGTGATCTGTGTTATGGATCCATTAAAGGAGCGTACAAGGCCATTGGCAAATCACCTCTGGGAACTTCAGACCATAATATGGCATTACTTGTTCCTGTTTACAAACGTGGAAAATCACAGTTAAATCTTGGTCTGAAGAGGCAACACTATGTGTAGAAGGCGGTCTGGAATCTACAGATTGGACATTGATGAACTAACAGATGTGATTAGTAGCAATGTGACATTTTGTGAAGATATGTTAATCCCTGTGAAATCATTTTGTTCAGTTAGAGAATAAACACTGAAGGGGCAGGTCAGATACCTGTGTCTCTTCTTTTATACACCTATCCTTCTCAATGTTCATATATTCAGTCCTTAAAGAATAAAAGAATATCTAGCATGCATGTCTCTCTCTGGCGAAGGAGAGATGGCTGTTTCTCTGTTTAGGTCAGGGGTGTCCAAACCTTTTTAAAGGGGGCCAGATTCAATGTTGTGGACATACCCGGGGGCCGGTCCCTTTTCTATTATATATATATGACATGTTTTGTTTCTTGTAAATATGACAGATTTGACAAAAGCTTGAGCTGACAGTAGAGTAGCTTGAGATAGGCACAGGAAACGTATAGATATTTAGCAATATCTGTAAAACTTTCATCAACCAAAAAGTTTTAATGGGTGAAAATTACATATTTTTTCTTGATTCCTGGGGGAAAAAAATCTAAATTAATTGAGTTTTTGCTTGAAACAAGCAAATATATCTGCCAATGGATTAGAAAAATAATCTTGTTTCTGTTTGGGACACAATAAACAAGATTCCAAACAGAAACATTATTTTCTTACTCCATTGGCTGATATATTTGCTTGCTTTATTTTCCAGAAAACATGAAAAAATATCTAATGTCATTTAACTTATCTAGATTTTTTTGATATATTTATACTAGGAACAAGACAAAAATACTAAAAGACAGCATTTTTGCAGTGCACACAAGGCAAAAAGTAAATATATATATATATATTTCTATATCTAGAATGGCTTTAAGGTATTTAGTCTATAAACATATAAATACAAATGCACAAAACTGCAAGTTTATGACAAAAATATTCTGCAAAATGAGATATTAAGGGTTACAAATCTCCATCAACTGCAAGATGCTATCCTATCAATATGGGCCAACATTTCTAAAGAATGCTTTCAGCTCCTTGTTGAATCAATGCCACGTAGAATTAAGGCAGTTCTGAAGGCCAAAGGGGGTCAAACACAGTATTAGTGTGTGTTCCTAATAATCCTTTAGGGGAGTGTATATATATATATATATATCAGGAATATTAGGCTGCTGTCCCTTTAAGAGCTGCACGAATCCAATACACACGCGTTTACTTTCTCAACTGTTCATGTTCACTTAAGACATAACAGACTATGTTTACTAGGATACTTGCAGAGACCGGCATATTTTGGCATAATTGTGTGTGAATGTGTCCGCACAAGAAGACATGAAAGAGCTCAATTCAGCATTTGCACGCTTCAGATGTGCGCACACAAAACTTCTCACACTGTTCAATTGAGTTCTCTTTCATCATAAAAGTGCATCCATCCATCATAAAAGTGCATCCATCCATCATAAAAGTGCATCCATCCATCATAAAAGTGCATCTGTCCATCATAAAAGTGCATCTATACATCATAAAAGTGCATCTGTCCATCATAAAAGTGCATCTGTCCATCATAAAAGTGCATCTATCCATCATAAAAGTGCATCTATCCGTATCTATCCATCATAAAAGTGCATCTATCCATCATAAAAGTGCATCCATCCATCATAAAAGTGCATCTGTCCATCATAAAAGTGCATCCATCCATCATAAAAGTGCATCTGTCCATCATAAAAGTGCATCTATACATCATAAAAGTGCATCTGTCCATCATAAAAGTGCATCTGTCCATCATAAAAGTGCATCTATCCATCATAAAAGTGCATCTATCCGTATCTATCCATCATAAAAGTGCATCTATCCATCATAAAAGTGCATCCATCCATCATAAAAGTGCATCTGTCCATCATAAAAGTGCATCCGTCCATCATAAAAGTGCATCTATACATCATAAAAGTGCATCTGTCCATCATAAAAGTGCATCTATACATTATAAAAGTGCATCTGTCCATCATAAAAGTGCATCTATACATCATAAAAGTGCATCTATACATCATAAAAGTGCATCCATCCATCATAAAAGTGCATCTATACATCATAAAAGTGCATCTATACATCATAAAAGTGCATCTATACATCATAAAAGTGCATCTGTCCATCATAAAAGTGCATCTATACATCATAAAAGTGCATCTATACATCATAAAAGTGCATCTATACATCATAAAAGTGCATCTGTCCATCATAAAAGTGCATCTATACATCATAAAAGTGCATCTATACATCATAAAAGTGCATCTGTCCATCATAAAAGTGCATCTATACATCATAAAAGTGCATCTATACATCATAAAAGTGCATCTGTCCATCATAAAAGTGCATCTATACATCATAAAAGTGCATCTATACATCATAAAAGTGCATCTGTCCATCATAAAAGTGCATCTATCCATCAACACCTTTGGGATGAATTAGAGCGGAGACTGAGAGCCAGGCCTTCTCGTCCAACATCACAGATGCGCTTCTAGAAGAATCCCCATAAACACACTCCTAACCCTTGAGGAAAGAAGAGCTGAAGCTGGTAGAGCTGCAAAGGGTGGCCGACTCCATATTACAGTTTTCCTCCATTGGTTTGGCTAATTTCTTGAAACAGAAATTACATTCTCAAAACAACATGGACAAATCTCCAAACCACTTGGCAATTGTTCACAACAGAATAGCATTTCTCATTAATTTCATCAAATTGTAAATGTCTCAGTACATGTCTCAATGTCTCAGTACATGTCTGCAAATGATTAAGTACAGGTAGCCTACATTTAGCACAATTTCCAAGTGAATAGATCTTGTTGATCTAAACTGATTGTTTGATTCTCAGTCTAATGGTTGTTCGCTCCAAAACGTATCAGCGTCATTTCATTGTATGAGTCATCACATGCACAATAGTCTGTTCAATTGTCAAAATTAGTCAAGAACATAATACCATGAATGCCATTTATGAATCCCTTGGAACATTTGATACATTTATGGTAAATGGTAAATGGACTGCATTTATATAGCGCTTTTAACAGACCAATGGCCATCCAAAGCGCTTTACACATTGCCTCACATTCACCCATTCACACACCGACGGCGGTGTCAGCCATGCAAGGCGCCATCCAGCTCGTCGGGAGCAGCTGGGGTTAGGTGTCTTGCTCAAGGACACCTCGACACTTGGTCAGGTGGAACCGGGGATCGAACCACCAACCTTCCGGTTTGTAGACAACCTACATGAACCACTGAGCCACTGCCGCCCACATTACAGCAATTGACAGTCAGGTGAAACTAGAACTTGACTAATGAAGGAGGACTTTCTCACATCTCAGATGACCAATCAAACCGTATGTTTAGTTACCTGACAGGTGCTGTCCATGACTGTGAACGGTGCCAAACATGTATGTAAAGAGCTTGACCATGCAGGACCAGTACAATTTCTGAACAGGGAGGCACCTGACCAAGTGAACGAACAAGGTCAACTGCCTGCTCGAGGAAGAGGAAGAGTGAGGATGAGAGCGGGAACCCGTGGAGGAAGAGAGGGGTAGAGAGGGGAAGAGAGGGGAAGAGAGGGGTAGAGAGGGGAAGAGAGGGGTAGAGAGGGGAAGAGAGGGAAAGAGAGGGGAAGAGTGGGGAAGAGAGGGGTAGAGAGGGGAAGAGAAGGGTAGAGAGGGGAAGAGAGGGGAAGAGAGGGGTAGAGAGGGGAAGCGCGGGGAAGACAGGGGAAGAGAGGGGTAGAGAGGGGTAGAGAGGGTTAGAGAGGGGAAGAGAGGGGAAGAGAGGGGAAGAGAGGGGAAGAGAGGGGTAGAGAGGGGAAGAGAGGGGAAGAGAGGGGTAGAGAGGGGAAGAGAGGGGAAGAGATGGGTAGAGAACGGTAGAGGGGGGAAGAGAGGGGTAGAGAGGGGATGAGAGGGGAAGAGAGGGGAAGAGAGGGGTAGAGAACGGTAGAGGGGGGAAGAGAGGGGTAGAGAGGGGATGAGAGGGGATGAGAGGGGAAGAGAGGGGAAGAGAGGGGAAGAGAGGGGAAGAGAGGGGAAGAGAGGGGTAGAGAGGGGAAGAGAGGGAAAGAGAGGGGTAGAGAGGGGAAGAGAGGGGTAGAGAGGGGAAGAGAGGGGTAGAGAGGGGAAGAGAGGGAAAGAGAGGGGAAGAGTGGGGAAGAGAGGGGTAGAGAGGGGAAGAGAGGGGAAGAGAGGGGAAGAGAGGGGTAGAGAGGCGAAGAGAGGGGAAGAGAGGGGAAGATAGGGGTAGAGAGGGGAAGAGAGGGGTAGAGAGGGGAAGAGAGGGAAAGAGAGGGGAAGAGTGGGGAAGAGAAGGGTAGAGAGGGGAAGAGAGGGGTAGAGAGGGGAAGCGCGGGGAAGACAGGGGAAGAGAGGGGTAGAGAGGGGTAGAGAGGGTTAGAGAGGGGAAGAGAGGGGATGAGAGGGGAAGAGAGGGGAAGAGAGGGGAAGAGAGGGGTAGAGAGGGGAAGAGAGGGGAAGAGAGGGGTAGAGAGGGGATGAGAGGGGATGAGAGGGGAAGAGAGGGGAAGAGAGGGGAAGAGAGGGGAAGAGAGGGGAAGAGAGGGGTAGAGAACGGTAGAGGGGGGAAGAGAGGGGAAGAGAGGGGAAGAGAGGGGAAGAGAGGGGTAGAGAGGCGAAGAGAGGGGAAGAGAGGGGAAGAGAGGGGTAGAGAGGGGAAGAGAGGGAAAGAGAGGGGAAGAGAGGGGAAGAGAGGGGAAGAGAGGCGAAGAGAGGGGAAGAGAGGGGAAGATAGGGGTAGAGAGGGGAAGAGAGGGGTAGAGAGGGGAAGAGAGGGAAAGAGAGGGGAAGAGTGGGGAAGAGAAGGGTAGAGAGGGGAAGAGAGGGGAAGAGAGGGGTAGAGAGGGGAAGCGCGGGGAAGACAGGGGAAGAGAGGGGATGAGAGGGGAAGAGAGGGGAAGAGAGGGGAAGAGAGGGGAAGAGAGGGGAAGAGAGGGGTAGAGAACGGTAGAGGGGGGAAGAGAGGGGTAGAGAGGGGATGAGAGGGGATGAGAGGGGAAGAGAGGGGAAGAGAGGGGAAGAGAGGGGAAGAGAGGGGAAGAGAGGGGAAGAGAGGGGAAGAGAGGGGTAGAGAGGGGAAGAGAGGGAAAGAGAGGGGAAGAGTGGGGAAGAGAGGGGTAGAGAGGGGAAGAGAAGGGTAGAGAGGGGAAGAGAGGGGTAGAGAGGGGAAGACGGGGAAGAGAGGGGTAGAGAGGGTTAGAGAGGGGAAGAGAGGGGAAGAGAGGGGAAGAGAGGGGAAGAGAGGGGAAGAGAGGGGTAGAGAGGGGATGAGAGGGGATGAGAGGGGAAGAGAGGGGAAGAGAGGGGAAGAGAGGGGAAGAGAGGGGTAGAGAACGGTAGAGGGGGGAAGAGAGGGGTAGAGAGGGGATGAGAGGGGAAGAGAGGGGAAGAGAGGGGTAGAGAGGGGTAGAGAGGGGAAGAGAGGGGAAGAGAGGGGTAGAGAGGGGATGAGAGGGGAAGAGAGGGGAAGAGAGGGGTAGAGAGGGGAAGAGAGGGGAAGAGAGGGGTAGAGAGGGGAAGAGAGGGGTAGAGAGGGGAAGCGCGGGGAAGAGAGGGGAAGAGAGGGGAAGAGAGGGGTAGAGAGGGGAAGCGCGGGGAAGAGAGGGGAAGAGAGGGGTAGAGAGGGGTAGAGAGGGTTAGAGAGGGGAAGAGAGGGGAAGAGAGGGGAAGAGAGGGGTAGAGAGGGGAAGAGAGGGGAAGAGAGGGGTAGAGAGGGGATGAGAGGGGAAGAGAGGGGAAGAGAGGGGAAGAGAGGGGAAGAGAGGGGAAGAGAGGGGTAGAGAGGGGTAGAGGGGGGAAGAGAGGGGTAGAGAGGGGATGAGAGGGGAAGAGAGGGGAAGAGAGGGGAAGAGAGGGGTAGAGAGGGGTAGAGAGGGGAAGAGAGGGGAAGAGAGGGGAAGAGAGGGGAAGAGAGGGGAAGAGAGGGGTAGAGAGGGGAAGAGAGGGGAAGAGAGGGGTAGAGAGGGGAAGAGAGGGGAATAGAGGGGTAGAGAGGGGTAGAGAGGGGTAGAGAGGGGAAGAGAGGGGTAGAGAGGGGTAGAGAGGGGAAGAGAGGGGTAGAGAGGGGTAGAGAGGGGAAGAGAGGGGAAGAGAGGGGTAGAGAGGGGTAGAGAGGGAAAGAGAGGGGTAGAGAGGGGATGAGAGGGGAAGAGAGGGGTAGAGAGGGGTAGAGAGGGGAAGAGAGGGGTAGAGAGGGGTAGAGAGGGGTAGAGAGGGAAAGGGGAATGGGGGGTAGGAACAGGTAGACTTGGAGTAGGATGTGGCCAAAGAAGACGGGGACCAAATTTATCAGATGCGATTCTACTGAGTACCCTTGGGTTGACATAGAGAGAGGCTGGACAGAGACTTCAGCCCAACCTCAGCAGATATAAAAAACAAACCTTTGAAAATGCATGAATGAATCAATGATTTTACAAATGTGGAGATAAATACATTTGATCAATATGCAGTACTGGTCTTGTGTGTACTGTCCGGTCAATATATTCATATACTTTACTCTAACAATATCTCTGAAAAAAATCTAACCCAGATTATATCATTAGAAAAGTAGAAATATTACAAGTGTTTACAGTGAGACTGAGAACAGCAGTGTGTGGATGGCCAGGAGGGGGAGGACGCTCATTTTCATAGTTTTTTTTGTTTGTGTGTTATATTACAGTATATTATGCTGTATACATTTTCTGTTTACTCTGATGTATGGAAGTTACTTCATGTGTGTGAATGATAATGGTTACAATTTCCTTGGCAGTATGAGTGCAGTGTGTGATGTCAACTCTTACCCTAAAACCCTATTTCTTATTTCAGTTTTCTACACAATTGTATTTTGTTTGCTAGACAAAAATGAAGGACTGGGCTAAGACTGAAAGGTGGACATGAGGGATATTCCAATGGTCCTCTGCCATAGTGACAAAACATCTCAACATTTTGACTTGCAGTGCTTACACAATGCCAAAGCGACGAAGACTTTTGGGGGCCGTGACTGTTTAAATGAGAAGGAAATGTGGTTCTGACACATGAGTGAACTGTTTTGGGAAAGGTATGAGCTTTTTCAGGTGAACCATGGTGTTGTGCCGAACCATCCACGTTATTTTGGCAAAAGCACCAAGAGTGTTGAGCACGTCCGGTCTGTTTCAGGAAATGAGCCAAAGCAATTGAGAAGGATCTTTGCCATTTTGGTGGCACTGACTAATTATATGGGGAAGGAATTTAGTTCTGAAGCATGAGTGAACAGTTTTGGGAGAGATATGAGCTTTTGCAAGTGAGCTATAGTGTTGTGCTGAACTGTAAGACTGTTGTGCCAAATTATCTTACAATTTTGAGAATGTAATTTCTGTTTCAAGAAATGAGCCAAACCATTGGAGAAAAACTGTAAACCCTACAGATTGAGAATGGGATGGCAATAAAGCTCACGTGTGTGTGAAGGCTTTTTTTTTGGGGAAATATACACTGGTGAACATTTAAATAAGTTAATGAGAGTGTGCATTGTGATTTAAAAAAAAAAAAAAAATATTTTTTGATCCTCCAAAAGTGGCCATAGTTTAAGAAAAACCCTGAAATGTGCCACTCTCACATGTCATGTTAGTGTATTTTTTCACCTTGTCTTGCATTTCCTTCTTTCTGAAGTTTTGTGCCATTTCAGGGACTGCTGTTCACTGGACTCGATTCTTTCTTACGGCAGGAAACAGGATTTCCCTATGACCAAATTTCAGACCTCTGAAAGCTTGTACCTCTCATTTCCTTCTTGCTGAGCTTCATTTTCTCCAGAGTTGCCATTGTGTCTCCATCTGACCAAATCAGCATTTTTCACATTTGAGAGAAAAATAACAAGTGATGTTCCATGAGTGAAAATAACAAGTGATGTTCCATGTTTCTCTCAACCGCTGAACTTCAACATCAATTGCACAATTCTTTAGGCTGACTAGAATGGCTCACAAATCAGCCAAACACTTTGTGTAACACAATGCTTTTCATCATTAGTTGGCATCCCATGAAATTGTGGGTAAACACGAGCAGAGACGGACACTTCTCTCTGTCCATGAAGTGACTAAACTCTGCACTTTTCTACCCGTTCTCCTCTATATGACTAGCACATATGATCATCCATCAGTCGCTGAGGAGTTGCTCTGCTAGACTGCACAGGTTTAGAGAATAGTTGTAGAAGTAGTCAAGTCAAGGTCTTTGACTCAGGTTCAGCTGTAAATGCAGGATAGGGATGCATGTGCCACTGCTCCCCCCCAACACACCCCCAAACGCATGACAGGATACAATCATTTAACTGGGAGAAAGGTGTATATAAGTCTCACACACTTCAAACACACACATGCTTGGATTACTGGTTAAAGGACAAACATGACGAAATGTGCCGTCCCATCGTTTGTGTTGCTCTCTTTATTTGTTGCGTTAAAGCCTTCAGCTCAAACAGGTATGTCAATGATTTAATGCTTATTAGTGGGAATGTCACACTTCCCTAGAATGGAATTGCATTGATATATTATTTAGTTGTGCCCTTGTTGAGTAACTTCACATGCTAGTTATGCTGGTCGTTATTTTCTCCAATTACCTTATAACGATATGATACATTTCATATTCAAGTATATTCTGTGGGCATACATTAGAGCATTGTTTAAAAGCTTTCATGGCTCAAGACTTGACAGAGTTTGCATTATATTAATGCAAAAATTCCCTAGGATATATAAAATTAAATAAAATTGACAGGTGTTGTCATGCATGTGATTAGCATAAGTCAAATTAAATGGTCTGGGAGAATTTTCCAGTTCAAGTTGGAGTGACTTTTTGACCACAGAATTTGCGTTATACGGATTATACAGATTCAGGACAGCCTCAAGATGTAGACACAGTGTACGTCCTTGAATCCTGATCATATCCTCCTGAGAACCAGAAAAAAAAGTTTTGTGAAATTTGTATTTTTCGTGTCATTACATCGTTTAGAGCATAAGAAAAAAAAATGGACAAAACATTTTTCAAAAATGATATTTTATGATATGCTACGTCCTCTATAGAGGACAAGAGGACTCTTTTTTTAAATGACATGCATAGACAAAAACAATGGTATTTCTTTCAACTTTAATGTTACAGGGTTTTTTTTATACCAAACTTAACATAATGATTTGATATACCATTTTGCTTTATGCAATATGTGGGTAAAATGAACATAAGCGGGTTTTCCCATTATCTATATTATATCTAATCTGCATATTAATGTGTTCTTGGGGCAACATGTCATGAAAAAAGATAAATAAGTGTGGTAATGGGAGTAATAATTGGCAAGATGTTGATAAAAATATCAAATTTTCCATAGGAATATTGAAACATAATTTAGTTCCCTATTCACTTGCTGTGTCTCCAGAATAAGTCTAAAGTGGATGTGTATGAAATCAATGCCCTGATTCTTAACAGAAAGTCATATTTTGATTTGAAACCCCATACATTTTCCTGAGATGTTGATTTATGATAAACAATTAAAAATTTTTTTTACAAAATATTATCATATTCCAGTAAGGAGGCAGTCGTCATTGTGAAACTTCAAGACATTTGCTATCTCTGAAAAGCCCTGTGCTCTTTAGACGACTTCCAGACTCAAAACTGTGACCTGTGTGTTGTCAGAGAAATTCACTCAAATATAATGTCCACTACAGGGGACAAAAGTCTATTTTGAGTTCAGTTTTCTTGGAAAGAAAGATGTTAAGACACCTGAATCGTTTCTGTGGGTCTAATCTTTGCACCTGTTTGACTCATGTTTGATGAAGGTCTCCTCTGATGAAGTACAATCCTCTTCATCAACTTCATTTCGTAATCCCATCCTCTCCTTAATAACTACAGTGCACTTTGATTTTCAGTATACATTTTCAAAATCAATGGTGAACAACCTTTCTGTAGACTCGATAACTGTGCTATCCCTATCCGTGTACTGCTGGATTTAAGCACAGCCTTCGATGCCCTGGATCCTAAATACACTACAGAGTTAGTTCACCTCATTATAAGTTCCTGTCAAATACACAGACGGATAGTTTTTAGTTAAGTGATGTCATGGCAGCTTTTGGTGGCTTTTTAAGACGTCCGAGAGCGGAGGTGAATGTGGAAGCCCAGCAAACGTTCCCCTGACTTTAGTGCAAGATCCCCTCTTTGGGATCCCACTCCTCTGGAACTGTTCTAGAGAGGAGAAAGAGAGTCCACCACAGATGCGTTGTGAAGTAATGCGGGTATATCCGTGTTGCCATCACTGTGAGTCTCTCAGAAATCAGAGCTTGCCAAGAGTAATTTTAACTAAGATGGTGGGAAACCGTTTGAAGAGAGTGATCGTGAGGCTTAAAGAATGCGCCGGTCATGGCCACAACAGCCCTTCGGTCTCTCCTTCCTGATGTGATGCGCTCTTCCATGCACTTAAATAGGGATTCGATTTCAGACGACGCATGACAGTGTGTCTGGAACGCACCAAGCAGTGTGAAAAGTGAAACAGTGAAAAGTCCCAGTATCAGCAAATATACATTTACTTTTCAGTTTAACCCTTGTGTTATGTTGCGAGTCAGTTTGACCCGTTTAGATGTTTAAGTTGTCAGAAATATCAGTTAAACAATTTTTTTTTTCTTAAAATTTTGTGACTTTTTCTCATTTAGGGTCATGAACATGCAAAGTTTCAACACGCTAATGTGTTTTGACATATACACACATTTACTGTTACGTTCGTGATGCTCACGGGTCAATTTGACCCGCATATTTTAATGTTCTAAGGCAATTGTAGAGACCCAAAATAATACAATTTCTTGGTTATATTTTGTTATTTTAGTTTTTTACTAACCTATGAAGCTATTTAGGGTCGTTTAGTAAAAAACTAAAATAACAAAATATAACCAAGAAATTGTATTATTTTGGGTCTCTACAATTGCCTTAGAGCATTAAAATATGCGGGTCAAATTGACCCGTGAACATCACGAACGTAAAAGTAAATGTGAGTATATGTCAAAACACATTAGCGTGTTGAAACTTTGCATGTTCATGACCCTAAATGAGAAAAAGTCACAAAATTTAAATAAAAAAAACATAGGTTAACTGATATTTCTGACAACTTAAAAATCGAAACGGGTCAAATTGACTCGCAACATAACACAAGGGTTAAAAGTGAATTGTTTGTACCTTGTTTTTTCATAGTGTGATTTGTGGGGAATTGTTTTGAATCCAATTAGGGTCAATTTGACCCGGACCATAACGAGCGTAACCAGAAATCGAACAGTGCACGAGGGTTAAATGTTTAGATCAGGTGTGAACAAACTCGGTCCTGGAGGGCCACTGTCCTGTAGAGGCTAGCTCCAACTCACCTGGGAGTTTCTAGTGTAACTTGATTACTGAATCAGGTGTGTTCGGTTTGGGGTCGACGCTGAACTCTGCAGGACAGTGGATCTCGAGCAGCGGGATTGGACACCCCGGGTTTAGATAAATGAAGTAGCACCAAAAAGGTGATATTGAAACACAGTATGGAATGTGTTGCCTTTGCCTGATCTACTTTTCCACACGTTCAGACTCCAGCTCCTTCCTCATCTACAATGCGGACCACAACCGATGCGTGAATGCCGTGAGCTCCACTGTCATCCAGACGGCCCCGTGTGACGTATCTTCTGAAGCTCAGCGCTTCCGGTGGATTTCCTCCTCACGACTTGTCAGCCTCTCTTTCAAACTCTGCTTGGGGGCCCAGAACGTCAAAGACTGGGTCAAGATCCTCCTTCTGCCCTGCAAAGAACTGAGTATCCTGCAAACTTGGGAGTGTAAGAACGAGACCTTGTTTGGCTTAAAGGGACAGCCACTGCACCTGAACTATGGGAATCGAAACGAGCCGAATATGATGTTGTATTCGGGAGCAGGTGCTTGGAGTCATTGGCAGGTTTATGGGACCAAGGAAGATTTGTGTTCTCGTGGATATCAAGGTATGACCAAGAGTGTGTGGTTGTAATGTTTCTATATGTATGAAACTTCTTTCTAGTAATTTCAAACACATTGCCTCACTGTTTTCATTTCTGAATGCCCTGCAGAGACATATACACTAGGCGGTAATTCGTTTGGGAAACCGTGCCAGTTCCCGTTTAAATTTGGTGATAAGTGGCACGCCGAGTGCACTGTGGAGGGCAGAGCCGATGGCCAGCTGTGGTGCTCCACTGAGGCGGACTATGACACGGACAAGAAGTGGGGCTTCTGCCCGATCAAATGTAAGGCAACAGCACAGAAACATCTCTTTCTACAGGATTGGGTGCTTATGATACATGATAAGGGGATTTGAAGACATTATAATGCATGCATGAACCATAAATAACTTGGACTGGGTGATGCATTGAATTTTTGCAATATTAAAGCGATATATTTGCTGCCGATATAAAATTAGGGAATATCGTGAATATTGTGATCATATTAAAAGTTACGCTCATAAAGGCAGTAGCAAGTGGTCACATTACACATTGTAACGACAGATCATGTGTTTTCAATCAACTTTTTCACATTTTTGAGAGCAAATTCAAAAGTATTACAGAGATATATATTCATTTTTAGCTATATCGCACGTACATGTATGTGAGAATAAAACAGCTATTCCTACAGTAATACTAATAACTGTCACCTGTGAGACAGAGGAAGGAAGAGAAAATGAGAGAAATGCTGCTGTTGCTGATCTGGACAGTGACATTCTTTCATTTTCCTGTTTTCCTTTGTCCTGTCCAAGAGTAAGAAAATGCAAGCAGGATCACTGGAAACTGATCTGCTGACAAACACATCCTATGGCACACACGCACACACACACACACACACACATGCTAGTGTTGTAGTCAAGACCACCTAAACCGAGACCAAGACCAGACCAGCGCTCCTTAAATTCCTCTGAAAGATCCACATCTACTGTCTGAGAAATGTCTTGTATTTAATGAATGAACACATTAGAATAGTAAGACACTATAGCGCTGTGACCAATCAAATCCCTGACAGTAAAACTCATGCACAGAAGCTGCATCTGAACTGCTGCAATCACACCTGCATAAATAATGCTCCGATGCATTTAACATTAAAACATGAACATTATTGAACAGTCACGGGATCCTTTATTCAAGCGGTTTGTTCAAAGCAGCGGATTCATTTCATAACCAAACGCTGCAGAATCAGCAAAGACACTTTCAAATGTCATTTAATAGGAACTTCTTGTTTTTAGAATGTTTGTATAAATCAATACAATTTGCAATCACGCTGATATTCATGAAAACAGTGCTCTTGCGATATTGCTTAATTATATTCTGTGTTACATACTTTTTTGAGGGCATTTATATTAATTTGGGGCATTTAACACAATGCTGCATTGATTCTGAACCCCATTACACAGAAGTTATTGATTGCATTAAGCGGGAAGTTTTACATCAAATCACATTAATGATGTTAAATCCGAAACAGCTCCAGCGATTTAGTGATATCCTTGCAGTTGTGGTCTTAAGACCGGTCTTGAGATAAAATCCAGAGTCCTCTTAAGTCCGAGACCAAGACCTTCAAAAAATGGTCTTAAGACCACAACACTAACACACACTAACACACATGTACACACACACACACACACACACACACACACACACACACACACACACACACTCACTCTCAGGGAATTTTGTATATTGTCATTGTCTGCAGTAAGTTTTAGTCATGTCTCTCTAAACTCTTCTCCTCTTCTTGTCTCTTGTATCCTCTTCTTCTCGCTGTGTGTAACAGCCAGCTCTGGCTGGGACAGTGATCCGGTGACTGGTGTGTTATATCAGAGGAACACACAGTCGGTTCTGACCTGGTCTCAGGCGCGAGCCAGTTGCCAGCAGCAGGGAGCTGATCTCCTCAGCATAACAGAGCTGCACGAGCAGAGCTATATATCAGGTATAGACATGAGTAAACGCACGTTGTGCACAAAAGGAAAATATAATTGCATGCTCATGTAAATGCACCATCCTGAAATGATTATGAAATAACATAAAGTAGCATTTCAATATATGGTATACTTTCTCCTTTAGGTCTGACGAATACCTTTGGCTCCACACTGTGGATTGGACTGAACAGTCTTGACTTTGAGAGTGGCTGGCAGTGGAGTAATGGACACCCATTCCGATATCTCAACTGGGCTCCTGGTAAATAAACCGCCTGCGCACAGAACTTTATATACACACCCATTGGTATTGATCGAATGCATGTTTTATACACTTCAGGGCACCCGTCTCTGGAACCCGGCCTGAACTGTGCCACACTGAATGCTGGGAAAGCCTCAAAGTGGGAGAGTATGGCCTGCAATAAGAAACTGGGCTACATCTGTCGCAAAGGCAACACTACAGACATCACACCTCCACCAGGTACCATATAATACACACCTATACCATTCCATATGATACACACCTATACCAAACCATATGATACACACCTATACCAAACCATATGATACACACCTATACCATTCCATATGATACACACCTATACCATACCATATGATACACACCTATACCACACCATATGATACACACCTATACCAAACCATATGATACACACCTATACCATACCATATTATACACACCTATACCATACCATATGATACACACCTATACCATACCATATGATACACACCTATACCATACCATATTATACACACCTATACCATTCCATATGATACACACCTATACCATACCATATGATACACACCTATACCATACCATATGATACACACCTATACCATACCATATGATACACACCTATACCACACCATATGATACACACCTATACCAAACCATATGACACACACCTATACCACACCATATGATACACACCTATACCAAACCATATGATACACACCTATACCATACCATATTATACACACCTATACCATACCATATGATACACACCTATACCATACCATATGATACACACCTATACCATACCATATGATACACACCTATACCATACCATATGATACACACCTATACCATACCATATGATACACACCTATACCATACCATATGATACACACCTATACCATACCATATGATACACACCTATACCATACCATATGATACACACCTATACCATACCATATGATACACACCTATACCATACCATATTATACACACCTATACCAAACCATATGATACACACCTATACCATACCATATTATACACACCTATACCATACCATATGATACACACCTATACCATACCATATGATACACACCTATACCATACCATATGATACACACCTATACCATACCATATGATACACACCTATACCATACCATATGATACACACCTATACCATACCATATGATACACACCTATACCATACCATATGATACACACCTATACCAAACCATATGACACACACCTATACCACACCATATGATACACACTTATACCAAACCATATGATACACACCTATACCATACCATATTATACACACCTATACCATACCATATGATACACACCTATACCAAACCATATGATACACACCTATACCATACCATATTATACACACCTATACCATACCATATGATACACACCTATACCATACCATATGATACACACCTATACCACACCATATGATACACACCTATACCATACCATATGATACACACCTATACCATACCATATGATACACACCTATACCATACCATATGATACACACCTATACCACACCATATGATACACACCTATACCAAACCATATGATACACACCTATACCATACCATATTATACACACCTATACCATACCATATGATACACACCTCCACCAGGTACTATATGATACACACCTATACCATACCATATGATACACACCTCCACCAGGTACTATATGATACACACCTATACCACACCATATGATACACACCTATACCACACCATGTGATACACACCTATACCACACCATATGATACACACCTATACCATACCATATGATACACACTTCCACCAGGTACTATATGATACACACCTATACCACACCATATGATACACACCTATACCATACCATATGATACACACCTATACCATTCCATATGATACACACCTATACCACACCATATGATACACACCTATACCATACCATATGATACACACCTATACCATACCATATGATACACACCTATACCACACCATATGATACACACCTATACCATACCATATGATACACACCTATACCAAACCATATGATACACACCTATACCACACCATATGATACACACCTATACCATTCCATATGATTTCCGTTTTGAGAACACTAAGCACCTCCCTCTCGACACTATACTAAATGAAGAGTTTTCTTTTCCTCTTGCAGGTAAAGATCAGATCAGCTTCTGTCCTTCTCCTGCGTGGGTGCCGTACGCCGGCCACTGCTATCATCTGCAGCGCGGCAAGAAGACGTGGAGCGACGCACTAGCAGAGTGTCACAAGGAAGCCGCAGACCTAGCCAGCGTTCACAACATCGAGGAGCACAGCTTCATTATATCACAGATTGGGTACTGTAAGTATGAGCCATCTCAATGTGCATTCAGCAACACAGATCACACTAACACATAAAGGTCTAGGGGTTTACTTCGGGCGCGAGAGGTCCCGGGTTCAGATCCCGGACGAGCCCCCACATTTGTCATTATCGGCTCAGGAAGGAAAGGAGGACTTAGTGAAGTCTTTTATATTTATTAACATAAACAGAGAAATATATAAAACAAGAAAACAACATGCCTCCTAGCCACACCCACTGGCCGGCCATAGCAGGAAGAGTAGGAGACCCGTCACACAAGTTTTGGCTTCTAAACTGACCTGTTTATTTCCCTTACCATTGTGAGTGTTTGCTCTGTAGTGCCTACTGATGAACTGTGGATTGGACTCAATGATCAGAGGACTCAGAACCTGTTTGAGTGGTCGGACAGAACTCATGTCACCTTCACCAAGTGGATAGTTGGAGAACCTTCACACACCATCAATCGCATGGAGGATTGTGTTCTTATCAAAGGAAAGGTGGGTGTTTTTTTAGGGGTTCAAGCATGTTAAGATTTTTATTATTATTGCTACGCCATAAAAACGGATCGTGCAGCCCAAACCGTAAGGCCTAGAGACTTGAAACTTGGCCAGATTGTAGGTCTCAATTTGAGGAGAGATTGACATGATATCACCCCAATTGGCCAATCGGGCGCTACAACAACCAAAAATGCGAAACTGCTCATAATTCCTAAACCGTTTGTTGTAGACTCAAGTGCGAACTAGTTCTAGATTTGTCACCCAATCGGAACCAAACCAGTGATATTAATAATTATCAAACAAAAATTGAAACTTCAATTCACGGTCGCTAACGGGCGGCAAAATGTTTGATGTGGGCGGGGCCACTTTGACTAAAATGGCTTAAACTCTTGAACGGACTGAGACATTTCCCCCAAACTCTGAACACCTGTGTATGGGCTAAATCTTTGGTCCTGTAAAAAACATGGCGATTGACCGCTTGGCGTTGCTATAAGAGGAAAAAAACATGAAAATTGCTGTAACAGCCCAACCGTTAGTCTGAATGCCATGATTGCCTATAAAGACATCTCAAAAAACATCTCCGCTTTCGACTAATGAAGTTTGAGCATCCATTAGACAAGGTTAACGATGGCCGATCAGAACGAAACTTGGTGGTCATGTTCGACTAATGACCCTGTAAGAATTGTGAAAGAAATCGGCCTCCAGGTGGTGCTAACAAGTTTTACACCTCAGTAATCATATTGAGTTTCACACGTACAATATTCAGATCTAATTTTTTAGATCTCCTCATACTGAACAACCTCAAGAACTACTGCTGTCAATCAGATCAGCGGATAAAGAGGATTCGGAAAACTGTGCGGATAAAAAGGATTCTTTAGTGAAGGAAATACTACAGAAAAAACATGTAATTTCCACATGAAAAATGTCCATCCATCCATCCATCTTCTTCCGCTTTATCCGGGGCCGGGTCGCGGGGGCAGCAGTCTAAGCAGAGATGCCCAGACTTCCCTCTCCCTAGACACTTCCTCTAGCTCTTCCGGGGGGACACCGAGGCGTTCCAAGGCCAGCCGGGAGACATAGTCCCTCCAGCGTGTCCTTGGTCTTCCCCAGGGCCTCCTCCCGGTTGGACATGCCCGAAACACCTTCCCGGGAAGGCGTTCAGGAGGCATCCGGAACAGATGTCCGAGCCACCTCAGCTGTCCCCTCTCGATGTGGAGGAGCAGCGGCTCTACTCCGAGTTCCTCCCGAGTGACTGAGCTTCTCACCCTATCTCTAAGGGAGCGCCCAGCCACCCTGCGGAGAAAGCTCATTTCGGCCGCCTGTATCCGGGATCTTGTCCTTTCGGTCATGACCCAAAGCTCATGACCATAGGTGAGAGTAGGAACGTAGATTGACCGGTAAATCGAGAGCTTCGCCTTACGGCTTAGCTCTTTCTTCACCACGACAGACCGGTACATCGACCGCATTACTGCAGAAGCTGCACCGATCCGTCTGTCAATCTCCCGTTCCATCCTCCCCTCACTCGTGAACAAGACCCCTAGATACTTGAACTCCTCCACTTGGGGCAGGAAATCTCCACCAACCTGAAGTGGGCAAGCCACCCTTTTCCGACTGAGGACCATGGCCTCGGATTTGGAGGTGCTGATTCCCATCCCAGCCGCTTCACACTCGGCTGCAAACCGTCCCAGTGCATGCTGGAGGTCCTGGTTAGAAGGGGCCAACACGACAACGTCATCCGCAAAGAGCAGAGACGAAACCGTGTGGTCCCCAAACCTGACACCCTCCGGCCCTTGGCTGCGCCTAGAAATTCTGTCCATAAAAATTATGAACAGAACCGGCGACAAAGGGCAGCCCTGCCGGAGTCCAACATGCACCGGGAACAAGTCTGACTTACTGCCGGCAATGCGGACCAAACTCCTGCTTCGGTCATACAGGGACCGGACAGCCCTCAGCAAAGGACCCCGGACCCCATATTCCCCCAGCACCCTCCACAGGACGCCGCGAGAGACACGGTCGAATGCCTTCTCCAAATCCACAAAACAAATGTGGACTGGTTGGGCAAACTCCCATGAACCCTCCAGCACCCTGTAGAGGGTATAGAGCTGGTCCAGTGTTCCACGACCAGGACGAAAACCACACTGTTCCTCCTGAATCCGAGGTTCCACTATCGGCCGAATTCTCCTCTCCAGTACCCTGGCATAGACTTTCCCGGGGAGGCTGAGAAGAACATGAAAATGTAGTTCAGGCAAAATTTAACCCCCCCCCCCCCCCCCATAAATTATACATTAGTACTCAATGCAAGCTTGTAGAAATTAAAGTGTACATATATCAACGTTATAAAATTAAGTAAAACTACTCAACTTCTCTGATACTGGTGTTCCCATCATGCACTGGGGCTTGAATTATTAATCATTTATTTTTGGCTGTTTTCCAGCTGTACTCATACAGTTTTATCATTGCTTTTGTTGTTAGATTTAGCAACTTGCATCTTGTGACATTTGGAGTCCATTTTCTACTCAAAGACAAATAATTCTACCTTTGACTGTTAAAATTGTTAAAATTACTGATTTCCTTAGTTAAGTAGCATTTACTTAATTCCATTTACTTTAAAAATATGCATGCAAAAACTTGAAAAAGAAAAATTAAGTTTTCTTTTTTTCAGTGTAGCCCCAGGTGTTTCGCTCAACCTCAATAAAACCCCTGCAGTCCAACTCTCTGGACTCTCTCGGTCCAAAAGTTATCAGTAAAAATGTTGAACATTGCCCTTTGGATAGCTATAACAGGGACGCTTAGAAAATGGGTGTGGCCAAATATACCCCAAAGTCTATATCTCCAAAATGAAAACTCAAAACTTCACAAAATTAGGTGAGCACATGTAACATATGATTCTTAACAAGCATCCAGACTTTTGTGTAGATCAGACCAGAGGTAGCGCTTTAACCGTTAAAAAGCTTTAAAAAAAAACATTATTTCCTTAGTAAATTACCTATAATGTCTGTAAATGATCTTTTCCATCTATGGTTTATTCTAGATGGTTACAGTCTTGCTAAATCAACCATAATACCTTTTTAGGCATGTGTTTAAAGGTCTTAAAGTGCGTGAACCCTGACCCTGCTGCTACTTTTGTAACAGATCCGAGGATCCATGTGAAACACGATACAGAACGATGACATTTTGATATTACTGAGTTAATTGAGTCTTTTGTCTCTGTAACAGGAGGGCAGATGGGCAGATCATGTGTGTGAGACGGAGCTCGGCTACATCTGCAAAAAGAAATCCACCAGCAAACCTGATGGAGCTCTGGAGCTCATCAGTCCCGGATGCCAAGCTGTGAGTTGAGATACTTTCATAAACAGATATATTTAAATAATAAATGAATCCATCTGTCCATCTGTCTTGCTTGTGTCTAGTGTATTATTGCTTTTGTGGTAACACTTTACAGTAACATCTTATTTGTTAAATCAACATGAACTAAATACTTCTGTATTTATTCATCTTAGTTCATTAATTTCATCATTTAATAATAATAAAAATAATTTGTTACATTTATATAGCGCTTTTCAAGGCACTCAAAGCGCTTTACATAGAAGGGGGGGAATCTCCTCAACCACCACCAATGTGCAGCTCCACCTGGATGATGCGACGGCAGCCATTTTGTGCCAGTACGCCCACCCCACACACACCAGCTGATTGGTGGAGAGGAGACTGAGGGATGATGCCAATCGTATATATATGGGGATGATTAGGAGGCCATGATGGACAGGGGCCAATGGGCAAATTTGGCCAGGATGCCGGGGTTACACCCCTACTCTTTATGGATGGGCATTCTGGGATTTTTAATGACCACAGAGAGTCAGGACCTCGGTTTAACGTCTCATCTGAAGGACGGTGCTTGTTACAGTATAGTGTCCCCAACACTACACTGGGGTGTTAGGACCCACACAGACCACAGGGTGAGCGCCCCCTGCTGGCCTCACCAACACCTCTACCAGCAGACACCTAGTTTTCCCAGTTGGTCTCCCATCCAGGTACTGACCAGGCTCAGCCCTGCTTAGCTTCAGTGGGAAACCAGTCTTGGGCTACAGGGTGATATGGCTGCTGGTTAACATTTACTAATACAGTCTTTAACCCTCTGGTTCTGTTTAGTTATTATTGATCAATCACACACACAAATCATGGACATGATTGGAAAAGGTTAAATCCTGAAAAATGTAGTGACACTTGTGCTCCTCGCTGTCAGAAATGAGAATATTGGAAACAAACGGGAGACGAATTTCATCTAGTGGATGCGTTCGGTACTGCACACAAACAAACTCTCACTGAAAGCTCATTTCTTTGGAGATCAACTTCAAATTTGAAACACAGCTTGTTAAGATTTATAGCTTTGATTTTTGCACAGTTTTAGAGTAAAGCTTGTTTTGGGAAAAAAATGTTTTTGACTGAAATAAAAAACAACAAACAGTCATTTCTGACCATCAGGCGAGCAGCATCAGAGGTTTAAATCAAAAACGGTATTTGTTAGCATGAGTTAATATACTGTGAACTAATTGCGTCAAGCGTTACGGGGAACGCCTCAGCATGACTGATGACTGAAGCACCTGTAAAATCACGGCAATCCTATTGGCCGGCGACAGCCATGATGTCATACTAGTGCGACCCAGAAGTATAAAAGGGGCGCCCAGATAACATGTCATCCACTTCTTCGTCAGAAGGGACTACGCAAGCAGCCCTGAAGCATGACAAAAAGACACAATGTCTCATGTTACAGTGGTAACTGTAATCTCGCATTGTGTAATGGGGAACGAGAATACCCACGCCGCCATGCTGAGGGGATGCGCTGTCAATATTGGCTGTGACACAAGAAGCTAACTTCATGGAAACTCTCAAGGTTAACTCCCCCCACGGGTACGCACCAGCCTGGCTGTCAGGGACACTACTCCCTTCGGCCAGTTTGCCCAAGCTACATAATTCAAAGAAGAGTTTAATTCCAATAAGGAAGGACTCCTTCTAGGGCTCTAGCTCAAAGGCCTGGAAACCTCAACCTTAAAGGGTAACTAAACCCTAACCAACTTTTTTTAGTTAATGATCTGTAATACTGGGGCTTTATTAATGCTGTTCATTGATTCGAGTAAATGTTTGACATTTGGACAAAGTGTTTTAATTCTATAAAATATAGTGTAAAAGCGTCTGAGTGCTGCCCTCTTAAGGTTGAACGGTGGCTACTGCAGGTGAATTTTCCTATTGGACATTGTGGGTCATCGTGACGTAGGATGGTTCTTCCAACGGCTCACTAGCCACGCCCCTGGCACGAGCTCACCACGCCCTCAGAAATGTTTTCTCCAATCCCATGATGAGAAGCTTCACTGCAGTATGAACTGTCATGTTACATGAAGTAGAAACATTATGAATGAAACTTACTTGACTCTTGCTTTAACATTGTAATGAATAAAATGTGGTTAAATAATGCAGTTGTCAGTACACGTCAGGATTTTCTTGCGATATTATTGCCGCCCGTCATGTGTACAGATAAGTTTCATACATGAGACGCACTTTCAAACCCTGACACACAAGTGGTTGCCGCGGTAACGAACAACAATACTGTAACGTGTTGCCGTATATAGTCTATTATTTTAGGAAATATGTTTGTAATAGGCTATTAGGTCTGAACTTATTGGTCCTGCGCTGCTCATGGATTCAGTTAATTTGAATGAAAATACATCGCATGTATATCAGATATCGGATCCATTTTTAGTGGCATTCAGTTTAAAGATTAGACTGTTCACAGATTAGGTCAGTTCTCTTGCGCTGCTGCTTCGCTAGCATCGTCGGCATCGGGAGTTAGCGCAGTTTGAGCCAGCGGCTCGCATTGGTAAGGCTCTGGGTCTGTGTCTACAGACGATCCACCCTCGTCCACTTCAGGTGAAGGTGGGGGAGAATGACCGCTCTGTTGCAAAGCTACTGGCGTCATTCCAGTCATTCTCCATCTTTGTGACTCGTGAGTCAGACAGCTGTCAATCAATCTGTCACTGCAGGTCTCAGGTGCACGCCCTCCGCTCAGTCCCGCCCTCGGTTCGTCCCCTCTGTCTCCGCTGGGCTCTGCCCACTTTTCCAGCATTTTTCAAAAATTGCCAGTGGGTGGAGTTAAGCTCTGAGCTGGGGTTTAGTTACCCTTTAAAGGCGGGCTCCTTTAAGGGAGTATGACCCTGGCCTGCCACTTTCAAGAGGGACCCAAAGAGGGACTATTAACAGGGAGGACAAACACTGATAACCACCTGTTTATTATATATCTTTGATGCTTAAAAACAAAAAGGGGGAGGCAGAAAAAGAAGGTAGTTGTACCACCCCTCATAGAGGGAGGTGACCTCTGGTCCCGTCTGTACTCTATCACCTCTCTAAGGTCCTGCTTTTTCCGCCTCGAGTCGTGCCATCTCTGTGACCTGCTCCTCGCCAGAGGCGGTGCTTGAGCGGCTACTCTCTTTCTCTGGCCCTGCCAACGACCCTCGAATCGAATAGGGCCAGGACACCCTGCCTGTCTCGGACCGGCACGGTATAAAGGTTTTAAATGCGAGCACGCCCTCGCCTCTCTGAACTTTCCCACCACTGCCTTGACGGAGGTACCAAAAAGTTAAGAGGGCGAAACCGGGGCATCCAGGAGAAAAGCCTTTTCTTTCTCCCCGATGCTCGCCAGGTTCACCCACAGATGTCTCTCCGTGGCTCCGTGATCTCCCAACTGCAGCAATTGAAGTATTTCTTTGTCAATATACAGTCAAACCACAATTTATTCAGGCACCTTCACCATTTTCTCACATTATCACAGTTTATTCGCAATAGTTTAGAAAATGGTAATTAAATATAGCAATTAAACTGTGTCAGAACAATCAAGAGATTTAAAGCTGAGTTTCTCTGTTCTAATGGTATGAGACGTGTGATGAAGTTATGTGTGTCTGATTCCCACAGGGATGGGTTCGGTATGGATCTCACTGTTATAATATTGCCATGGAGAGCAAGACGTTTAATGAGGCCAAACTGCAGTGTGAGAAGACCGGAGCTCATCTGGTGGATGTTGAGAACAGGTAATGCAGATGAGATGTGATGGTGATCATAAAGGCTCCAACGGAACTACAGGTTAAAATAATTGTTTAACAGCATAATTCATGGTGAAAAACTACATTACCTATTATGCTATTCCACCAATCAGAGCGTAAAAATAGGCAAAACATGCCAAAAGAGTTTGTTAGCTCTGCCCACTCCCTCCGAATTACTTAACTGAGATATATTTGCTCATATGTATACACATTTGAATATACACTACATTGATATTACTACTCACCAGGGCTTAAAAACGGAAAAAAATATCAATCGGTTCACTCCGAGCAGAATCGATATTATAGCGTTTCGGTTTTTGCGTTCCTCAATAAACATTACTGTTCCGAAAACGGTTTGATATGAAAAAATACCGGTTAATAACGTTATTTAATTAAGCCTATACTTTAAACAAATATGTATAAATTTTAAACAAATATGTATAAATAGACTTATTTTCACTCAATAATAATATAACACATGGTAATTAAACTTGAATATTTATTTAATAACATTTTTAAAACCAGAAATACATGCATTAATTACAAGGCATAAACAGCGGACCTGTTTTAATGGAGCGTTAGACAATCGAAAGTGGCCTCTAATGCCGAATTATTTTCAGAAGAGTGATAACATTCTTTGTACATAACTTTTTTTCAACACGACTTGTTTTAAAAAATGCATGAATAAAGAATAAATAAACTGGATAACCATTGCTCTTTTAATGCACCGTCAACTGCTAATTTCAAAGCAAACACTGCGCAGCACGTTCTTGCATCACATAATCAAATTCAGTCAGCTAATAAAGCTTGCATTTAATGCAATATAACATACCATTTAATACGAAGCATCAACCGTCTATATAGAAAACATTGACCTGTCCTGTATTGGCAATCTGAAAGACTATAGGAAAAATGTTTGATAGATGCTATAGCCTACTTGGATAGGCTTAAACGGAATCCATAAACTATCCTAAATCAGTCTATTTGAGCTTAAAGTCCGTACTGCTTATTTAAACGTTCGAAAAGAATGTCCTCCAATACCTGCACATTCATTGTAGACCTCAGCGGGGAAAGAAATGTACTTGAGGCATGAAAATGCGCGCTCACACTGACTTGCGTTACCGGTAGATTCATAGATGATGGTGCGCGGGCATTTCACTCACGCGTGATCCGTCAACGTCACATGCTGTACTACTCATTTCATGATTGGTCACTGCCAAATTAAAATATTAAAGAGAACGATAAAATAACGTTATTAACCGGTTAATGGTCATTTCAAATTAACGTTTCTGTTCAGAACGATTCAAATTGATTTTGATTTCGTTTCCGTTTTTGTTCCTCTTAAAATTTCGTTCGTTTCCGGTTTTCGTTTTCGTTCCTTGAACCGGTTCAGAGCCCTGCTACTCACTACTAAATATTCCACGCTCAACTGTTTATTACAAAGTGGAAGAGATTGGGAACAACAACAACTCAGCCACAGAGTGGGGTCAGCACATTCTGAGGGTCACAGAGCGGGGTCAGCACATGCTGAGGGTCACAGAAGTGGCCAACTTTCTGCAGAGTCAAGAGCTCCAGACCTCCAAACTTCTGTGGCCTTCAGATGAGCTCAAGAACAGTGTGTAGAGCTTCATGGAATGGGTTTCCATGGCCGAGCAGCTCATACAAGCCTTACATCACCAAGTGCAATGCAAAGCGTGGGATGCAGTGGGGTAAAGTGCAGACATTTTAGACAATTTCATGCTCCAGAATTTGTGGGATCAGTTTGGGGACGGCCCCTTCCTGTCCCAGCATGACTGCGCTCCAGTGCACAAAGCATCGCTCCATAAAGACATGGATGAGCGAGTTTGGTGTGGAGGAACTGGAGTCCTGACCTCAACCCGATAGAACACCTTTGGGATGAATTAGAGCGGAGACTGAGAGCCAGGCCTTCTCGTCCAACATCACAAATGCGCTTCTAGAAGAATCCCCATAAACACACTCCTAACCCTTGAGGAAAGCCTTCCCAGAAGAGCTGAAGCTGTTAGAGTTGCAATTGAGAATGGGATGGCATTAAAGCTCATGTGCTTGTGAAGGGGCGGCACAACACTTTTGGCGATATAGTGTGTATATATAAGTGTTTCTTTATAAAAAATATGACTTTTTTCCCACCTTTGATTTAGTGAAATATGACCCAGACATCACTTTGAGATCTGCTCTGTCCATGTGGCATAATACTGTTTCGTTATAATATTTAATTACACACATAAATCACATTATTTTAACGTTTTGTCTTCAATTAGGTATGAGAGCGCTTTTCTCATTAGCCTGGTCGGTCTCAGGCCTGAGAAGTATTTCTGGATCGGCCTGAGTAACACCGAGCGCCTGGAGCTCTTCCAGTGGAGTAATGGGAATAAAGTCAAGTTCACACACTTTAATGTAGGCATGCCAGGTATGTTGATACATAATCACAGTTCTTATGAAATGTAAATATCATGCTTACACTGTCACGCCTGAACCTGCCTGAATGTGTTCTCCTGTCTGTTCACCTCCTAGAAAGGCACCAAGGTTGTGTGGCCACGTTAACAGGAACTTCAGCAGGATTATGGGATGTTCTGGACTGTAACAGTAAACAGAAGTTCATCTGTAAAAAAATGGCAGAAGGTGTTACTACAACACGAGTGCCGCCAACAACGCAGCCGCTCACCTGTCCAGCTGGCTGGATTAAGAAAGATCCAGGCAGTTGCATTCAGGTAAAACTGAACAAAAACGCTCCTTCCTGAAACTGACATGTGACAAAGTTACCAAGCGCCAATAAAATAAATGCTTTAAAAACTTCAGCAGGGACGTCCGAGTCATCATTATGGTAAAAGTGCGCAATTAATCAGCTTTAACCTGAAATTGAGCTTGCTAATTTGGTGCAGGCTTAGCCCAGCAAACACAGCTTTCGATAATGTTTTTATTTCATATTTGGTGTTTTTAGGGGATTTTATTTTACTAAATTATATTTATGGAATAAACCTAAAAATGCAATTTCCAACTTAAACTGTAAAATCTTGAGTGCTTTGGAGCAACAGACTGAAGTTGAATTGGGTCTCTTTTTAAAAAAGACACATGGCAGATTATTGCTGAAGTGAAAAAAGTGTATTATTATGAAAAAGTGTTTTGATTTTATATGAAAAATATACACCGATCAGGCATAACATTATGACAGGTGAGTAACCCTGATGATCTCTGTTAGTGGGTGGGATATATTAGGCAGCAAGTGAACATGTTGTCCTCAGAGTTGATGTGTTAGAAGCAGGAGAAATGGGCAAGCGTGAGGATTTGAGCGAGTTTGACAAGGGCCAGATTGTGACGGCTAGACGACTGGGTCAGAGCATCTCCAGAACTGCAGCTCTTGTGGGGTGTTCCCGGTCTGCAGTGGTCAGTCTCTATCAAAAGTGAAGGACCAGTGGAGAACCGGCCACAGGGTCATGGGCGGCCGAGGCTCATTGATGCCCGTGGGGAGCGAAGGCTGGCCCGTGTGGTCCGATCAAACAGACGAGCTACTGGAGCTCAAACTGCTCCAGAAGTTAATGCTGGTTCTGATAGAAAGGGCTCAGAATACACAGAGCATCTCAGTTTGAGGTGTATGGGGCGGCACAGCCGCTGACCAGTGCCCATGCTGACCCCTGTCCACCGCCCAAAGCACCAACAGTGGCACGAGCATCAGAACTGGACCACGGAGCAATGGAAGAAGGTGGCCTGCTCTGATGATCACGTGTTCTTCTACATCACGTGGATGGCCGGGTGCGTGTGCGTGGCTTACCTGGGGAACACATGGCACCAGGTGCACTATGGGAAGAAGGCGTGGCTTACCTGGGGAACACATGGCACCAGGTGCACTATAGGAAGAAGGCGTGGCGGCGGAGGCAGTGATGCTTTGGGCAATGTTCTGCTGGGAAACCTTGGGTCCTCCATCATGTGGATGTGACTTTGACCCGTCCCACCTACCTAAGCATTGTTGAGCCCATGTCCAGCCTTTCATGGAGACGGTATTCCCTGTGGCTGTGGCTCTTTCAGCAGATAATGCGCCGCCACAAAGCACAAATGCTTCAGGAATGGTTTGAGGAGCACAACGAGTTTGAGGCGTTGACTTGGCCTCCAAATTCCGCAGATCTCAATCCAATCGAGCATCTGTGGGATGTGCTGAACAAGTCCGATCCATGGACGCCCCACCTCACAACTTACAGGACTTAAAGGATCTGCTGCTAACATCTTGGTGCCAGATACTACAGCACACCTTCAGGGGTTAGGGTTAGGGTTAGGGTCCTGGGTTAGGGTTGGAGTCCATGCCTCAACGGGTCAGGGGGACCAACATAATATAAGGTTGTTATCACATATGTTATGCCTGATTGGTGTATTTTCTAAAACATGTTTCACTCTAAAACTGTGAGAAAATCAAAGCCATGAATCTAAACAAGCCCTGTTCCAAATTTGAGGTTGATATCTCAAAAAATGAGCTTTCAGTGAAAATTGGTTTGGACGCTCCTGGCTCATGGTCCCCATTCGCTTTGAAAGCCAGTTTTGCTCACACCATGGCGGATTTTCCATTTACATGGCAGGATTTGGTCAATGGCGCAATCGTTTTCAATTCCTTAAAATAGCAATTCTCCAACAATGATAACCGCGTCGAGCTGAAACTAGCAGAACACACTTGCGCTGCACCTGCCGTCTCATTGCGCTGGGTGTATGATGGGCCCCTACATTTTTCAGGACCATTTAACTTTTTAGAACCGTGTCCATGTTTTTGTGTGTGTTCACATAGCCAGTGCCAAAACCTTAACCAAGTTTCGTTCCACACCTTTAATTTCTACTTCTTAGATATACCAGAAGCAAAATGATGAGAAAAAGACTTGGCTTGAGTCTCGTGATTTCTGTCGAGCCATTGGGGGTGACTTGGCGAGCTTCCACTCTTCTCGAGATATCAGCAGGCTACCGTGAGTGTTTCGCACTGATATGACTCTCTGTGATTATTTGGCGACCATTGTGACTTTATGATTTGGTGGCACTGCTTCTATGTCTTTATTCTGCAGGTATAGGAATGGAGGCACGGCATGGATAGGCTTCAGTATGCTGAGTAATTCTGGTTTTGAGTGGTCTGATGGAACCCCTGTGAGTGTTTTCCCATTACTGCACCCTCTACTGGCATGTGGTTTCCTTTTGTATGGAAGTCTGTTTCTGTCACAGTTGAGTCAAAGTGTGAATAATGAGAGACAAAGAATCTGGGGATGTGATAACGCAGGTGCCCTTTTATGGTTTCTGTGATGTAGTGCGTTGCACATTTCAACAAGGAAATAACTCGTCAGAATGTACCAGCATTACGTTCATGTGGTGTAAGGCTTTACTAAGCTCCTAACCCTACCCTTAAAACCAAATATAATGTTGGTTGCATATCCTGATAGGTAGCATATATACACGGCTAGCTGTACAATATCCTGCTTATTGCATGGCTACTCACCAACATAATAGACATGCAGACATATATTGATTTGAGTTGGAATTCTTTAAGAATCTTTCCAGTTTGGGTTAGGGTTAGGGTTAATCTTACAGCTTCTGGTAAAAATAATAATGGTCCACTTCATCATACCTACTGTGTGAATGTGTGTTTGCATTTCTTTTCAGTCTGATTTTGAGAACTGGGGGTATGGAGAACCGAACAACTACAACAATCAAGAGCACTGTGCAGAAAGTGGCTTTTATTATGGACGCCAGTGGAACGATTGTGATTGTGAATCCTATAATGACTGGATTTGCCAGATACCAATAGGTACACATGCATGGATCTGATACTGTGTGTCAAATGTGCATCAAGTCTTGGGGCCCTATTTTAACGATCTGAAACGCAAGTGTCAAAGCGCAAAGCGCAAGTAACTTTGTGGGCGGGTCTCGGCGCTGTTGCTATTTTCCCGGCGGGATAAATGGCTCTTGCGCCCGGCGCAAATCTAAAATGGGTTGGTCTGAAGTAGCTTCATTATTCATAGGTGTGGTTTGGGCGTAACGTGAATAAACCAATCAGAGCGTCATCCAACATTCCCTTTAAAAGCAGGTGCGCAAGTTCCATTATGGATTGCTATTATTATGGCGTATTTACCAGGCGCACGCCAGGAGCGGTTCACAGCCGAGGAGACTGATGTTCTTGTAAGAGCAGTGAAAGACAGAGAAGTTGTGTTGTATGGGGATGGGAGAAACCCACCCAAAATAGCGTCGGTTAAATAAATAATTAGCCTGAATAATTTGTAAGCTAGATTTATGCCTATTTTTTCACATCTTCGTGGCACACCACAATTATTTCCGTCATCTCATGTGTTAATATTTTTTTAGTGTAACAATTTATGATTTGCAAAAATAACTGTTGCATCTGTGTAGATTACATGAGCAAAGTGTATGCGCGTTGTGCACGCTATGGTCAAGCATGCGCCCTTAAAATAGCATAATGAACAACGCGCAACGCGCCACTGACTTTAGACTAGGTTTTTTCTGGTCAGTGGCGCAATTGTTTAATGGAACAGCAAAATAGCACCAGGGATTGTTTGCGCCGGAACACGCCTCCTTTTTTGCACTGAACCGCCCAGGGAGCGCAAGTTCATTCACTAGTTTAGCGACGTGCTTCTGTGGAGGGAAAAGCGCGCTTTGCGCGGGTGTAAAATAGGAATGACACATGCGTCGGTGTACAAAGTCAATTGCGCTGGGTGCAAGATAGGGCCCTTGGAGTGTAAATGCAAACTAATACCTGTGTGATGTGTCAATGTGTTTCTTTGTTCTTCCAAGATCTTGCTTTGTTGTTGCAACAACCACAGATTTTTCTAGAAAGATTGCATTTTGTTCATCGGCCAGTCCTAGGTTGCATTAGCGAATTTTAGAGCCAAAAAAAGTGCATTGTCTATCATCAGTAGTGTAGCAAAGCACAGCACACATAGAAGTAACGTTTTGAAAATGTAATACAGGATGCCCATTGTCCAAGCGTAAAGTGTTTCTCAATCTCATTCATTATGCAAACTCGTAATTGAATAAAGAAATTGAATAATGAGCTCAGTGCCAAAAAGATGTACGGTTCCCTGCTGTGTGTAATTGTCAGAAAATATACTAGTGTTAGTAAAGGCTGTTTTGAATAACACTATTTTTATTGTTTGTTCAATAGGCACAACTCCAAAACCTCCACCAACTACTGCAACCCAATGTTAGTAACTGCCTCATGTCTATTATTTATTAGCATTCATCTCTTTCCAGGTAATGTTTAGCTGTTCATTAAATTAATGTTAATTGTTTTTTCGGAGCGTTTCCCTCAGCATGCACTGACCCCGCTCTGTGATTTTACGTGGCCTACCACTTCCATTTTTGCAGACTTAACTTGCAGTAGCTGACTAGTACAAGTCACATAATCACAGATGAAGACAATTACAAGTTATGTCTTTTTATTGTACAGTTGAATATAACGTGTCATCTGATGGCTGGATCCAGTACAACGGCAGTCAGTACTACATTAATGAGGACCTCCTGTCTATGGAAGACGCTCGTTCCTTCTGCAAGAAGAATCATGCCGATCTTGTTGTCATTAACAGTCAAACAGAGAGGAAGTTTGTATGGAGGCAGGTAAATTACTGTAATGAGCTCACAGTGGAATCACTCAAACTCTATCAGTTAATGTTGTAACATTTATTGCGTTATCATTCCGTATGGCCACTGACACTGTTTTACAGATATCTAGGAAGGCAGAGGGTCAATACTACATTGGGATGAGGGTGGAGCTGAACAAATCCTTTAGGTGAGTATGAAAGAGTTGGATACAGTGTGCATAAACTAGTTATTTTTAGCAAGTACATTTGTGCTGGTTTTATAACAGAGCTTTTTGTTGTATTTATAGCTGGGTGGATGGTTCGCCTGTTGTATACACGTCATGGAATCAAAATGAACCAAATTTTGCCAATAATGATGAGAACTGTGTGACCATTTACAAGAGTATGGGTAAGGACTTATCATCAGTATTGTTCCTATATAGAGAAGCATGTCCGTGTGGCGTAAAGCAAGGGTGTTCAATCCTGCAGATCCCTGTTCACACGGATCCGTGTAAACTATTAAAAACGCTGTATTCTGCTACCTGACCAGTAGATGGTGATATTACTTTGTAAAGAAATGCATGAGCATGATGCCACCGTTTTCACAAATTTACATTTTTGTAGTTTACAAGGAGACAATAGCAGTATCATTTTCAAAAGTTCTTGTTTTCAGGCCCCAAAACACCCTTGTATAAATGAATGGCCAAAACGCATACAAAGTTTTGAGTTTTATTTGAAAATGGTGTCTTGTAAACAGCTCATTAGATGTCAAACATGCCTGATTCAACTCATCAGCTCGTTAGCAGAGACTCCAAGGCTGCGTTTAACTCCACTTTTAGATATACACTTGCGCACTTCCATAAGCATTTCCCCCGCCACCATTTTGAAGTGCACTCAATTTCACCAAGTGGACGAGGGAAGTGTATTTGGACAGATCCTCGACCCCTCGATTTTGACTGAGGGAACGAGTCTACTCAATATGTACACTTCAGGCAGATCTACAGGCCAAAAACACATTTCAAGGGTTCCGCCAGTAGTGGACACAGGGAATGACAGGGAGGGAAGATAGAATGGCGTAAAAAATTTACTTAAACGCATCCTAAGACCTCAGAGACATCAAACACATGCAGTGTTTGGGCTCCAGGAGCAGGTTTGGGGATCACTGCCTTCAGTCATGCTTGTGATGACAGGAACTCAAATTTCATTTCAATAAGTTAATGCATTGATGAGATCAGTCTATAATGTCATAAAGAGCAACAATGAAAGCAAAGTATAACTTCAGGTATATGGCCGGATAAGCAATATGGTTGACAGGTTTATACTTCTATTAGTGCAATTAATATTGATTAATGGGTATAGGTTTTACATAAGCTTATAACATCAATTCGGTGATCTTATACTGCACCAACAATCTTATATGATATATTTGCCAAGACATGCGACTATAAAGTTTTTTTAGCTGCATTATCCTTTATTCACTGCAGAAAGTATTAGCAATATGTTTTATTTTAAAGGATTCTGGAATGATATTAACTGTGGTGTGGCGTTGCCCTCTATCTGTAAAAGAAGTTCAGACTTTGTGAACGCCACCATGTCGCCTTCCACTGTAGCACCAGGAGGCTGTACTCCAGAATGGACCAGGTTTCAGGGCAGAGTGAGTAATTTCATCATAAAATCATAATATTACCAGGCCCACATGGAATCTGCACATTCTAATTCAAAGTACTTGTGTTTTCCAATAGTGTTACAAGGTTTTTAATAATGAGAAGAAGTGGCATGAAGCTCGGGACCACTGCATTTCACATGGAGGCAACCTGGTGTCAATTCGGAGTCATGATGAGCAAGGTATTACACTTTTGACACTTTTACATGCACACCAAAAGCTGGTTATTGAAACAAATCTGCTTAAGAAGTGCCATTTGTGTTTGCATGCACTGTGTTAGCGGCATTACTTTACACATGCAGCGTCGACAGTAAGCGACTTGCTCCACACATTGCTGTAAATTAATAAAAGAGTTTCCAGACTCAGCCATCATTCCCATGGGTTTCTCCATCCACCAAGCCTGTCCTGGTCCTCTGTTCCTCCGGCTTCACCTTGTTCCTCTGGCTTCACCTTGGTCCTCCGAGTCTGCCCTGTCGCTTCATGTTTCCCCAAGTTGTAAGTCGCTTTGGATAAAAGCGTCTGCTAAATGCATAAATGTAAATGTAAATGTGCCCTGGCTTCACCTTGGTCCTCCGTACCTGTCCTGGTCATCTGTTCACCTTAGTCCTCCGAGCCTGCCCTGGTCTTTTGTTCATCCGGCTTCACCTTAGTCCTCCAAGCCTGCCCTGGTCCTCTGTTCCTCTGGCTTCACCTTAGTCCTCTGAGCCTGCTCTGGTCATCTGTTCCTCTGGCTTCACCTTAGTCCTCCAAGCCTGCCCTGGTCCTCTGTTCATCTTGCTTCACCTTGGTCCTCTGAGCCTGCTCTGGTCATCTTTTCCTCTGGCTTCACCTTAGTCCTCTGAGCCTGCCCTGGTCCTCTGTTCATCCGGCTTCATCTTAGTCCTCCGAGCCTGCCCTGGTCATCTGTTCATCCGGCTTCATCTTAGTCCTCCGAGCCTGCCCTGGTCATCTGTTCATCCGGCTTCATCTTAGTCCTCCGAGCCTGCCCTGGTCATCTGTTCATCCGGCTTCATCTTAGTCCTCCGAGTCTGCCCTGGTAATCTGTTCATCCGGCTTCATCTTAGTCCTCCGAGTCTGCCCTGGTCATCTGTTCCTCCAGCTTCACCTTGGTCCTCCGTGCCTGTCCTGGTCATCTGTTCCTCCGGCTTCACCTTGGTCCTCTGAGCCTGCTCTGGTCATCTTTTCCTCTGGCTTCACCTTAGTCCTCTGAGCCTGCCCTGGTCCTCTGTTCATCCGGCTTCACCTTAGTCCTCTGAGCCTGCCCTGGTCATCTGTTCATCCGGCTTCATCTTAGTCCTCCGAGCCTGCCCTGGTCATCTGTTCATCCGGCTTCATCTTAGTCATCCGAGTCTGCCCTGGTCATCTGTTCCTCTGGCTTCACCTTAGTCCTCCAAGCCTGCCCTGGTCCTCTGTTCCTCTGGCTTCACCTTAGTCCTCTGAGCCTGCTCTGGTCATCTGTTCCTCTGGCTTCACCTTAGTCCTCCAAGCCTGCCCTGGTCCTCTGTTCATCTTGCTTCACCTTGGTCCTCTGAGCCTGCTCTGGTCATCTTTTCCTCTGGCTTCACCTTAGTCCTCTGAGCCTGCCCTGGTCCTCTGTTCATCCGGCTTTACCTTAGTCCTCTGAGCCTGCCCTGGTCCTCTGTTCATCCGGCTTCATCTTAGTCCTCCGAGCCTGCCCTGGTCATCTGTTCATCCGGCTTCATCTTAGTCCTCCGAGCCTGCCCTGGTCATCTGTTCATCCGGCTTCATCTTAGTCCTCCGAGCCTGCCCTGGTCATCTGTTCATCCGGCTTCATCTTAGTCCTCCGAGTCTGCCCTGGTAATCTGTTCCTCCAGCTTCACCTTGGTCCTCCGTGCCTGTCCTGGTCATCTGTTCATCCGGCTTCACCTTGGTCCTCCGTGCCTGTCCTGGTCATCTGTTCATCCGGCTTCACCTTAGTCCTCTGAGCCTGCCCTGGTCATCTGTTCATCCGGCTTCATCTTAGTCCTCCGAGTCTGCCCTGGTCATCTGTTCCTCCAGCTTCACCTTGGTCCTCCGTGCCTGTCCTGGTCATCTGTTCCTCCGGCTTCACCTTGGTCCTCTGAGCCTGCCCTGGTCATCTGTTCATCCGGCTTCATCTTAGTCCTCCGAGTCTGCCCTGGTCCTCTGTTCCTCCAGCTTCACCTTGGTCCTCCGTGCCTGTCCTGGTCATCTGTTCATCCGGCTTCACCTTGGTCCTCCGTGCCTGTCCTGGTCATCTGTTCATCCGGCTTCACCTTAGTCCTCCGAGCCTGTCCTGGTCCTCTGTTCCTCAGGCTTCACCTTGGTCCTCCGTGCCTGTCCTGGTCATCTGTTCATCTGGCTCCACCTTAGTCCTCCGAGCCTGTCCTGGTCCTCTGTTCCTCCGGCTTCACCTTGGTCCTCCAAGCCTGCCCTGGTCATCTGTTCCTCTGGCTTCACCTTGATCCTCCGTGCCTGCCCTAGTCATCTGTTCCTCTGGCTTCCCCTTGGTCCTCCGAGCCTGCCCTGGTCCTCTGTTTCTCCGGCTTCACCTTGGTCCTCCGAGCCTACCCTGGTCATCTGTTTCTCCAGCTTCACCTTGGTCCTCCGAGCCTGCCCTGGTCATCTGTTCATTCGGCTTCATCTTGGTCCTCAGAGCCTGCCCTGGTCCTCTGTTCCTCTGGCTTCACCTTGTGAATCCCTAGTGCTCCCACTCTCCTTTAAAGGATAATACTTGACACAGATGCATGTTACAGAACACTGCTTTCTTCAAAAACATAGAATAAGCCATTTTCATAAATGCATGTAAAGATAAATGACTGTAAGTGATATAAAGGACTCTCTATAATACCATGTTCTTACCAGGCACAACAGGTAAGTTTACAACATATTCAATTCGTCTGTCCAGCTGAAGAAACCAGCTGATCACAAAATTAATTAAATATGACCTTTTGATTTTTTTCAGCATTCCTTACTACTCTAATGCTTGGTTCAGATGATGACGTATGGATTGGTTTTAATGATGTCAACTGGGAGACAAGGTTTTTATGGACTGATGGAAAAGGTGTCAGCTACACAAACTGGGTCCCGGGTCAACCTTCATCACTCCCAGATGTGTCTTCCAGGATGCATGAATACTTTGATTCAGAGGCAGGTATTCACACTATATTGCTGACAAAGGAAAACAATCTTTTTACAAATATTGGAATTATACATTTATTGGTGCAAAACACTTTGGAAACATTATAAACTAACCTCGAGAAACAGTAGCAGTAAGCAGAAAAAACAACAGCGAGAGAAAGAGTTTTGCTCGTCAGTTGTTGTGTTGTTGAACCCAGTTGTGAATGTGAACATATCTTCTACAAAGTAATCTTGCTACAATTACAGAAATGTATGTTTGTTTGTTTGTTTGTTTGTTTGTTTGTTTTTTAAAATGCTGAGTTAATGAATCTGAACTCTGTTCCATCCAGAATGTTGACTGTGTTGTCATGGTTAGAAACCCAGGAACGATGACAGGTCTGTGGAAAGTCGATGTCTGTGGAGCTAAAAGAGGTTTCATCTGCAAGAGGTCAACAGGTTAGAAAGGAAATGCTGCAAACATTGTACCTGAAATAACAATACATTAACACAATGATTTTAGTTTAGTTTTAACTCCTTCACAAATGCACTGGTCACAGCTCAAGATAATCTCTGCAGTAAAATGTTATCACTTACATTACAACACAAATCAGATTATTGGTAACGTTTAACCAGGTCAGTGCTCATTTCAAAGCGTATATTACACATAAAATATATATAACCTGTGTGTAATCTTTGTGTTCTAGACTCCCAGCTGGCTCACCCAGTGACCACAGCATTGTCACAACATTTTTTTTCACTGGGAAATGATTCATACAAGTTGCAGATGGAGAAAATGAGCTGGGATGAAGCAAGGAGGCAGTGTAAAGCAGATGACGCTGACCTTGCCAGTGTGCTGGATTCCATCAGCCAGGCTTACACCTTCCTTAGAGTCAGAAAACTGAAGGAGCCTTTGTGGATCGGCCTCAACAGCAACCTGGTACACAATCACATTTGAAAATCTGTAATTCCTGTGTGCATACAGTACAAAGATTTTGCCAAATTATAAACATTTCCTTCCATCAACATCAACAAGTTTCACTTGAAACTGGCCTCACATCAGAAGGAGCCTCCGTCTGTTTGCGCTTGAAAAAGAGCCCCGTCCCCTGCCATCAAGGGAATTAGCGGCCCTTGATGCCACCAGAATTACTAAAAATGCCCCCAAAAATCAAACTATATGTCCCTGAATGAGTTCTTGTTTTTAATATTTAGAACAGGATATAGAGTATTTTCCCGAATTTCAGCACAATTGCAAATGTGATAAACAAGTTAATGTTAGGTGACCTTCATTTTAGACTAAGAACCTTGTCTGCTTTTGCTCTATTTCACAACAAATCCAGAAAACTGTTTTCAGGTGCAGTGAAAATAATTGGTAATCAGATTACATTTACATTACTGTAAGTATACAGTAGTTCCCTTTCAAGGGAACTCCCGCTGCGTCATCGCCGTGGGAATGCCTCTGCGTGATTGCGTCATGAAGCATGTATGGAATCAGTCCAATGGAGTGACGGAACGTCATAGACAGGTGACATCATCAACCAGGAAACTTTAAAGCACACATGCACCAAACACAGTTAGCATCTGTGTCTTCAACAAGTGCTCTGTGTTAATCATTGTCTTTCAAAACGTGTTTTTGTTTTGTAGTTTGAGCTAGGCAGGAGAGCGTTTCGGTTCGCGTTCCCCGTGGCTCAGGTCCCGCTTCTACCGAGGCTCCAGTTGTAGGGTTCGCAAATGTATCTGAATGGATCCAGTGCCTCTATCCAGGATTGGGAAGCCTGCGCTGAGGTTTCTTCCGCCCCGGTTGAGGCACCGGTGCTGCAACTAACCAGTTCTGAGGAACTGGATGTTATTAGTATCACCACAGGGGAAATGGAAGACTCGCCACTTTATTTCCCTGCCAGTGAGGAGCTTATGGAGGTTTTGAGTTGTGCTGTGGCCAAGTTGAGTTTAGATTGGCCACAAGAGAGACAGGAGCATTCATTAAAGAGAAGCAAGTTGGATGAATGTTTCCTGCCCGCATGAACGGCTCAGCCTCCCCGTCGCAGCCTACCGTTCTTTCCCGACCTGCACACCAAGGTGTCGAGGTTAGTAAAAAGAGTAGGTTCGTCCAGAATTTTCAGCCCACAGACATCAACCTACAATAACATCGTAGGGCTGAAAAAAATGTATATGAGTCTATGCCAAGGGTGGAGGAGACGCTTGCGAGCCATCTCTCTCTTGAATCAGCATCATCCCTTAAGGCTCCGACATTGCCCACCAAGCCTCTTAGAGCCACTTCAGCGCTGGTGGGCAAAGCATACTCTGCAGCAGGTCAGGCGGCCGCATGCTTTCACATTATGTCCATCGTGCAAGCATACCAGGCTGACCCGCTAAGGGACCTGGGGGATAGTGAGGAGATCGCAGCTGATGTCATCAGTGAGCTCCAGTCTTCAGCTGATTTAGCTCTCCGTGCCACCAAGGAGATGGTCAGATCAGTGGGTGCTTCCCTCACAGGTAGGGGGGCAACCATGAGTGGTTCATAACCGGACCTGTTAGTGGGTGGGATATATTTGGCAGCACATGAAAATTTTGTCCTCAAAGTTGATGTATTAGAAGCAGAAAAAATGGGCAAGCATAAGGATTTGAGCGAGTTTGAGCCAGATTGTGACGGCTAGACGACTGGGTCAGAGCATCTCCAAAACTGCAGCTCCTGTGGGGTGTTCCCGGTCTGCAGTGGTCAGTGGCACTTTGAGGTTAAGACCTGTAGTTCGTACTAGGGTGCCGGCCTGGGGTTTGGCCATTCTATTACAAGGTCTTTCTGAGGCTCCCTTTGAGCCGATTGAAGAAGTTCCTGAGAAGTTTCTCACTCTAAAGACTATCTTTCTGCAGGCTATTACGTCTCTCAAGGGAATCAGTGACATTCAAGCCCTTTCGGTGGCACCCTTGTGCTTAGAATTTGCGCCCGGCATGGTTAAGGCCTTTCTACACCCTGGGCCGGGCTATATTCCTAAGGTTCCTATTAATATTGTAAGACCAATTATACTGCAGGCCTTTGTCCTCCTCCCTTCCAGACATCAGACCAGGAAAAGCTTAATCTGCTCTGCCCTGTGTGGACTTTAGATGCTTATGTCCATAGAGCTGCCCTGTGGAGCAAAGCTGAACAACTGTTTGTGTGTTTCGGGTCACCTAGAAAGGGGTGACCGGCATCTAAGCAGAAAATGAGCAAGTGGATGGTTGAGGCCATTTCACTTGTTTATTTAAGGGCCCACTCTACTATGCGTATGGCTGCTTCAAAAGCTTTATTGTCAGTGGTTTCCCTACAGGAAGTTTGTGATGTGGCCTTGCCGCACACGTTTGTGAGATTTTACGAACTTGACCTTAGCTCTACACCGGGGGCACAGGTGCTTTCTTCCTCGTTCACAATGGACGGGCATCTGACTCCTATGGCGACGTGGGTATTGCATTCCCACAGCGATGACTCAGCGGGAGTTCCCTTGAAAGGGAACGTCTTGGTTATATATGTAACTTTAGTTCTCTGAAGAGGGAATGAGACGCTGCTTCGTACTCCCTGCATACCCTTGATCTTCTTGCTTCAGTCTTATCAGAAGTTTACACACCCCTTGCAGAATAATTGTAACAAAATAAGAGGGATCATACAAAATGCATGTTATTTTTTATTTAGTACTGTCCTAAATAAGATATTTTACATAAAATATCTTGAACATGTTATACATGACAAAATTATGATTGCAGCTAGAATGCTAAGACATGATTTAAATGTAAAGATCCTTACAAATTAATTTTTTTTAATTCAGACAAGTGGACGTTACCGCTGGGTGGACAACTGGCTTATGAGATACAGCTTTTGGGCGACAGGAGAGCCCAAAAACAATTTAGCTTGTGTATATATTGATACGGATGGCAACTGGAAAACGGCTACATGCAACAATACGTATTATTCCCTGTGCAAGCGATCCCCAGGTATTTCATTCACAATCATTTCATCCAATAAATATCTAGATCGTCTTGCATAATTTAACTTGAGAACTGGTGTGTTGTTGCTTTTGTGACCATTTACTTCACACACTAATCTCAACTATAGAAAATAGAAAATTAACTTTGTATAATGGATCTGTCTAAATACTCGATTCTGATTATATTAAGTTAATATGCTAACGTCCTTCCGCTGTCCCGCAGACGTCGCTCCCACAGATCCTCCTCAGATGCCTGGGAACTGCCCCGAGTCAAAAAAGCGCAAAACCTGGATCCCTTTCAGAGGACACTGCTACGCCTTCATGGCCTCCATGTCGGACAACTGGGCTCATGCCACAGTGGAATGCATGAGGATAGGTAGGCATTACTTTCTGTTTAGTTTTAATGTAAAAATAATTCCCATGAGAGTATTGCATCAATACAGTGATACTATATGATACTTATTCACTTTCATTTAAAACAGCATTGTAATAAAAAGTAAAGTTTACTACTTTATTGTAGTAAAGGGGTCATGACCTTGAAGTTCACTTATAATGTTAATAGTACTATATGTGGAAAAACAATTATTTTCAACCCTCATGCTGAGCCTCTGTCTGAAATGATGTGTTTGAATGCACGGCTCCTTTAAGGCGTGTCAGTGAACAGCCACTTTTATGATTGGCTAAAGTCATTGCATAGGTGTCACGATCACCAGTGAGAGTGCCCGTGTAGTCCACGAGAGGGCACTCCACCTCAGACTATTGCCACATAAACCACAGACTACATTACCCACAATACTCACTGCCGGGACACATCATTCCTGCTTACATCCACCTGTATCTCATTTACCTTGTTAGCTCACCCTATAAGCCTGGTCAAGTCTGTCATTTATTGTGAAGCCTTGTTTAGTTCACACTGCATTTCTGAGCGTTTTCCCTGGTTTTCTTAACTCTTGGTTTTGGAATATCTTGCCTGTTCCGTGGATGACCCTTTTGCCTGTCTCTCCTGTCTTGTTTGCCTGATTGGACTGATTACCTTTTATGACCTTTTTCCTGTTTGTTGAGTACGATTGTGGATTACCCCAATACATACTGCCTTTGGATCCTCAACCTTTGTGTCTCGGAGCACTTCCATAACAGAAGCCTTAGCCCCTCATGGATCCAGCAGTAAGCCTCATTCGACTCCGTCAAGGTAACCGACCACTTGAGGACCACACCAGAGATTTTCTGGAACTCGCATACCTTATAGACTTTGTGCTCTTATTGACTATTATTGTTATGGACTTAATGATTACTACCAATCTAAACTCATCCGTGATGGTCCTCGAGAGTCGCTGATCGAATTTCTGGACTATGCCCTATGGTTGAGTGGTTCTGCATTCACTGTGGGAGTCGCAGAGGAGGAACCGCAGTACCCACCAGTCCAGAGCCCAGTGATGTTCCCTGTCTCCATCCAGAGTCCCAGAGCCACAGATCAGCATCCAGAGATGGCCCCAGCCACAGACCAGCGTCCAGAGATGGCCCCAGCCACAGACCAGCGTCCAGAGATGGCACCAGCCACTAACCAGCGTCCAGAGATGGCACCAGCCACTGACCAGCATCCAGAGATGACTCCAGCCACTGACCAGCATCCAGAGATGGCTCCAGGCACTGACCAGCATCCAGAGATGGCTCCAGGCACTGACCAGCGTCCAGAGATGGCACTAGCCACTGATCAGCGTCCAGAGATGTCACCAGCCACTGACCAGCATCCAGAGATGGCTCCAGGCACTGACCAGCGTCCAGAGATGGCTCCAGGCCCTGACCAGTGTCCAGAGATGGCACCAGCCACTAACCAGCGTCCAGAGATGGCACTAGCCACTGACCAGAGTCCAGAGATGTCACCAGCCACTGACCAGCATCCAGAGATGGCTCTAGGCACTGACCAGCGTCCAGAGATGGCTCCAGGCCCTGACCAGTGTCCAGAGATGGCACCAGCCACTAACCAGCGTCCAGAGATGGCCCCAGCCACTGACCAGCGTCCAGAGATGGCTCCAGCCACTGACCAGCATCCAGAGATGACTCCAGGCACTGACCAGAGTCCAGAGATGTCACCAGCCACTGACCAGCATCCAGAGATGGCTCCAGGCACTGACCAGCATCCAGAGATGGCACCAGCCACTGACCAGCGTCCAGAGATGGCTCCAGGCACTGACCAGCGTCCAGAGATGGCTCCAGGCCCTGACCAGTGTCCAGAGATGGCACCAGCCACTAACCAGCGTCCAGAGATGGCACTAGCCACTGACCAGCGTCCAGAGATGGCCCCAGCCACTGACCAGCATCCAGAGATGGCCCCAGCCACTGACCAGCATCCAGAGATGGCCCCAGCCACTGACCAGCATCCAGAGATGGCCCCAGCCACTGACCAGCGTCCAGAGATGGCTCCAGCCAAAGACCAACATCCAGAGATGGCTCCAGCCAAAGACCAACATCCAGAGATGGCTCCAGCCAAAGACCAGCGTCCAGAGATGGCTCCAGCCACTGACCAGCGTCCAGAGATGGCTCCAGTCCCTGACCAGCGTCCAGAGATGGCTCCAGCTACTGATCAGCATCCAGAGATATCTCCAGCCACTGACCAGCGTCCAGAAAGGGCTCCGCCTCCTTCCATCACAAGTCCAGAGAGGACTCCGTGTCCTGCCCCGAGTCCAGAGTGGACTCCGACCGGACCACCTGCTCAGCTGTGGTGGTCATCTGCTCCACCGTGGGGGTCTTCAAGCCCACCGGTACTGCTGTGGTGGTCGCCTGCTCCACCATGGTGGTCAGCCCTTCTACCCTGGTCATCTGCTCTGGCTGCCTGCTCTGCCTGCCTGCTCTGCCTCAGTCTCCGGGCCCTTTTCCGCTTCATTGGCCTGGCCCACGGGTCCGCCTCCGCTCCACCTCCCTCCAGGATAATTACGTGACATTAGGAGGGGGGCTATGTCACAATCCCCAGTGAGAGTGCCTGTGTAGTCCACGAGAGGGCACTCCACCTCAGACTATTGCCATATCACCATAGATTACATTACCCACAATACTCACTGCCCTGACACATCATTCCTGATTACATCCACCTGTGTCTCATTTACCTTTTTAGCTCACCCTATAAGCCTGGTCAAGTCTGTCATTCATTGCAAAGTCTTGTTTTGTTCACACTGCATTTCTGAGCGTTTCCCTGGTTTTCTTGCCTGTTCCGTGGATGACCATTTTGCCTCTCCCTGCCTCTCCTGTTTGCCTGATTGGACTGATTACCTGTTATGGCCACCCAATATCAAAACAAGCTGCTTTTGGCGCTTGATTAAATAAATGCTGTGTTTATAATGAGGAGGATGTTTTAATGGTACAAAGACCTCTTATATGTCAAAAGATCAAGGCAGTGCTGATTAAGTAAAAACTGTGTAATTTCAGGGGCAACGCTGCTGACCATCGAGGACTCCGTAGAATCCAAGTTTATCTTTCAGAACTTGGACATTATGCAGGATGGAATCAAATCGTTCTGGATCGGCATGCACCGCAGTCATTCGGGTTAGAAATGAATCCAGACAAACACAATACTCTAAATGTTCTCAGAAGCACCGTCTGATAGTGTGTGTGTGTGTGTGTGTGTGTGTGTGTCACAGGTGAATGGATGTGGATTGATAATACAGTGGTCGATTACACAAACTGGAAGCCCCGGATGCCCAATGATGTTGGTTCTTGTGTGGAGATCCAGTCGAGCACTGGGATGTGGAACACCGCACACTGCACTATTTACAGGCCTTATATCTGCAAGACTGCAAAAGGTTAGTTATCCAAGCAGATATACAAATGCAACTTTAATAGATTATTCAGTTTAATAGTGTAGGCTACCTTTTGTAAATATGTACACATATGTCTTTATATTTCAGTTATACCACCAACAGAGAAACCAGCAGTACCACGTATGTATCTACGTTTCATTCATTGAAATGAATTATAATTAGGGCTGTCATTAGATGAATGTTTAATACTGTTTAATTCTGCAGTCGCGGTGGTGGAAGAGGATCCTCATGGCTCCGCGGGCATCGCAGTCGGGGTCGTCCTGGTCATCATCGCTGTGGCAGGGCTCGGCACATTTCTGTTCTTCAAGAGAAGCCCTAGACCTGTGTTTGGAGAGTGTGCATTTGACAACAGACTCTATAGCAACTCTGACCTGATACGGCCTCCTGTCACTGTCGATACTAAAGGACTCGTCGCCAACATTGAACAGAATGAGCATGCCTAACACACACACACACACACACACACACACACACACACACACACACACACACACACACACACACACACACACACACACACACACACACACACACAGTCCTCCCTAAGCCTGAAAGTCATTTCGGAACTGAAGATGTTGCACATCTCCAAGTGCTCTTCATATGGAAATCATCTGTTGTGTAAAAACATCCTTTAAAAAGCAGTTTTACTTATTTAGAAATATCCTGAACGTTACAGTGTCTCGTACTTCAATGGAACAATATGTTTTAATCCAGTCTAAACAGGGATAGGACAAATGGAGCTTTGGGAAACTGAATCAAAAAAATGATTTCGTCTTGAGAAGAAAAAATGAAACACCACTCCCCGGCTGGTCAAAACTGTAAATGCGATGAGAACACAGCCCAAACACGTATAATGACAATTTACAACCAATTGCAAATGCTTTCATGAAAGTGTATCTATTAAATGTAATCTACAAATCATTAAATATCATTACATATAAAGTGTGTGTATAATTTGTGTTGTTTTATGAATTTTTAGTGCTTGTTTTGTTTTTTTGAGAGGGCTTGACTAATCAGGACATTAAATATCATTATGATTCTGTAAGTCCCGGGGCCTCAAGATGATTTAAGTTTTTTTTTTTAAATAAGTCAAAACCAGTGTGTAGAAATGTTCAGACCAGGACAGTGCCATGCAGATAGACAACGCAAACCCCAAAACAGGTTTTGTAATAGTTTTAAAATTATATTGTTATCGTCTTCGTGTAAACTTCAAAAAACGTGAATCTGTGAGAATGGTGACGGCATGCACGTAAGCATACGTATGTGCACAGGTGTGTAGTTTTTCTTTACAAAGCCTGTATGCGAAAGTGTGTGAATGATCATGAATAATGCTGTGAACAAAAGAACCGCACAATGAGCGCATAATGAATGAGCCTATGAGTCAGGTATTACAAAGGCCTGCTATATGTTAAATTATCAAAAGTTAAAATTAATGTTTTTGAAAGAAGTCTCATGCTAAAAAAAACAGCAATTTCTTTGTAGTAATAACATTGAACATAATTCAGTATTCAGTAAATACAAATAACTGAATAATTGGTAATGATGAATGTTATAAATAAAATATTTGGGAATTAAAACAACATAATGGAATGCAATTATGATTTCAAAGAGTATAGGGTGAATTCAGGTTGATTGGACACTTTTTCCCAGTCATTTCAATGGCAAAAAAATTCTGAATCATTTGATTTTGTAAACTATCCGATACACAAAATACTCAAATATCATTTCGAGTTTTGGTTCATTTCTGACACACGCTGTGCAATGCATGATCACGGCGGTGCCTACAGGCTATTGTCTATCATATTTGCTTCTTATTTATTAAATCCAGGCAATTGGCTGATGAAACATTGGTTAAAATTAAGATACAATTTATACTAAATGAAATTCACTTTAAAGAAAGTCTTTCTACAAAACAAAACTTAATGAAGTGGTCAAAATCACGTCTGACCCATTCCATGTCTTCTGACATATTACGCATCTTATGATGTGTTCTTTCTTACTCATGCTGTTCACTTTTCATAATCAACGTAGATGAAATTAACAAATAACATTAGGCTATAATATTTAAACATCACTATGAAACAAAATATGTTTTTAATGGCTACAAGAAGTATTGTATACAAAACATTTGACATTAGGCTACTGTATTTATAGCAGACATTTGTGAACAAAAGCTTTATTGATGTGACACTAGGCTATTTTAATCTGTCCAAAACAGGAAATCTTGTCTAAACAGTCTTACATCTGACATTTTATGTTGCAGCAGGATTCATATTTAAACCGTCTTTTGTGGTTTAATATTCACAAACACTAACAGAATAAGCTTACCTCACAATCCTCGGCTGGATCTGTTGCTCTTAGAAATAAGCAGCTTTTCTTCTGAGGTAAATTATTCCAGGATTATTCATCACTGCGTCCCAAAACGATGTAAACTAGCCTACATGAATCTCTCTAAACTTGATGTGTTTTTTCGAGTTGATGTGGGCGGGGAAACTCTCATTGATCTTAATGAAGGCGGTCGCTAATGACTGACATCTCTCTCTTTTCAAACAGAACACATAAACAGAGAATATATGTGATAAGTATTCACTAAGTTACAGTTTATTTTCTGAAGAGTATCAGATTAGACATCATTTACAGAGAGGCTGCAGATCGCACATCATGTTTGTTTTCTTTATTTTGCAAAAAGCACAACAATTTGTTTTATTGTGAGTGTACACAAATAAAGATAGAAACTTAACATATTATAATGATGTATAACACTTGCCTAAATGACCAAAATCAACGGAGTATTTTGAGTCTCTTTCGCACTGATAAGAAATAAAACGAGGTGAAGTTGGCGGCGACTTTGCCGACCTCAGAAGGTTAATAGGCAGCCAGTGCAGTGTTGACAGAACTGGGCTAATATGGTCACACTTCCTGGTTCTAGTAAGAACTGGAGCTGCTGCGTTTTGAACCAGCTGGAGTTTGTTTATTAGGCGAGCAGGGCAACCCCCCAGTAGAGCAGTACAATAATCTACAGCTCATGAACGCATCGACTCACTGTCACTGAGAGCATGAGCCGTAATTTAGAGATATTTTTAAGATGGTAGAATGCAGTTTTACAGATGCTAGAAACGTGGCTTTCAAACAAAAGATTGGAGGAAATGACAGAAATCTGTACATTATTCACTGCTCATTCGCAGAGCTTTTATTCTGTTCTTGTGATATGTGAACAGTTTTAGATTTGTTTGTTTGACACTATGGCAGCTTCTGTGGCTATTTTCATGGTAAGAAAACTATATTAGGTGTTTAAAATAATTTTTTTGCTAAAAACTCTAAAACTATATTTGGTTAAACTTTGTTAAGAATGACACTAACCCTAACCCAGAAAAAAACAGAGAATTTATTAACAAAATAACAAAAGACATTGAACAAAGGAAACACAGGGTTATAAATACGCAGGCTATTTTAATCGATTCTCACTTTTACAAAACAATATTGATTCTTAAATCCCAAGAACCGAAATTCATGAGATCGCTCTGCCGCAGCTCAGCTCGAGAACGCAAACACGAACGGATCTTCTCTTCCGCCTTAATACCAGTAACAGCACGAAATAAACACGAATGAGCTTCTGAAAGTGTGTTAAAAGATACAGGACAACTTCCCGAAATCCGTATCATGTCACATAGAATCGCTCAATCAGTGTTTCAACCACAGAAAGATGTAAGTAAAACGGCTTACAAGTAAACAATGTCACTCAACGTCACAGTTACCTCAGAAAAAACATATCCAGTGTCCAGGGCTGCCAACTCACGCTTTCAGGCTCTGGCTCACGCTCTCACGCGGCCCAACTTAATCTCACGCCAAATTGCCAAACCTGCTTTTGATATTAAACATTTTTACATTTTTTTAAAGTTTTAATGCGAAATTCAAACAATAAATAGCGTTTTGGGCAATAATATGGCATAACAGTTAAAGCCAGAGTGTTGAAAAACTCTGTTGATGCTCTCTCATCTCACAATCCCGTGCTTCACGGAGCGCTCAACACTTCCAGCGCTGTGGCAATACATGTGAACGGCTTGATACACAACAGCCCCACTTCACAGGGGTTTGCAGCAGCTTCTGGTCAACAGTTCAGCACAGTGTGCATTGATTATTACATCAGCCACACAGGATCGTTTTATCATGGAGAGTGATGGAGAGGCAACAATGTTAACATTAATGTTACTGTTTTTAATTGTAATTAGTCCTCAGGTATTCCTTACTAACTGCTCACACTCACACTCACTGGTGGTCAAATGTGACCATACACCTGAACTATTTTTCAATTGAATAAATGTTCTATGTTTTAGTTCAATAATATTTATTGAATATTTTGAGATATTTTGGTACTAAGTACTATTTGTGCAATAATTATGGTCCATTAATGACCACTTAAAATATTTTTTTTCTAATATTTGTATTATTTATATTACAATTAGTGTAGTAATTAAGGTTAAATTAGAGTCATTTTGTGGCTCGGAAAATAATCATTTCCATTTGTAATGCCATTACCCTCTGGTGCCTTTATGGCTCTTTAATATCAATATACATGTATCTAATCTAGTTGCTCAAAAAAGTATTGCAGTTTTGCATTTTATTAAATATTTAGATATGATCAAACACTAGATTTCTTTAAATGTGAAATTTTAAAATGTTAATGACGTACATATCCTTATTTCCGTATATGTACAGTAGGCTATGAATTAATACTGAAATCGAAATCGATATACTGTCGTATACCATCAGCCCCCAAAAAAGAAAATCTCACTCCAGCCTGATCTTAAGAGTCGGCAGCCCTGAGTGTCCACAAACTCGTTAGTCAGCTAGAAACATTAACTCTAGAGGAGCATTTTGCCAATTATATGCACCACATCACATAGGATATTCATTGTCAATGTTCTTCAATATTTCATAAATCTGGCAAGTTTTTATAACAGCCACCCTTTAAATGTTTATATTTAAAAAAAAACGAATTGGAGTAGAATTATGATTATGTAATTGTACATTTAATATTATAACTTTATTATTATAATTTAAAGGTCCTGTTCTTCGTGATCCCACTGTTCAAACTTTAGTTAGTGTGTGATGTTGCTGTTAGAGCATAAATAATACCTGTACAATTATAAAGCTCAAAGTTCAATGCCAAGCCAGATATTTTATTTAACAGAAGTTCCCTTTCAAAGCCTACAGCGAACGGCCGGCTTGGACTACATCCTGGTACTTCCTTCATTAATGACGTCACTCGAACACTGAGCGCATGCATCTCCGTTAAGAGGCGTGGCCTTACCGTGTAACGTGCGCTAAGCTGCTGTCCAATCACAACACAGGAACCGCTGGCACAATCAGAACTCGTTACGTATTTCTGAAGGAGGGACTTCATAGAACAAGGAACTCATCAGCCGTTTTTAGGACAGTGAGAACAGCGGTGTACAGATGAGTACATTGTGTTAAAAATACTGTGTTTTTACACGCGAAACATGAACACATGTTATATTGCACACTGTAAACACAATCAAAGCTTCAAAAACACACGAAGAACGGGACCTTTAAAAAAACATAATTTAGTGTCATTTAAGTGTTTGTATACAAATCAGTTCATTTTTACCTTCAGTATTAGTAGGCTAATGTAGTGTCAACTGACGCCCATAGTTTACAACATTAGTTCAGAAATTAGTCTTCCTTGAGGAAATTTTCCATGTATTATACCTGATACATATCCAAAATAATCGGTATTGAATTGAATCGAAAAGAATCGAATCGAATCAAAAGCTTGTGAATCGAAATCGAATCGGATTGTGAAATGTGTGTCAATACCCAGCCCTACTAACAAGGGCTTAACAAGGAATCACTATGGCAACAAATAGGGGAACCAAAGAAACAATAGGACTACAAAGGAACTACAAAACTAGAAACGGGAAACTAGAAATACAACATAACAGTCCAAACAAACAGGCAACATGCAACACCCCTCCTCCCCCAATCACCCATTGCACACATCATGTTTTGTTCTTTATATCTAACAAATGCATTTTCCCCTTATTTCTCACAGGTGATGTCCTAATGATGATCGGCACCCTCACGCTTCTGTTCATAGAGAAACCAGATTAACTCCCCAGTCACATCCATTCACATGACTAGTGTGTGTGTGTGTGTGTGTGTGTGTGTGTGTGTGTGTGTGTGTGTGTGTGTGTGTTGGATTAGCTTCCTCACATGGCTTTTAAACGTGGGAACACCACAGGACTCAAATCCCAGGAATGAATCAGGAGAAAGATTTGAACACATACAAACACACATTTCTAACCCAAAAATCAACAATTGACCTGTTCTCACTTACTCAAACAAACAAACATATAAAGTCCTAAAGTGAGCAGATGTTGTGGCCTTCAGCGTCTGAGCCGTATGAGCGAATGAAACGCCACTAACAGCAGCTGAAGAGCAGAAGAACAGTCGGCCTGCGTACATCAGTAATGCTGGGTAATATAATAGTGCACTGCATCTGTGCTCTGATTGGTCCACTGAATCCTCACAGACGACCAATGATCTGAAGCCTTCAATTAATGTCACTGGAAGAACGCTTGTTCATAACTTTGAGGTAACATTCACTATCCGGACCAAGGCACGCCTTCACGCCTCCACTCGTTTGTGGAGTGGGTGCTCCATCTGCCCCGCTGAGGATGACATCACCCGCCCCGCCCCACTCCGGACCCAGCGCCCAGCCACCGCCCACACACTTCACGGAAGGCAACGCCAGAGCCCATCGCAGACAGAGAGCTGGAGTCCCAATGGGCATGGAGGAAAGCCCTGCCCACTCCATTGAGGGTGAGCTACAGCTGGCATCTGTAAATAGTTATTAGCATTTGGAAGAGGATATTTCCCAGATTCTCCCTTCCCTGTGGATCTAATCAATCACTGGACAGTTACGGAAATGTAGAAATTAAAGTTAAAGCTCCAATCTCCTGAGTTCCTGAAAATGACCGTTGGTGCCTCAGTGACGACGTCGCTCAGAGAAGCTGTCAGTCTCAGCTGTCAATCATGACGCTTTTAATGGCATCAACTAACTAACTAAAACCAAACTTATTTAAAGAATGAACATTGATAAAAACTGTCTAAAATGACAGAAACCATCTTTGGAAAAATGTATTTGAAGTGAAATGTGATTGTTTGCTTGCCTGGGGTGGGGTTTATGACCTATACTGCATCCAGCCACCCGGAGGCGATTGAAATGTGTTGGCTTCAACTTTCAGGACTCGTGTGGCACGCTTCACTTTAGCCCCTTGGCTTCTCCTCTGACGCCATTCTACGGTGTTGAATTGCCTCTGGTCTTCTGGTCTCCAGCTCCACCTAGCAAAGAGAATCAGCCTCCAGCCATTGATCCCGTCACTCCACCTCAGCCCATCGACCGGTTGGCTCCACCATGGGCTCCACTGGGCTCCCTCATCCCTCCGGCTGCGCCTCGGCCTCCAGAACCATCAGTGTTGCCGGTCTCACTGGCTCTTCGTCTGCTCCCACAGCTCTACTTCCATCTGCCTTGTCTCCATCAGTCCCCCTGGAGTCATCAGTCAAGTCTCCACCATGGCTCCTCCCTCCCTCGACTCCGCCATGGACCATCATCCTGGCTTTGCAATGGTCCCCGTCTGGCTCTTCCTGCTCCTGGCTCCTCCCACCATCAACTCCTCCCTGGTTTCTCCAGCTCCTGGCTCCTCCTGCTTCTGGCTCCTCCTGCTCCTGGCTCCTCCCACTATCATCTCCTCCCTGGTTTCTCCTGCTCCTGGCTCCTCCTGCTCCTGGTTCCTTCCACCGTCATCTCCTCCCTGGCTCCTCCTGCTCCTGGATCTTCCTACTTCTGGCTCCTCCCACCATCATCTCCACCCTGGCTCCTCCCATCATCATCTCCTCCCTGGCTCCTGCTACTCCTGGCTCCTCCCACAATCATCTCCTCCCTGGTTCCTCCTGCTCCTGGTTCCTCCCACCATCATCTTCTCCCTGGCTCCTCCTGCTCCTGGCTCCTCCCACCATCATCTTCTCCCTGGCTCCTCTTGCTCCTGGCTCCTCCCACCATCATCTCCTCCCTGGCTCCTCCTGCTCCTGGTTCCTCCCACCATCATCTTCTCCCTGGCTCCTCCTGCTCCTGGCTCCTCCTGCTCCTGGTTCCTCCCACCATCATCTCCTCCCTGGCTCCTCCTGCTCCTGGCTCCTCCTGCTCCTGGCTCCTCCCACCATCCTCTCCTCCCTGGCTCCTCCTGCTCTTGGCTCCTCCCACCATCATCTCCTCCTGCTCCTGGCTCCTCCCACCATCATCTCCTCTCTGGCTCCTCCTGCTCCCGGCTCCTCCCACCATCATCTCCTCCCTGGCTCCTCCTGCTCTTGGCTCCTCCCACCATCATCTCCTCCCTGGCTCCTCCTGCTCCTGGCTCCTCCCACCATCATCTCCTCCCTGGCTCCTCCTGCTCTTGGCTCCTCCCACCATCATCTCCTCCCTGGCTCCTCCTGCTCCTCTTCGCCAGCCCCTCGTCCGGCTGTTATTAATTGTGGGTTATTAAAGGTCCCGTTCTTCGTGTTTTTTTGAAGCTTTGATTGTGTTTACAGTGTGCAATATAACATGTGTTCATGTTTCGCGTGTAAAAACACAGTATTTTTAACACAATGTACTCATCTGTACACCGCTGTTCTCACTGTCCTAAAAACGGCTGATGAGTTCCTTTATTCTATGAAGTCCCTCCTTCAGAAATACGTAACGAGTTCTGATTGTGCCAGCGGTTCCTGTGTTGTGATTGGACAGCAGCTTAGCGCACGTGGAAAGGTCACGCCTCTTAACGGGAGATGTATGCGCTCAATGATCTCTACAGCGTCCCTGGGAAAGCCAAACAAAGGTGATTTGACTCCGGGATGAAAATAACAGCGTCTCGACGACATGGAGACAAACACACTCAAACGCAACACTTCCTCTTCTCCACGCAACACTTCCTCTTCTCCACGCGACACTTCCTCTTCTCCACGCGACACTTCCTCTTCTCCACGCGACACTTCCTCTTCTCCACGCGACACTTCCTCTTCTCCACGCGACACTTCCTCTTCTCCACGCGACACTTCCTCTTCTCCACGCGACACTTCCTCTTCTCCATGCGACACTTCCTCTTCTCCTCTTCTCCACGCGACACTTCCTCTTCTCCACGTGACACTTCCTCTTCTCCTCTTCTCCACGCGACACTTCCTCTTCTCCATGCGACACTTCCTCTTCTCCACGCGACACTTCCTCTTCTCCACGCAACACTTCCTCTTCTCCACGCGACACTTCCTCTTCTCCACGCGACACTTCCTCTTCTCCACACGACACTTCCTCTTCTCCTCTTCTCTACGCAACACTTCCTCTTCTCCACGCAACACTTCCTCTTCTCCACGCGACACACTTCCTCTTCTCCACGCGACTCCACGCGACACTTCCTCTTCTCCACGCGACACTTCCTCTTCTCCTCTTCTCCACGTGACACTTCCTCTTCTCCACGCGACACTTCCTCTTCTCCACGTGACACTTCCTCTTCTCCACGCGACACTTCCTCTTCTCCACGCGACACTTCCTCTTCTCCACGCGACACTTCCTCTTCTCCTCTTCTCCACGCAACACTTCCTCTTCTCCACGCAACACTTCCTCTTCTCCACGTGACACTTCCTCTTCTCCACGCTTCACTTCCTCTTCTCCACGCGACACTTCCTCTTCTCCTCTTCTCCACGCAACACTTCCTCTTCTCCACGCAACACTTCCTCTTCTCCACGTGACACTTCCTCTTCTCCACGCTTCACTTCCTCTTCTCCACGCGACACTTCCT
>CM042239.1:77175379-77200379 GCA_023566225.1 Romanogobio albipinnatus
TAGTGTGAGTGACGATTAGTGTGAGTGACGATGAGTGTGAGTGACGATGAGTGTGAGTGACGATTAGTGTGAGTGACGATTAGTGTGAGTGACGATTAGTGTGAATGACGATTAGTGTGAGTGACGATTAGTGTGTGAGTGACGATTAGTGTGAGTGACGATTAGTGTGAGTGACGACTAGTGTGAGTGATGATTAGTGTGAGTGACGATTAGTGTGAGTGACGATTAGTGTGAATGACGATTAGTGTGAGTGACGATGAGTGTGAGTGACGATGAGTGTGAGTGACGATTAGTGTGAGTGACGATTAGTGTGAGTGACGATTAGTGTGAGTGACGATTAGTGTGAGTGACGATTAGTGTGAGTGACGATGAGTGTGAGTGACGATTAGTGTGAGTGACGATTAGTGTGAGTGACGATGAGTGTGAGTGACGATTAGTGTGAGTGACGACTAGTGTGAGTGACGATGAGTGTGAGTGACGATTAGTGTGAGTGACGATTAGTGTGAGTGACGATGAGTGTGAGTGACGATTAGTGTGAGTGACGATGAGTGTGAGTGACGATTAGTGTGAGTGACGATGAGTGTGAGTGACGATTAGTGTGAGTGACGATTAGTGTGAGTGACGATTAGTGTGAGTGACGATTAGTGTGAGTGACGATTAGTGTGAGTGACGATGAGTGTGAGTGACGATTAGTGTGAGTGACGATTAGTGTGAGTGACGATGAGTGTGAGTGACGATTAGTGTGAGTGACGATTAGTGTGAGTGACGATGAGTGTGAGTGACGATTAGTGTGAGTGACGATTAGTGTGAGTGACGATGAGTGTGAGTGACGATTAGTGTGAGTGCCGATGAGTGTGAGTGACGATGAGTGTGAGTGACGATTAGTGTGAGTGACGATGAGTGTGAGTGACGATGAGTGTGAGTGACGATTAGTGTGAGTGACGACTAGTGTGAGTGACGATTAGTGTGAGTGACGATTAGTGTGAGTGACGATGAGTGTGAGTGACGATTAGTGTGAGTGACGATTAGTGTGAGTGACGATGAGTGTGAGTGACGATTAGTGTGAGTGACGATTAGTGTGAGTGACGATGAGTGTGAGTGACGATTAGTGTGAGTGACGACTAGTGTGAGTGACGATTAGTGTGAGTGACGATTAGTGTGAATGACGATTAGTGTGAATGACGATTAGTGTGAATGACGATGAGTGTGAGTGACGATTAGTGTGAGTGACGATTAGTGTGAATGACGATTAGTGTGAGTGACGATTAGTGTGAATGACGATTAGTGTGAGTGACGATTAGTGTGAGTGACGATTAGTGTGAGTGACGATGAGTGTGAATGACGATTAGTGTGAATGACGATGAGTGTGAGTGACGATTAGTGTGAATGACGATTAGTGTGAGTGATGATTAGTGTGAATGATGATTAGTGTGAATGACGATTAGTGTGAATGACGATTAGTGTGAATGATGATTAGTGTGAATGACGATTAGTGTGAATGACGATTAGTGTGAATGATGATTAGTGTGAATGACGATTAGTGTGAATGATGATTAGCGTGAATGATTCTCTCTAACGGTGGTGCTCGTCCTCCAGTGCGCAGGAATGTGATGGCGCTGAGTGCGGAGGAGAAGCGCGCCTTCGTGAACGCGCTGGACCAGGCCAAGCGCGCTCCCCACCCGGACATCGTGATCGCGACCCGCCGGTACTCCGAGCTCTTCGGGCCGGACAACAGCACGACGCAGTTCCAGAACATCAGCATCTATAACCTGTTCGTGTGGTCGCACTATTACTCGGTCAGCAAGACGTTCCTCGGGCCCGGGCAGGGCAGCTTCGGCGGGGTGGACTTCAGTCACGAGGGGCCCGGCTTCGTCACGTGGCACCGGTACCATTTACTGCAGCTGGAGCGAGACATGCAGGCACGGGCTCAGCGGAACTCCTAATCATAGCATCATAGTTATAGAATATAATATCATATTTCTAACACAGTGTGACAACATGCCCCTGCTAGAATAGCCTTAACCCTTTAACTGTCTCCCCCTTTGAGATACACATGAAATGCTCTCTCCAGACTTAAAGCGCTGTAACTCAAGAACGCTTCGGAATATAGAGCGAAGTCTGGTCTCGTTGTAAAGACGACACTCTGCAGATTATTACTGAAGTGAAAACAATTCAAAATATGAAAGTATAAAAGAGTTATGGAAGTTTACATTTACTGTAAATGAAATTTTTTTTTTTTTTCAAATAAATTATTATATATTTTACAAAAAATAATTTACTCTAAAATTACTATAAAATCAAAGCCATATGTCTAAGCAAGTTGTGAAGTTGTGAAGTCCAAATGTGAAGTTGATATCCCATAAATTAAAGTCCCCATGAGATGTTGTTCAGGTGCTGTACCACACACAGCCACCGGGTGTCACACACTCCATTGATTGTTTTTTTGATGCATTTTCCTGTAAATTTCTGTCACTTCCATCACAGAACAGTCCCCAAATATGGACCCTTGAGACTCAGAGCTTTCTGACGAAATGTGTTTAGTCAAGATTGGAAAAGAATTTGAATATAAAGTCGTTAAAATAATTGTTGTAATATGAAACATGACTCCGCCCACTAGGGGAGGAGCCCGCTAGAATAATTTAGAGTAACGTTTCCATGGTAACACAATGTCCGATTTCAAAACGGTTTTCACAGGATGAATTTTGAGTTTGTAAGCTTTCAAATGATACCTAATTTATGATAATTACTCAAATATATGATACGGAAAAAAGGCTATCAATAAAAGAGCACCAGTCCCACCTGTGGAGGCGGAGACTCTTAAACTCTTAAATGACAGATTTAACAATCATAGCAGATTTAACTCGTTTTAACGCCTTAACTGTCACTAATGCACTATCCAGACTTAAAGCGCTGTAATTCAAGAATGCTTTGGATTATAGAGCGAAGTTTGGTCTCGTTTAACACTCGGAAGATTATTACTGAAGGGAATTCAAAGACATTCAAAATATGAAAGTTAAATTTACTGTGAATAAAAAATACTGCACTAAATATTTTTTTATTTTATATAAAATATATATTTTACAAAAATGTTGTGTCTATTTACACTAACTCCGCCCACTGACGTCTGATTGGGCCAGAACACATTACAGATTGTCAACAGTAGCGGTGAAAGAACGATTTAACCCTTGAATCCGCCGTTTGCTGAACTCGCGTTACTCTCCTATCCCATCACAGATCAGATCAGAAAGACATTCATGTTCAGGAAAATATTCAAAAGTGGACATGAAGTGTGTTTAATAATAAAGTGTTTAGGGTTAGGGGTCCCATTAATGCGGCATCCATTTAATAATTGTAATAAATATAATAATTTACACTCTGTTATTATTGCATACCGTTAATGTACAACAACACTGAGGAGCAGATAATGTGTCTGGCATGTAAATATCATCAAACTTCTATTTACACTCATTGCAAAGAAAATCCGTCTGCTTTTACAGCGTCAAGAGGATCTCTCGATATTTTCTCTTAGTTTAACAGAAAAATATAGAATAATGCAACTTAATAGAAACTCATTTTAGACATACTAGTTTTTCAGTGTATAAACTGTGTGTTAATAAAAGAGAGATTCTTTTTAACTTTGACATTTCCCTGATCTAGAACCTGATCTAGAACCTGAATTTCGAGGGAATTTCAGTGTTTGTTTGATAAAAGATGAACTCTAGTGATTGTAGATCGATACTCACACATGATGCGTGAACCGTTATACAATGCGAGTAATGGAAACCAACACACAGATTCGCCCTTTATAAGCGGATCATGTGATTAAGCGTGTGATGAGGCCAACACAAACACTCGTCTGTCTCACAGCCCAAGCGCTCAGTCCTCGTGTAGGTCAGAAGGTTGATCATGTCCCATTCTCCCTGTTTTTGGGGACTTGATTGACTCACATGTGAATCTGAGCATAATCACTGTGACGGCTTTCTCTCAGGACATGTTAGGAGAGCCGAGCTTCGCGCTGCCGTACTGGGACTTCGCCATCGGTGGGAGTGTGTGTGACGTGTGTACGGACGATCTGATGGGCGCACGCAGCTCCTTCGACATCAGCTCCATCAGCTCCAACTCCATCTTCTCACGCTGGAGGGTCGTGTGTGAGAGCGTGGAGGAGTACGACACTCTGGGGACCGTCTGCAACAGTGAGAGCCCACAGAGAACCATAGCTATAACCACAACTATAACCATAACTATAACTATAACCAGAACTATAACCAGAACTATAAGCAGAACTATAACCAGAACTATGACCATAACTATAACCAGAACTATAACCATAACTATAACTATAACCAGAACTATAACCAGAACTATAACCAGAACTATGACCATAACTATAACCAGAACTATAACCAGAACTATGACCATAACTATAACCAGAACTATAACCAGAACTATAACCATAACTATAACTATAACCAGAACTATAACCAGAACTATAACCAGAACTATGACCATAACTATAACCAGAACTATAACCAGAACTATAACCATAACTATGACCAGAACTATAACCAGAACTATAACCAGAACTATAACCAGAACTATGACCAGAACTATAACCAGAACTATAACCAGAACTATAACCAGAACTATGACTATAACTATAACCAGAACTATAACCAGAACTATGACCATAACTATAACCAGAACTATAACCAGAACTATGACTATAACTATAACCAGAACTATAACCAGAACTATAACCATAACTATAACTATAACCAGAACTATAACCAGAACTATAACCAGAACTATGACCATAACTATAACCAGAACTATGACTATAACTATAACCAGAACTATGACCATAACTATAACCAGAACTATAACTATAACCAGAACCAGAACCATAACTATAACCAGAACTATAACCAGAACTATATCCATAACTATAACCAGAACTATAACCAGAACTATAACCAGAACTATATCCATAACTATAACCAGAATTATAACCAGAACTATAACCAGAATTATAACCATAACTATAACCAGAACCAGAACTATAACCAGAACTATAACCAGAACTATAACCAGAACTATAACCATAACTATATAACTATAACCATAACTATAACCATAACTATAACCAGAACTATAACCATAACTATAACCATGACTATATCCATAACTATAACCATAACTATAACCAGAAGTATAACCAGAACTATAACCATAACTATAACCATAACCATAACTATGACCAGAACTATAACCAGAACTATAACCATAACCATAACCATAACTATAACCAGAACTATAACCAGAACTATATCCATAACTATAACCAGAATTATAACCAGAACTATAACCAGAATTATAACCATAACTATAACCAGAACCAGAACTATAACCAGAACTATAACCAGAACTATTACCATAACTATAACCATAACTATATAACTATATAACTATAACCATAACTATAACCATAACTATATAACTATAACCATAACTATAACCAGAACTATAACCATAACTATAACCATGACTATATCCATAACTATAACCATAACTATAACCAGAAGTATAACCAGAACTATAACCATAACTATAACCATAACCATAACTATGACCAGAACTATAACCAGAACTATAACTATAACCATAACCATAACCATAACTATAACCAGAACTATAACCAGAACTATATCCATAACTATAACCAGAATTATAACCATAACTATAACCAGAATTATAACCATAACTATAACCAGAACCAGAACTATAACCAGAACTATAACCAGAACTATTACCATAACTATAACCATAACTATATAACTATATAACTATAACCATAACTATAACCATAACTATAACCAGAACTATATAACTATAACCATAACTATAACCATAACTATAACCATAACTATAACCATAACCAGAACTATAACCATAACTATAACCATAACTATATAACTATATAACTATAACCATAACTATAACCATAACTATATAACTATAACCATAACTATAACCAGAACTATAACCATAACTATAACCATGACTATATCCATAACTATAACCATAACTATAACCAGAAGTATAACCAGAACTATAACCATAACTATAACCATAACCATAACTATGACCAGAACTATAACCAGAACTATAACTATAACCATAACCATAACCATAACCATAACTATAACCAGAACTATAACCAGAACTATATCCATAACTATAACCAGAATTATAACCAGAACTATAACCAGAATTATAACCATAACTATAACCAGAACCAGAACTATAACCAGAACTATAACCAGAACTATAACCAGAACTATTACCATAACTATAACCATAACTATATAACTATATAACTATAACCATAACTATAACCAGAACTATAACCAGAACTATAACCATAACTATATAACTATAACCATAACTATAACCAGAACTATAACCAGAACTATGACCATAACTATAACCATAACTATAAGCAGAACCATAACTATAACCAGAACCATAACTATAACCAGAACTATAACCATAACTATGACCATAACCATAACTATAACTATAACTATAAACAGAACTATAACCAGAACTATAACCATAACCAGAACTATGACCAGAACTATAACCAGACCTATAACTATAACCAGAACTATAACCAGAACCAGAACCATAACTATAACCATAACTATAACCAGAACTATATCCATAACTATAACCATAACTATAACCAGAATTATAACCAGAACTATAACCAGAATTATAACCAGAACTATAACCAGAACTATAACCATAACTATAACCATAACTATAACCATAACTATATAACTATAACCATAACTATAACCAGAACTATAACCAGAACTATAACCATAACTATATAACTATATAACTATAACCATAACTATAACCAGAACTATAACCAGAACTATAACCATGACTATATCCATAACTATAACCATAACTATAACCAGAACTATAACCATAACTATAACCATGACTATATCCATAACTATAACCATAACTATAACCAGAACTATAACCAGAATTATAACCAGAACTATAACCATAACTATAACCATGACTATATCCATAAATATAACCATAACTATAACCAGAACTATAACCAGAACTATATCCATAACTATAACCATAACTATAACCAGAATTATAACCATAACTATAACCAGAACTGTAACCATAACCATAACTATAACCATAACTATAACCATGACTATATCCATAACTATAACCAGAACTATAACCATAATTATATCCATAACTATAACCAGAACTATAACTATAACCAGAACTATAACCATAACTATAACTATAACCAGAACTATATCCATAACTATATCCATAACTATAACCAGAATTATAACCATAACTATATCCATATCCATAACTATAACCAGAACTATAACTATAACCAGAACCAGAACTATAACCAGAACTATAACTATAACCAGAACTATAACTATAACCAGAATTATAACCAGAATTATAACCATAACTATATCCATAACTATATCCATAACTATAACCAGAACTATAACCAGAACTATAACTATAACCAGAATTATAACCATAACTATATCCATAACTATAACCAGAATTATAACCAGAACTATATCCATAACTATATCCATAACTATAACCATAACTATAACTATAACCAGAATTATAACCATAACTATATCCATAACTATAACCAGAATTATAACCAGAACTATATCCATAACTATATCCAGAACTATAACCAGAACTATAACTATAACCAGAATTATAACCATAACTATATCCATAACTATAACCAGAATTATAACCAGAACTATATCCATAACTATATCCATAACTATAACCAGAATTATAACCACAACTATAACCAGAACTATGACTATATTTATTGATATTATTCTCATTGTTATTAGTATGAAGTAATATTGATATGATGACAGTTATGAATATGTGGTTGTTGTTGGTGAGGTTCGGAGAGCAGTCCGATCCGCAGGAATCCTGCTGGTAATGTGGCGCGTCCGCTGGTGCAGCGTCTGCCGGAGGCGCGGGATGTGGCGGCGTGTCTGGAGATCAGCGGGTTCGACTCGCCACCCTTCTACTCCACCTCATCTGAGAGCTTCAGGAACAGCATCGAGGGTGAGACGCGGCTGCAGTGTGTGTGTGTGTGTGTGTGTGTGTGTGTGTGTGTGTGTGTGCGGTGTGTGTGTGTGTGTGTGCGGTGTGTGTGTGTGTGTGTGCGGTGTGTGTGTGTGTGTGCGGTGTGTGTGTGTGTGTGTGCGGTGTGTGTGTGTGTGTGCGGTGTGTGTGTGTGTGTGTGTGTGTGTGTGCGGTGTGTGTGTGCGGTGTGTGTGTGCGGGATGTGGCGGCGTGTCTGGAGATCAGCGGGTTCGACTCGCCACCCTTCTACTCCACCTCATCTGAGAGCTTCAGGAACAGCATAGAGGGTGAGACGCGGCTGCAGTGTGTGTGTGTGTGTGTGAGTGTGTGTTAGTGTGTGTGTGTGTGTGCGGTGTGTGTGTGTGTGTGTGTGTGTGCGCGGTGTGTGTGTGTGTGTGTGAGTGTGTGTGTGTGTGTGTGTTAGTGTGTGTGTGTGTGTGTGTGTGTGTGTGTGTGTGCGGTGTGTGTGTGTGTGTGTGTGTGTGCGGGATGTGGCGGCGTGTCTGGAGATCAGCGGGTTCGACTCGCCACCCTTCTACTCCACCTCATCTGAGAGCTTCAGGAACAGCATCGAGGGTGAGACGCGGCTGCAGTGTGTGTGTGTGTGTGTGTGTGTGTGTGCGGTGTGTGTGTGTGTGTGTGTGTGTGTGTGTGAGTGTGTGTGTGTTAGTGTGTGTGTGTGTGTGTGTGTGTGTGTGCGGTGTGTGTGTGTGAGTGTGTGTGTGTGAGTGTGTGAGTGTGTGTGTGTTAGTGTGTGTGTGTGTGTGTGTGTGTGTGTGTGAGTGTGTGTGTGTTAGTGTGTGTGTGTGTGTGTGTGTGTGTGCGGTGTGTGTGTGTGTGCGCGGTGTGTGTGTGTGTGTGTGTGAGTGTGTGTGTTAGTGTGTGTGTGTGTGCGGTGTGTGTGTGTGTGCGCGGTGTGTGTGTGTTTGTGCGGTGTGTGTGTGTGTGTGTGCGGTGTGTGTGTGTGTGTGTGTGTGTGTGTGAGTGTGTGTGTGTTAGTGTGTGTGTGTGTGTGTGTGTGTGTGTGTGCGGTGTGTGTGTGTGTGCGCGGTGTGTGTGTGTGTGTGTGTGTGTGTTAGTGTGTGTGTGTGTGCGGTGTGTGTGTGTGTGCGCGGTGTGTGTGTGTGTGCGGTGTGTGTGTGTGTGTGTGCGCGGTGTGTTCAGGTGTGTTCAGGTGTGTTCAGGTGTGCTGGTGTTTTGTCAGGTTACAGCGCCCCTGAAGGGAAGTATGACCCCGCGGTGCGCAGTCTGCATAACCTGGCTCACCTGTTCCTGAACGGGACGGGCGGACAGACGCACCTCTCGCCCAACGACCCCGTGTTCGTGCTGCTGCACACCTTCACTGACGCCATCTTTGACGAATGGCTGCGCAGACACAGTGCAGGTGAAGCGGCCTCCATCACTGTCAGTCCGTCAGCTTCAGCTGGATGTTAATCTGTGTGTGTGTGTGTGTGTGTGTCTCCAGACGTGTCTGTCTATCCGCTGGAAAACACCCCCATCGGGCACAACAGGGCGTTTAACATGGTGCCCTTCTGGCCCCCGGTGACCAACGCAGAGATGTTCCTCACGGCCCCTGAACACCTGGGGTACTCCTATGAGGTGCAGTGGCCAGGTCAGCGCCATCATTAGGACTATTAGTGTTTATGATTTTCTTATTATTATAATTATTATATTATTATTTATAATAACTATTGTTATTACTATTATATTATTATATATTATCATCAATCATTATTATTATGATTATTATTAATGGTTATGGATATTATATTCTCTGCGGGTCAGTTAGCCTGAATATTAAATGTAGGACTTTATGAACTTTGAGTGTCACTGAACAGCCTTAGAACTCTAGTGAACTCAACTCTAGTGAACTCTAGTGAACTCAACTCTAGTGAACTCTAGTGAACTCTACTGAACTCAACTCTAGTGAACTCTAGTGAACTCAACTCTAGTGAACTCTAGTGAACTCAACTCTAGTGAACTCTAGTGAACTCAACTATAGTCAACTCAACTCTAGTGAACTCTACTGAACTCAACTCTAGTGAACTCTAGTGAACTCAACTCTAGTGAACTCTAGTGAACTCAACTCTAGTGAACTCTAGTGAACTCAACTCTAGTGAACTCTAGTGAACTCAACTCTAGTGAACTCTAGTGAACTCTAGTGAACTCAACTCTAGTGAACTCTAGTGAACTCAACTCTAGTGAACTCAACTCTAGTGAACTCAACTCTAGTGAACTCAACTCTACTGAACTCTAGTGAACTCAACTCTAGTGAACTCTAGTGAACTCTACTGAACTCAACTCTAGTGAACTCTAGTGAACTCAACTCTAGTGAACTCTAGTGAACTCTACTGAACTCAACTCTAGTGAACTCTAGTGAACTCAACTCTAGTGAACTCTAGTGAACTCAACTATAGTCAACTCAACTCTAGTGAACTCTACTGAACTCAACTCTAGTGAACTCTAGTGAACTCAACTCTAGTGAACTCTAGTGAACTCAACTCTAGTGAACTCTAGTGAACTCTAGTGAACTCAACTCTAGTGAACTCTAGTGAACTCAACTCTAGTGAACTCAACTCTAGTGAACTCAACTCTACTGAACTCAACTCTAGTGAACTCAACTCTACTGAACTCTACTGAACTCAACTCTAGTGAACTCTTGTGAACTCTACTGAACTCAACTCTAGTGAACTCTAGTGAACTCAACTCTAGTGAACTCTAGTGAACTCAACTATAGTCAACTCAACTCTAGTGAACTCTACTGAACTCAACTCTAGTGAACTCAACTCTAGTGAACTCTAGTGAACTCAACTCTAGTGAACTCAACTCTAGTCAACTCAACTCTAGTGAACTCTACTCTAGTGAACTCAACTCTACTGAACTCAACTCCAGTGAACTCAACTCTAGTGAACTCTAGTGAACTCTACTGAACTCAACTCTAGTGAACTCTAGTGTACTCAAATCTAGTGAACTCTAGTGAACTCAACTCTAGTCAACTCAACTCTAGTGAACTCAACTCTACTGAACTCAACTCTAGTGAACTCTAGTGAACTCTACTGAACTCAACTCTACTGAACTCAACTCTAGTGAACTCAACTCTACTGAACTCAACTCCAGTGAACTCAACTCTAGTGAACTCTAGTGAACTCTACTGAACTCAACTCTAGTCAACTCAACTCTAGTGAACTCAACTCTACTGAACTCAACTCTAGTGAACTCTAGTGAACTCTAGTGAACTCTACTGAACTCAACTCTAGTGAACTCTAGTGAACTCAACTCTACTGAACTCAACTCTAGTGAACTCTACTCTAGTGAACTCTAGTGAACTCTACTGAACTCAACTCTAGTGAACTCTAGTGAACTCAACTCTACTGAACTCAACTCTAGTGAACTCTACTGAACTCAACTCTAGTGAACTCTAGTGAACTCAACTCTAATCAACTCAACTCTAGTGAACTAGTTGAGTTCACTAGAGTTGAGTTGACTAGAGTTCAGGTGCATCAGAACAAGGACAAATAGATTCAAGAACAGTTTTTTCCCAAAAGTCATAACCATTCTAAATGTACATATGCACTGACTTCATAGTATAGGTATATAGTGTCTCAGAACTGTGCACTTTATAGCCCCCCCCCCCCTCCCCCTCCTGGGCACTACTTATCTTATCTTATCTTATTCTTTACGTACATGTTGACACTGAAAAAAGGAGTGGCTTTTAATCTCCTTGTATATGTGTATAGTGACAATAAAAGGCATTCATTCATTCATTCATTCATTCATTCATTCATTCATTCATTCATTCAGTTGAGTTCACTAGAGTTCACTAGAGCACTACTGAACTCAACTCTAGTGAACTCAACTGAACTCAACTCTAGTCAACTCTAGTCAACTCAACTCTACTGAACTCAACTCTAGTGAACTCTACTAAACTCAACTCTAGTGAACTCTAGTAAACTCAACTCTAGTGAACTCAACTCTAGTGAATACAACTCTAGTGAACTCTAGTAAACTCAACTCTAGTGAACTCTAGTAAACTCAACTCTAGTGAACTCAACTCTAGTGAACTCAACTCTAGTGAACTCAACTCTACTGAACTCTACTGAACTACACTCTAGTGAACTCAACTCTAGTCAACTCAACTCTAGTCAACTCTAGTCAACTCAACTCTAGTCATCTCAACTCTAGTCAACTCTAGTCAACTCAACTCTAGTGAACTCAACTCTAGTCATCTCAACTCTAGTCAACTCTACTGAGCTCAACTCTAGTGAACTCAACTCTAGTGAACTCAACTCTAGTGAACTCAACTCCAGTGAACTCAACTCTAGTCAACTCAACTCTAGTCAACTCAACTCTAGTGAACTCAAATCCAGTGAACTCAACTCAAGTGAACTCAACTCTAGTCATCTCAACTCTAGTCAACTCTAGTGAACTCAACTCTAGTGAACTCAACTCTAGTCATCTCAACTCTAGTCAACTCTACTGAACTCAACTCTAGTGAACTCAACTCTTGTGAACTCAACTCTAGTCAACTCAACTCTAGTCAACTCAACTCTAGTCAACTCAACTCTAGTGAACTCAACTCTAGTTAACTCCACTCCAGTGAACTCAACTCAAGTGAACTCTAGTGAACTCAACTCTAGTGAACTCAACTCCATTGAACTCAACTCTAGTCAACTCAACTCTAGTGAACTCAACTCTACTGAACTCTAGTGAACTCAACTCTAGTGAACTCAACTCCATTGAACTCAACTCTAGTCAACTCAACTCTAGTGAACTCAAATCTAGTGAACTCTAGTGAACTCAACTCTAGTGAACTCAACTCTAGTGAACCCAACTCTAGTGAACTCTAGTGAACTCAACTCTAGTGAACTCAACTCTAGTGAACCCAACTCTAGTGAACTCAACTCTAGTGAACTCTAGTGAACTCAACTCTAGTGAACTCTAGTGAACTCAACTCCAGTGAACTCAACTCAAGTGAACTCCTGTGAACTCAACTCTAGTGAACTCAACTCCAGTGAACTCAACTCTAGTCAACTCAACTCTAGTGAAATCTACACTAGTGAACTCAACTCTAGTGAACTCAACTCCAGTGAACTTAACTCAAGTGAACTTAACTCAAGTGAACTCCTGTGAACTCAACTCTAGTGAACTCAACTCTAGTGAACTCTACTCTAGTGAACTCTAGTAAACTCAACTCTAGTGAACTATAGTGAACTCTAGTGAACTCAACTCTAGTCAACTCTAGTCAACTCAACTCTAGTGAACTCTAGTAAACTCAACTCTAGTGAACTCAACTCCAGTGAACTTAACTCAAGTGAACTTAACTCAAGTGAACTCTACTCTAGTGAACTCAACTCTAGTGAACTCTAGTCAACTCAACTCTAGTGAACTCAACTCTAGTGAACTATAGTGAACTCTAGTGAACTCAACTCTAGTCCACTCTAGTGAACTCAACTCTAGTGAACTCTAGTGAACTCAACTCTAGTGAACTCTAGTGAACTCAACTCTAGTGAACTCTAGTGAACTCAACTCTAGTGAACTCAACTTTAGTGAACTCAACTCTAGTGAACTCAACTCTAGTCAACTCTAGTCAACTCTAGTGAACTCAACTCTAGTGAACTCAACTCAAGTGAACTCAACTCTAGTCAACTCAACTCTAGTGAACTCTAGTGAACTCAACTCTAGTGAACTCAACTCAAGTGAACTCAACTCTAGTCAACTCAACTCTAGTGAACTCTAGTGAACTCAACTCTAGTGAACTCAACTCTAGTGAACTTTAGTTAACTCAACTCTAGTGAACTCTAGTGAACTCAACTCTAGTGAACTCAATTCTAGTGAACTCTAGTGAACTCAACTCTAGTGAACTTTAGTGAACTCAACTCTAGTCAACTCTAGTGAACTCAACTCTAGTGAACTTTAGTGAACTCAACTCTAGTCAACTCTAGTGAACTCAACTCTAGTCAACTCAACTCTAGTCAACTCTAGTGAACTCAACTCTAGTCAACTTTAGTGAACTCAACTCTAGTGAACTCAACTTTAGTGAACTCAACTCTAGTGAACTCTAGTGAACTCAACTCTACTGAACTCTAGTCAACTCTAGTGAACTCAACTCTAGTGAACTCAACTCAAGTGAACTCAACTCTAGTCAACTCAACTCTAGTGAACTCTAGTGAACTCAACTCTAGTGAACTCAACTCAAGTGAACTCAACTCTAGTCAACTCAACTCTAGTGAACTCTAGTGAACTCAACTCTAGTGAACTCAACTCTAGTGAACTTTAGTGAACTCAACTCTAGTGAACTCTAGTGAACTCAACTCTAGTGAACTCAATTCTAGTGAACTCTAGTGAACTCAACTCTAGTGAACTTTAGTGAACTCAACTCTAGTCAACTCTAGTGAACTCAACTCTAGTCAACTCAACTCTAGTCAACTCAACTCTAGTCAACTCTAGTGAACTCAACTCTAGTCAACTTTAGTGAACTCAAATCTAGTGAACTCAACTCTAGTGAACTCTAGTCAACTCAACTCTAGTGAACTCAACTCTAGTCAACTCAACTCTAGTCATCTCAACTCTAGTCAACTCTAGTGAACTCAACTCTAGTCAACTCAACTCTAGTCAACTCAACTCTAGTCAACTCAAATCTAGTCATCTCAACTCTAGTGAACTCAACTCTAGTCAAATCTAGTGAACTCAACTCTAGTGAACTCTAGTGAACTCAACTCTAGTGAACTCTAGTGAACTCAACTCTAGTGAACTCTAGTGAACTCAACTCTAGTGAACTCAACTTTAGTGAACTCAACTCTAGTGAACTCTAGTGAACTCAACTCTACTGAACTCTAGTCAACTCTAGTGAACTCAACTCTAGTGAACTCAACTCAAGTGAACTCAACTCTAGTCAACTCAACTCTAGTGAACTCTAGTGAACTCAACTCTAGTGAACTCAACTCAAGTGAACTCAACTCTAGTCAACTCAACTCTAGTGAACTCTAGTGAACTCAACTCTAGTGAACTCAACTCTAGTGAACTTTAGTGAACTCAACTCTAGTGAACTCTAGTGAACTCAACTCTAGTGAACTCAATTCTAGTGAACTCTAGTGAACTCAACTCTAGTGAACTTTAGTGAACTCAACTCTAGTCAACTCTAGTGAACTCAACTCTAGTGAACTTTAGTGAACTCAACTCTAGTCAACTCTAGTGAACTCAACTCTAGTCAACTCAACTCTAGTCAACTCTAGTGAACTCAACTCTAGTGAACTCAACTCTAGTGAACCCAACTCTAGTGAACTCAACTCTAGTGAACTTTAGTGAACTCAACTCTAGTGAACTCTAGTGAACTCAACTCTAGTCTAGTGAATTCAACTCTAGTGAACTCAACTCCAGTGAACTCAACTCAAGTGAACTCCTGTGAACTCAACTCTAGTGAACTCAACTCCAGTGAACTCAACTCTAGTGAAATCTACTCTAGTGAACTCAACTCTAGTGAACTCAACTCCAGTGAACTTAACTCAAGTGAACTTAACTCAAGTGAACTCCTGTGAACTCAACTCTAGTGAACTCAACTCTAGTGAACTCAACTCTAGTGAACTCTAGTGAACTCAACTCTAGTGAACTATAGTGAACTCTAGTGAACTCAACTCTAGTCAACTCTAGTCAACTCAACTCTAGTGAACTCTAGTGAACTCAACTCCAGTGAACTTAACTCAAGTGAACTTAACTCAAGTGAACTCCTGTGAACTCAACTCTAGTGAACTCAACTCTAGTGAACTCTACTCTAGTGAACTCAACTCTAGTGAACTCTAGTCAACTCAACTCTAGTCAACTCAACTCTAGTGAACTATAGTGAACTCTAGTGAACTCAACTCTAGTCAACTCTAGTCAACTCAACTCTAGTGAACTCTAGTGAACTCAACTCTAGTGAACTCTAGTGAACTCTAGTGAACTCTAGTCAACTCTAGTCAACTCAACTCTAGTGAACTCTAGTGAACTCAACTCTAGTGAACTCTAGTGAACTCAACTCTAGTGAACTCTAGTGAACTCAACTCTAGTGAACTCAACTTTAGTGAACTCAACTTTAGTGAACTCTAGTGAACTCAACTCTAGTGAACTCTAGTGAACTCAACTCTAGTGAACTCTAGTCAACTCTAGTGAACTCAACTCTAGTCAACTCAACTCTAGTGAACTCTAGTGAACTCAACTCTAGTGAACTCAACTCTAGTGAACTTTAGTGAACTCAACTCTAGTGAACTCTAGTGAACTCAACTCTAGTGAACTCAATTCTAGTGAACTCTAGTGAACTCAACTCTAGTGAACTCAACTCTAGTGAACTTTAGTGAAGTCAACTCTAGTCAACTCTAGTCAACTCAACTCTAGTGAACTCAACTCTAGTCAACTTTAGTGAACTCAAATCTAGTGAACTCAACTCTAGTGAACTCTAGTCAACTCAACTCTAGTGAACTCAACTCTAGTCAACTCAACTCTAGTCAACTCAACTCTAGTCATCTCAACTCTAGTCAACTCTAGTGAACTCAACTCTAGTCAACTCAACTCTAGTCAACTCAACTCTAGTCATCTCAACTCTAGTCAACTCAACTCTAGTCAACTCAACTCTAGTCATCTCAACTCTAGTCAACTCTAGTCAACTCAACTCTAGTCATCTCAACTCTAGTACTCTAGTGAACCCTAGTGAACTCAACTCTAGTGAACTCTAGTGAACTCAACTCTAGTGAACTCAACTCTAGTCAACTCAACTCTAGTGAACTCTACTCTTGTGAACTCAACTCTAGTGAACTCTAGTGAACTCAACTCTAGTGAACTCTACTCTTGTGAACTCAACTCTTGTAAACTCAACTCTAGTGAACTCAACTCAAGTGAACTCCTGTGAACTCAACTCTAGTGAACTCAACTCTAGTGAACTCAACTCCAGTGAACTCAACTCTAGTCAACTCAACTCTAGTCAACTCTACTCTAGTGAACTCAACTCTAGTGAACTTAACTCCAGTGAACTTAACTCCAGTGAACTCCTGTGAACTCAACTCTAGTGAACTCAACTCCAGTCAACTCAACTCTAGTGAACTCAACTCTAGTAAACTCAACTCTAGTGAACTCAACTCCAGTGAACTCAACTCCAGTGAACTCAACTCTAGTGAACTCTAGTGAACTCAACTCTAGTGAACTCAACTCAAGTAAACTCAACTCAAGTGAACTCTAGTGAACTCAACTCTAGTGAACTCAACTCAAGTGAACTCAACTCAAGTGAACTCTAGTGAACTCAACTCTAGTGAACTCAACTCAAGTGAACTCAACTTAAGTTAACTCAACTCAAGTAAACTCAACTCTAGTGAACACAACTCTAGTGAACTCAACTCTAGTGAACTCAACTCTAGTGAACTCAACTCTAGTGAACTTTAGTGAACTCAACTCTAGTGAACTCTAGTGAACTCAACTCTAGTGAACTCAATTCTAGTGAACTCTAGTGAACTCAACTCTAGTGAACTCAACTCTAGTGAACTTTAGTGAAGTCAACTCTAGTCAACTCTAGTCAACTCAACTCTAGTCAACTCAACTCTAGTCAACTCTAGTGAACTCAACTCTAGTCAACTTTAGTGAACTCAACTCTAGTGAACTCTAGTCAACTCAACTCTAGTGAACTCAACTCTAGTCAACTCAACTCTAGTCAACTCAACTCTAGTCATCTCAACTCTAGTCAACTCTAGTGAACTCAACTCTAGTCAACTCAACTCTAGTCAACTCAACTCTAGTCATCTCAACTCTAGTCAACTCAACTCTAGTCAACTCAACTCTAGTCAACTCTAGTCAACTCAACTCTAGTCATCTCAACTCTAGTACTCTAGTGAACCCTAGTGAACTCAACTCTAGTGAACTCTAGTGAACTCAACTCTAGTGAACTCAACTCTAGTCAACTCAACTCTAGTGAACTCTACTGAACTCAACTCTAGTGAACTCAACTCTAGTGAACTCTAGTGAACTCAACTCTAGTGAACTCTACTCTTGTGAACTCAACTCTTGTAAACTCAACTCTAGTGAACTCAACTCAAGTGAACTCCTGTGAACTCAACTCTAGTGAACTCAACTCTAGTGAACTCAACTCCAGTGAACTCAACTCTAGTCAACTCAACTCTAGTCAACTCTACTCTAGTGAACTCAACTCTAGTGAACTTAACTCCAGTGAACTTAACTCCAGTGAACTCCTGTGAACTCAACTCTAGTGAACTCAACTCCAGTCAACTCAACTCTAGTGAACTCAACTCTAGTAAACTCAACTCTAGTGAACTCAACTCCAGTGAACTCAACTCCAGTGAACTCAACTCTAGTGAACTCTAGTGAACTCAACTCTAGTGAACTCAACTCAAGTAAACTCAACTCAAGTGAACTCTAGTGAACTCAACTCTAGTGAACTCAACTCAAGTGAACTCAACTCAAGTGAACTCTAGTGAACTCAACTCTAGTGAACTCAACTCAAGTGAACTCAACTTAAGTTAACTCAACTCAAGTAAACTCAACTCTAGTGAACACAACTCTAGTGAACTCAACTCTAGTGAACTCAACTCTAGTGAACTCAACTCTAGTGAACTTAACTCCTGTGAACTCAACTCTAGTGAACTCAACTCTAGTGAACTTAACTCAAGTGAACTCCTGTGAACTCAACTCTAGTGAACTCAACTCTAGTGAACTTAACTCAAGTGAACTCCTGTGAACTCAACTCTAGTGAACTCAACTCTAGTCCACTCTACTCTAGTGAACTCTACTCTAGTGAACTCTACTCTAGTGAACTCTAGTGAACTCAACTCTAGTCAACTCTAGTGAACTCAACTCTAGTGAACTCAACTCTAGTGAACTCAACTCTAGTGAACTCAACTCCAGTGAACTCTAGTGAACTCAACTCTAGTGAACTCAACTCTAGTGAACTCAACTCTAGTCAACTCAACTCTAGTGAACTCAACTCCAGTTAACTCAACTCAAGTTAACTCCACTCAAGTGAACTCTAGTGAACTCAACTCAAGTGAACTCAACTCAAGTGAACTCTAGTGAACTTAACTCAAGTGAACTCCTGTGAACTCAACTCTAGTGAACTCAACTCCAGTTAACTCAACTCAAGTGAACTCAACTCTAGTCAACTCAACTCTAGTCAACTCTACTCTAGTGAACTCAACTCTAGTGAACTTAACTCCAGTGAACTTAACTCCAGTGAACTCCTGTGAACTCAACTCTAGTGAACTCAACTCCAGTCAACTCAACTCTAGTGAACTCAACTCTAGTAAACTCAACTCTAGTGAACTCAACTCCAGTGAACTCAACTCTAGTGAACTCTAGTGAACTCAACTCTAGTTGACTCTAGTGAACTCTAGTTAACTGTAGTCAACTTTAGATAACTCTAGTGAACTCTAGTGAACTCAACTCAATTGAACTCTAGTTAACTGTAGTCAAATTTAGATAACTAGTGAACTCTAGTGAACTCAACTCTAGTGAACTCTAGTTAACTGTAGTCGACTTTAGATAACTCTAGTGAACTCAACTTTAGTGAACTCTAGTTAACTGTAGTCAACGTTAGATAACTAGTGAACTCTTGTGAACTCTAGTTGACTCTAGTGAACTTTAGTGACCTCCAGTTAACTGTAGTCAACTTTAGATAACTCTAGTGAACTCAACTCTAGTGAACTATAGTTAACTGTAGTCAACTTTAGATAACTCTAGTGAACTCTAGTTGACTCTAGTGAACTCTAGTGACCTCCAGTTAACTGTAGTCAACTTTAGATAACTCTAGTGAACTCAACTCTAGTGAACTATAGTTAACTGTAGTCAACTTTAGATAACTCTTGTGAACTCTAGTTGACTCTAGTGAACTCTAGTGACCTCCAGTTAACTGTAGTCAACGTTAGATAACTCTAGTGAACTGTAGTCAACTTTAGATAACTCTAGTGAACTTTAGTGAACTCTAGTTAACTGTAGTCAACGTTAGATAACTAGTGAACTCTTGTGAACTCTAGTTGACTCTAGTGAACTTTAGTGACCTCCAGTTAACTGTAGTCAACTTTAGATAACTCTAGTGAACTCAACTCTAGTGAACTATAGTTAACTGTAGTCAACTTTAGATAACTCTAGTGAACTCTAGTGAACTCTAGTGAACTGTAGTCAACGTTAGATAACTAATGAACTCTAGTGAACTGTAGTCAACTTTAGATAACTCTAGTGAACTCAACTTTAGTGAACTCTAGTTAACTGTAGTCAATGTTAGATAACTCTAATGAACTCTAGTGAACTGTAGTCAACTTTAGATAACTCTAATGAACTCTAGTGAACTGAAGTCAACTTTAGATAACTCTAGTGAACTCAACTTTAGTGAACTCTAGTTAACTGTAGTCAACATTAGATAACTCTAATGAACTCTAGTGAACTGTAGTCAACTTTAGATAACTCTAATGAACTCAACTCTAGTGAACTATAGTTAACTGTAGTCAACTTTAGATAACTCTAGTGAACTCTAGTGACCTCCAGTTAACTGTAGTCAACGTTAGATAACTAATGAACTCTAGTGAACTGTAGTCAACTTTAGATAACTCTAGTGAACTCAACTTTAGTGAACTCTAGTTAACTGTAGTCAATGTTAGATAACTCTAATGAACTCTAGTGAACTGTAGTCAACTTTAGATAACTCTAATGAACTCTAGTGAACTGAAGTCAACTTTAGATAACTCTAGTGAACTCAACTTTAGTGAACTCTAGTTAACTGTAGTCAACGTTAGATAACTCTAATGAACTCTAGTGAACTGTAGTCAACTTTAGATAACTCTAATGAACTCTAGTGAACTGAAGTCAACTTTAGATAACTCTAGTGAACTCAACTTTAGTGAACTCTAGTTAACTGTAGTCAACGTTAGATAACTCTAATGAACTCCAGTGAACTGTAGTCAACTTTAGATAACTCTAATGAACTCTAGTGAACTCCAGTGAACTGTAGTCAACTTTAGATAACTCTAGTGAACTCAACTTTAGTGAACTCTAGTTAACTGTAGTCAACGTTAGATAACTCTAGTGAACTCCAGTGAACTGTAGTAAACTTTAGATAACTCTAATGAACTCTAGTGAACTCCAGTGAACTGTAGTCAACTTTAGATAACTCTAGTGAACTCAACTTTAGTGAACTCTAGTTAACTGTAGTCAATGTTAGATAACTCTAATGAACTCTAGTGAACTGTAGTCAACTTTAGATAACTCTAATGAACTCTAGTGAACTGTAGTCAACTTTAGATAACTCTAATGAACTCTAGTGACCTCTAGTGAACTGTAGTCAACTTTAGATAACTCTAATGAACTCTAGAGAACTGTAGTCAACTTTAGATAACTCTAATGAACTCTAGTGAACTCCAGTGAACTGTAGTCAACGTTAGATAACTCTAATGAACTCTAGAGAACTGTAGTCAACTTTAGATAACTCTAATGAACTCTAGTGAACTCCAGTGAACTGTAGTCAACGTTAGATAACTCTAATGAACTCTAGTGAACTCCAGTGAACTGTAGTCAATGTTAGATAACTCGAATGAACTCTAGTGAACTCCAGTGAACTGTAGTCAATGTTAGATAACTCTAATGAACTCTAGTGAACTCCAGTGAACTGTAGTCAATGTTAGATAACTCTAATGAACTCTAGTGAACTCCAGTGAACTGTAGTCAATGTTAGATAACTCTAATGAACTCTAGTGAACTCCAGTGAACTGTAGTCAACTTTAGATAACTGTAATGAACTCTAGTGAACTCAACTCTAGTGAACTCTAGTGAACACTGAAGCCCCTGCAGAAACATGCTGTTCATGTGTCTCATATTTCCAGCTCGTCCTCTCACACCGACCCAGATCATCACTGTCACCGTGGTTGCCGCCCTCATCGTCGTGGCGATTGTTTTCGCCGCCACCACGTGTGTGGTCCGGTCGTGCTCCTACAGGTCAGCGGGTCGGCGGCCGCTGCTCGGAGACCAGTATCAGCGCTACGACGACCACAACAGAACACAGTCTGTAGTGTAAACGCTGATCTGACACAGGCAGAAGAACACACTGCTACCCGAACAATCCTCCATTAAAGCTGTGCGCTAAAGCTCTTTATATAAAATGGGTTATATGTGTATCATTTAAAGTGTCATAGTATAAGACTGGAATAAACCACTAACAAACTGAGGGGAGTGTCTGTGGTGTTACTGCTTTATAACTGGTGAAACGGTTCACAGCAAATGCTTGAATTAATCATTACTGGGAAGAGCATCTGCACTTCAGCTTAATCTGCGTCATCATCATGAAGAGAGTCCGCGTGTCTCCACAAGATGGCGGCGCTGCCCCGCTGCTGTTCCTCAGGTGATTATGTTAGTCTGCTGAAACATTACAGCGCATGCGCCGGCGGATGACGCGCACAAGGGCGGGTGTCACCTGTCGTCCGTCACACCCGATTCAGAGCGTCTGCACACGGAAACCCTCCGCCGCCGAGCTACCGGAATACGGGTCTGTTTGACGTCATGCTCCGGTAGGATCGGTCACCTGCGGCTCTGAATCACTGATGATGAAGATGGAGGAGCTGCCGGACTTCAGAGACGTGGAGCACAAACTGGGTCGTAAAGTTCCGGAGAGTCTGAAGCGCTCGTTCACGGGCGAAGCCGCGGAAACACGCGCGCGCACGGACGATCTGCACACACTCAACAACAAGATCCGGTTCCTCCGACAGCAGATGGTGAGTCGGTCTGCGAGAGTCGGATCTTCGGACTCGCTGTGTTTGTTCTGTTCATATATATTACATTTGTTCTTTATTTATAGCGGTTTGTAGCAGAAAGCGCCTCAGTGTATAAAGTATAATGTTCTGAGGAGAGTTCTGCTGTTTCTGAGTGATTCACCTCAGACGAATCGACTCATTTGAACACATTCAGACAAACTCCTCCGTGAAGTGAACACGACACTAATTGGGTTTTATTTATGTAGTTTTGGCTTTAATTTGTGGGTATTATAATTTGTCATATATAGACTCGTTATGGTTAGGGTTAGTTGTCTGTACGTCATACATTGACTCGTTGTCGTGTTCGGTTCACTCCGGCTGAAGACCCGAGCGCGGTCACGTGGGCGTTTGACGCCTGGTCGCGCGCATCTGGGAGTTTCAGTGTGTCCTGCTGATCACACACACACACAGACAGACCGAGCACTGGTTTCTGAAAGGTTAACTGGTCAGTTCAGTGTGATTAACAGCTCTAACAGATGGTCTGATCCGCGCGCCTGTTACACACACACACACTCTCACACACACACGGTGTTCAGCTGTTCGGTGTTTCTGGAGCTGAACAGGATCTGATCTGAACACACTGATTGTCACATCGCTGCGCTCCTAAAAGTGAACTTTACACCTCATCAAGCCCTGGAGTGTGTGTGTGTGTGTGTGTGTGTGTGTGTGTGTGTGTGTGTGTGTCTTGGATCGGTGATTCTCTTCAGGAGCGTTTGGTGTGTGTGAGGTCGTGACCTCTGCAGGCCTGGACGAACATTTAAAGAGCCGGACGCCCTTATGAACGACTGGAGGGGCATTTACAGGTCAACACACACACATACTCATACTCATACTCACACACACATACACACACACTCATACTCACACACACATACACACACACTCTCTCACACACACACGTCCTCATATTTCACCCTCTTTTTGTAATACCCATGTCATTATACACATTTGTGTCCTGATATTTCACAAAAACATGCCCACACACACACACACACACACACACACACACTCAGACCTGCCGTTGCCTGAAGGTTGTGAACTTCTGAACTGCATGTCTCGCTCAGACACAGAGTGTGTCAGTATCGACCAAACGCGTCTGATGTCATGTCAGTCCAAAGCGTGTGTGTGTGTGTGTGTGTGTGTGTGTGTGTGTTTCCTCTTCATTCTCTCATTATCTGCAGTAGATCAGCCTGAAGCCATACGGGTGAATCGCTGAACTGTTTTTAATACAGAGTGTGTGTGTGTGTGTGTGTGGTACAGACAGCTGTTGCCGTGGAGAACAGTGGCAGTATTATGGTCTGTCTGAATCATTGATGATTGGTCAGGGTTTGTGTTTCCTGCCACGGCTTCAATCGCTCGTGTTCAACACAAATCAAATCTCATGCAAATGTGTGTGTGTGTGTGTGTGTGTGTGTGTGTGTGTGTGTCAAACAGCTTCCTGTGCTTCTGCTGGGATGTTTTGCTTGTTTGTGTCACGGCTGATCAGTCAGTCGTTGAGTGTGTAATGTGAGTCTCATTAGCTGTGTCTCATTTCATTTAATTGTGAAGGCTGCACCCTCTGGAGGACACGTCCTGTGAAGGGTGCGGTATACGGAGTGTCCTTAATCAGAATTAAACGAGACGTCCTCCGTAGGACACACAGGCAGGAAGTATCCCGTTGCTATGCCAACACGTTCACCGTGGAGTTGCGCTCACACCAGTTATATGAATGAAAATTATTTATAACTTGAAAATGACTATGAAATGTTTTGCCTTGACAGCAAAGCACTGTTCTAAACGTTAAAATTAAAATAAAATAAAATCACAACACTTGTAATCCTGTTTACCACAACTATCTATTTGAGGTGTATATACAGCTTAACAATAAAAACAAGCTTTAAACTACTTAAGTTTAAACACCACATCTTCGCTTGCATGTATATCTGCCAGCGGCGCAAAGAATTGTGGGTTATCTGCAGCAACGAAGGATGCGTCTCATGAGTGTCCTACTTACTTTTTTGAAATGAGACAGCCTTCAGACGCATGCAGCCTTCAAATGCGCC